>OX276377.1:45065021-45617521 GCA_946251855.1 Alsophila aescularia
TATGGGCTGAAAGCTGGAGATTAGCCAGCACCGAACAAAAGGCGATGTGTGCGGCCCACATCCGTGATGCTAACGGGCCGGACAGGAGATGGATCAAGGGACAAGATGAGGGGCTATTAGATTGCTTTGATTAGTCTTATATAATACGATCGATGTAAGAATTTCATCTGAAAGATTGAAATTGTAGTTGTACTAAGAACAGCAGAAATCAAAGAGGGTGAAGCACCAAACCAGTAAGAGGGCCAGCGAAATCATTTGAATACCCATTTAATCATTGTTACGAATATCAATGTATCGTTTTGAAACAGTGTTTGATTCAAGAAAGTAGTTGTTTATAAACGAAATAGATTATTTTACACTCCACTCGGACGCTGCAATACCGTACTGTAGTAGGTACTATCGAATACAGAGTTATATTACGGGTTGGGTTTAAGGCGTGGTGCCTAACAAAAGAATTGTTCTGCTCATCGCTTTGTCGAATAACATCATGTTCACAACATATTCAAGCCTCAGTGCGTCTCTGTTTCATTTCTTTCAAAGACGGCGCGTGAAAGACACACTGCGGCGGCCGATGAGCGCTTTTCTCTCCTTTATGGGGCACATAGCCAGGTTTCCTTACAGAAAATCTACTGCGAGGTTTCTGATAGAGCTGGAGATGTATTCATAACAGTGTGCCTGGGCCGGCCCCTCTACATTTTAATAATCACTATTCTATTAAAACGTATGGTCCGGGAGCCCAGGTTTTTATGAGAGATTATTACTATAAGAACTAAGAAATTTATATTAGACAAATAAATACCTACAGTTAAGTTTTTGTCTAAAATTAAGTAGTCGCTGTGGATCTTTGTGGTAGTGAAGTTAGGCACTGTGAACGATTGCACAGGTACTGCTGTGAGGATAAAACAGCATAATTTAAGAGCGAGATAGAATATGCGAAAAACGTAAACGAGTGAGCGAGGAAGTTCTACAATGCTGTCTTCACCTTCAAAATTGAGATTGCACCTGAAAAATAGCAGTTTGCGTAACGACTAGAACTCCGAGCCACAAAGATCCGCTGCGATTACTTAAGTACATAATATTTGAAATATTGACGTTAAAGTTAAGTTTTTTTTTGTACATAACACATTCAAATAACTACAACTAGTTCAATACAAATTCTTTTAATTTACTACTAACTGTGTATAGCCACTTTACCCGCGTAATCAGTAATAAAAAGTATGCAATATGTTTTGATGTGAGTACAACCAATCTATACTTATAATAAAACTGTAACGGGTCCAATTCTGTACATTGAAGATATTTTGAATATTTTATTTGGAACGTACTCTTGATTCGATACTGAAGCCAAGACTGTATTTTTTTAAATTTTTGTCTGTCTGTCTGTTTGTCTGTCTCTATCTTGGCTAGGAATCACGTCGAAACTACTGAATGAATTTATATGAAAGTTGGTATGATTTGAGTTCATACTACGAGGTAGGACATAGGCTACTTTTCATCCCGAAAATTAAGTGTTCCTGCAGGATAGGGGTGGAAAATTATTTAAAAGAACACGTAGTACGATGAAACTATTGGACGGATGTTGATGCAACTTGGCACAGACATAGTTTATAAGATAGGTGAAAATTATAGATAGGTACATTTTGTCACGAAAAAATACAGAGTTCCTGTGGGATATGGGTCCAAATTCTGTACATTAAAGATAAAATGTTTTATTTTGGAGGTTACTCTATTTTCAATAATGAAGCCTAAACTGTATGTTTTTTTCATTTTTGTCTGTATGTCTGTCAGTCTGTATCTTAGCCGCGCATCACGCCGCCGGAACTACTGGATGAATTCAAATGAAATTTGGTATGATTTGAGTTCGTGGACATAGGATACTTTACATCTCGAAAAATGTATGTGTTCTCGCAGGATAGGGGTTGAAACTTATTTAAAAGAACACATACCACGCTGAAACTCATGGACGGGTTTTAATGCAACTTGGCAATGTCTTAAGTTATATGATGGTTAAAATTTAGGACACGTTTTATCCCGAAAAAGTAAAGGGTTTCTGTGGGATATGGGTCCAAAGTTATTTTAATATTTAAGTAATAAAAATATTTTTGAATGGTTCTCTATATTCGATACTGAAGCCAAACTATTTTACTTTTTAATTTTGTGTGTCTGTTTGTCCGTATCTTGACCGCACATTGCACCCAAACTACTCAATGAATTCAAATGAAAAAATGCTCTTGGGTGCTTAAAAAAGGTATTGAACATATTTTTTTTGTTAATCGTTTCTTTCTTTCTGTTTGTCTGTATGTTTGTTTGTTCACGTATCACGTAAAAACTACTGGACCAATTGCATTGCGGTATTCATGGTTAGATAGCTTAGGGTTTGATTTAACCATTTTTTTTATCTGGTGTAATTGGTATCTCAATCTGGTGAGTTAGAAGCCGGGCAATTGATTAAAGTATTTTTGACGGCTGAAAAAATGTTGTTCAAAGGTTGGTATATTGGTCCTGGAATAGCACATTATGGTACTTTGAACCTAAAGAAAAGACCACGCGTGCGAAGCCGCGGGTACAGCTAGTCTACAATAAATTCCCGATTTTTCTCTTTAACTTAGTTACCAAGTCCGGGATAAATGTGTTTTATGTTTATCTTTGTACAGTAGGTACCTATGTGCAAATTTTCATCAAAATCTGTTAAGCCATTTTTAATTTACTATTTCCTCGCGGGATTTTTCTTTTTTCCGGGAATTATAAACTGTGAATAAAATTTTATATTTCCGTTTAGCCATTTTGATGTGAAAGCGAGTAAAACCAATCCACAACAAAAAAAACTGTGTGTACTTTCAAATAAATTTACCCTAAACTGCTGGCTTACTCTCGAACACCATTCCGATTCAATCACGATCCCAACAGTGCGATTCAGCTAGATAACCTAGGTAACCTGCACTGCAACGTGTGGGGGAAGGTTTAGGGAAGAAAGTGGGGGAAGGTTTAGGGAAGAAGGTGGGGGAAAGTGAGGGGAGGGTAGGGGGAAGTGGATGAATGGTGGGGGATGTCGGAGAAGGGTGCGGGAAGTGGGGCATGTGGTGCGTAGTGGGGAAGTCTGAAGTGAAGGGTGGGGCAGCGTGGGAAAAAGGCGTAAAAGTGGGGAGAAAGTGAAAAGGGGTGGAGGAAGTGGGGAAAGAGTGAGGTGAAGTGGAGGAGAAGGTAGGGTGGAAATAAGGGAAGGGTAGGAACAGAGTGAAGAGTGAGTGAGTGTGGGTGGGGGGAAGTGGGAGTGATGGGGGGAAGTGGGAGTAATGTGGGGAAGTGAAGAAGGACGTAATTTTTTAAATCAAGTTGGCTGACATCTTTACAATCACGTAGCAGTGCAGGTTAGGTTTTCTAGCTAAACTGTTGGGATCGTGATTGAATCGGAATGGTGTTCGAGATAAAGAGGCTGATCTCTTTATTGTATAGTACCTACCTACCTATATTTAAAACTTCATCATAGCTATTTTGGTGTCCTTTTTGACAGACTTCTTATTATTTCGTTTCCATGGCAACATCTTATTCCGTATACAGCGAGTAATCGTCATTTTTATAAGTGAAACAATTGTTAAAATCGGTTATTTATGTATTTTATGAGTTTATCCATTACAAACATACAAAAAAACAGATGTTTTCTCATTATTTTGTGTGGTTAGGTTTATATCGATATTTTATATGCCTATACTTTATTATTCTTACTTTATTATTCTATGTATTGTTTTGATATTGGATTTGTACTTGTAAGTAGTTTTATTTTTCTATTTAACCGCCGAAACTGATTTTAAATATTGGTGAATAAGTAATTTTAATGTCTGTTTGAACAACTTACTCTACTATCATAATGTAGTTAAAGGCGTTAAAAAGAGTAAGATAGCAAGTAAACAAAAACTGAGAGACAGCTACAGGCAACCACACCCACACAACTAATACATTCTCACCGTCATGCTTCAAGTGCAACAACAACAAACAACAACAAAAATAGAGAGACATAAGCAGACTATAGCGCGAATGAGAATCTCTGCTAACGCGTGCTACACAAACGCCACTCCTATTGTGACTAAAGCTAAATAAAATCAATCGTGTGCTTTGCACCTAATTTATCCGATAAGCTGGTACCTAATCTTCTCACTTTTAATTAGATCTATGCCTACTATGGAACTATTATTATCACCTTATTAATTAATATTTCCCACGCAATTATGAACCGCCACTACACAGACGACCTGCTCGACGTCAGCCTAGACGACATCGAGATGTTTCTCAAACAACTTAAGAATGGAAAGGCTCCTGGAGAGGACGGAATAACTTCGGAGCTCTTGAAAGCAGGGGGGAAACCCGTACTTGGAGAGCGTCAGGAGTTATTTAGCACCGTTCTTAACAGTGGCAGAACTCCAGAGACGAGGAGTAGAAGTTTTGTAGTACTATTCTTTAAAAAAGGGAAAAAAACCTTTTAAAGAATTACCGACCTATTTCACTCTTGGGCCACGACTATAAGTTGTTTTCGAGGGTCATTTCAAATCATCTCGCAAGAAGACTTGACGAATTCCAGCCTTCTGACCTGAACGGGCCGGGTTTCGCGGAGGATTTAGCATCATGGACCACATACACATGGTGAGGTAGGTTATACAGAAGTCTGAAGAGTCTCACCAGCCCCTGTTTCTTGCTTTTGTGGACTATGAGCCTTTGACTCCGTTGAAAACGCAGTAGTTCTGGGGTCTTTGCAGCGTTGTCAAGTGGACTGGCGATAAATCGAAGTGCTGATATTTTTGTATGTCGCCGTGGCTATGAGTGACCAAGTACAAAACCAGTAGTCTAAACAAATCCAACTACGCAGGGGAGTGAGACAGGGGGATGTTATATTCCCGAGATTTCCGATACTGTTCACTAATACCTTGGAAGATATATTTGACGCTGGATTGGAAAGGAATGGGCATCAATATCAACGGCAAGAACATCTCACACTTACGACTTACCGATTATGTTCTAATGGCAGAGTCGCTGCGAGATTTGCAAAGTATGCTCACCAACCTAGATGCTTCTCGACGGATCGGTTTCGAAATGAACATAGATAAGACTAAGATCATGTTTAACGGTCTTATTGACCCGGAACCGATTGCATTCAATGGTGTACCTCTTGAAGTTGTCCGAAAATATGTTTACTGTGGGCAAATATTGCAATTAGGTAAGAATAACTTTGAGAAGGAAGCCAATAGAAGAATTCAGCTGGGTTGGGCAGCATTCGGCAAGCTTCGTCAAGTCTTCCCGTTATCCATACCACAGTGCCTGAAGACAAAAGTCTTCAAACAGTGCGACTTACCATTCATGACATACGGAGCAGAAACGTAGACACTCACGGTCAGACTACTCCACAAGTCTGCTTGAAGTTTCTCTGCAGGACAAGATTCGTAATGAAGATATCCGGCGGAGAACCAAAGTAACTAAGGATAAGCAAGCTAAAGTGGTAGTGGGTTTCATCTATACCAGTTTGGTAAGCGATAACGGTTGGAGTAGACGAGTTTTCGAGTGGAGACCACGTTTAGGCAAACGTAGTGTAGGACGCGCTATGGCCAGGTGGAGCGACGACCTGTGAAAAGCGGCTGGAAGAAAATGGGTGAGAAGAGCTGAAGTCCGAGCTAAAAGGCGTGCATTAGGAGAGGCGCATGTACAGCAATGGACAAATATAGGCTGATGATGATGCTGATGAATAAATATTTTATGTGATCTTCATCTTTGATTGCCACATGGCAGAAGCTTTTGAGAGTCGCATTCACATTATAAATCACAGAATAATGATTACTAGTATTGGTGACTTATCCGGTAGAGTATCCACACTTTTATTTTCACTTAGATTGCGTTATAAAATGTCGTAAATACCCACATCGTTTATGAAAAGGATATGTACGTACTTTGTTAAAATCATAGTGAAGCCCAAGATAGTTCTGATAACTAGTCGCGATGGAGAATATTCATTAAACCTTCATTATACGTTTACTACCATGCCAATAGAAATGAAAAAACAACGCTGGATTAAGAGCGGCTTCATAAAATTCTTAATGTTTCAAGCTCCACAGCACAAAATGTAAATTACCGACCGGCATCTCCACAACTGTGTGGCCAAGCGTGTCTTTTAATTTCCCAGTGTATTGGCAACATGGCAACCCTAAGCATCCGGTCGGACAGGTTGCACGGTCCTTGACCGGCGCGCGCGCAGTCTGTACCGCACCAGGTGATCACGCGCACGCGAAGCGCGAACATTCAAAATTCGAATTGGAATTCGACTCGCGTGGATACTTTTACTTTCTTTATAGTCGTTGCGTCACTTCTGTTCGGTAATCGCTGATCTCTTTTTTGATTGTGTGCGTTTTTGTGATTGTGTCAACTTGTGTCAGTGAAAGAGATGTGCTTGTGTTATCTGTGAGAGGATAATTTGTGAGTATCCAACTACCCTCTCTTACGCGGATGAAAAAATGAGGTCGAATTGAGACCCTCTTCCTTTTCTGAAGTCGGGTAAAAAGTCAAATTGTTAATTTGTGTCAGTTATTGTTGAATTATGATTCATTCGCAAGACAGGCCGAGAAGTTACAAAGATCATTAATTAGTAAACAACAGGTTTTACGACAATCCTATTAACATAACACGTCTGTAATCAGCCTTTCCCAGTATTCCAACCAAATACAATTGGATTTACTAAAAATAAATTTACCTACTAATAAATAAACTACTGAATCAATTTTCATAAAGTTTATACGCATAGAAAGTTCAAAATAAAAAACCTTTTCAGAAATCTTAAAGATATGAGGTAACAAAAATGCCGAATTGAAAACAAATCCATAAAGTCGATAAATAGAAATAGGTACCTCTTACTAGTTCTCCGCTGCGACAGACCGGTAGATTATATACGTGTCGAAAGACTTATCAGTAACGCCAACTGGTAATGAGCATCGAATAGCACCTCGTTTCATTGTGCAAGGAAACTCTCTGCTTAAAGTAAGTGAAGATAATGAGAATTAAGTTTTCGACTTCCGCGTTACCAGGTCATGGTGAAGGAATTTCGTGGAAGGACGCTACGCTACGTACTAGAAGCTGAACCTTTGTGGCTTGTACAAGTGAAACAACGAGAAGTCGCGGCCACAGATTAAACCTTAATAAATCGATAGAGGACTTCAACGTAAACTTCTTTTTTTTCTACTTTGTTTATCTTAAAGTGTAGCGTATCTGATATATTAGACCTCAACGATAGCGTGTAGTCGTTATGCTACTTTTGAGGTCTAATATCGTACTCGTAGATACGCAGCACTTAAGGATACTAGGGTAACAACATTTTTTGTTTACGTTGAAGTTTTCCATGTACAGTGGCCGCGATTTTTTGTTTTTTTTTTTTCACATGCTACGTAAGACTTCAGAGTAAAATATAAAGTCGCCTTTTTGTATATATAATATACATAAATAAGCAAATAAGCATAGCCTTTATTTTCAACTTTGATTTTACATCATTACATTCTCTACATTTCACTTTTTTATACTACGCTGACCTTCAAAACTTAGTAGGTACCACACTTTCAATCTATCTGTTTGGTAATCACGTTAAAACTACTTGACCGATTGCGATGCGATTTCACTGTTGGATAGCTTAGGTTTTGACGTAAAAACTGGTGTACTTGGTATCTCAATCCGATGAGTAGGAGCCAAGCAATTTAATAATGACTTTGTTAATTTTAAATGTGTGATACATAGTTCTGAAGGCCAGTGTATAATAATTTTTTCGTGTGTCTCGTTAGTTTTTTTCATATCTCATTGAGCTGCGTAGAAATACACGACATATTAACTATTTATTTAAAATAATTATTAGTGTTTAAAATTAGCGGCCAATTAGGCATATAAAGTAGCAGAAACAAATAAACCTGTGCTATAAAAAAAAAGTAAAAGGTATTTCCACTCAGTAACGTAAACAAGCAAACCTACCTACCTACTCGATATGAAATGCTAAAGAACCAGACACCATTAAACTGAAACTACAGTTAAAACAGGTTTTATATGAACATTTATAAACCAAACAAGACATGTACATAATGTAATATACGTAGAATCAGACCGTGCAAAGACGACTAAATAATGTTTGCACTCGAAGAAAACACAGAAATTGCGTGTTATGTAAATCTCTACTAATCTTAAACAAATAAGAAACATAGACAATCTTATGATAAGATAAGACGATATGCATCGTGTCGTGCGTGTGTTCTAGTTTTTATGATATTACTACTGAATCACCCGGCTTCGCACGGGGAGCGCTCACACCGCGGCATATTACTTTTAGCATTTTAATACCGGTCGTAACTTCAAAAAAAAAAACGACAGCAAGCGTAATTCAAAATCTTAGGCAGTAACAATCATGATGATTTTTACCATAGACAACTGCATTATTACTCAAGTACTTGACAGACTTGATATTGTTTTTTTTCCACAGTAACATGTTATTCCATTTCAAACATCGAGTAAGTGTCCGTCAAAGAAGTTCTATGTACTTACAAGTACATAGAACTTCCTTCCTCTAGAGGAGAGCAGTTTTCAATCGCGATTAATATAGACTTTTGGATCATTGAAATAAGGTAAATTTTTTAATTTTGTGATTAACAATTTGTGATCCAAAACTATTTTAAACGCGATTGAAAACTGCTCTCATTTCCGAGCCGGTCGGTGTGAACGGACACTAATCGTCATATTTGTAAATCGCGTTTAAAATAGAGTTTTGGATCACATATTGTTTATCACAAGATTAAAAAAAAGACCTTATGTCACAATGATCCAAAACTCTAAATAATAAAAAAAAAGTCTAATCGTCATTTTTGTAAATTTTTATACCTTGGGTTACATTATTGCAATTTTCGTAGGAATCTCAAATATTTTGAATTATAAAATACTGCCCATGTTACTCGCTGAATATAGCTTTGTACGCGTATATAGGTTTCACAAAAATACAAACATACATAAAATCAAACCTTTCATCTTTTTATTATTAGTGTAGATAATGTAGACTACTGTAGTTAGGTTAATGGCAATCCATGTAGGATTGCCATTTACCTAACGTACTTATACTTCATAAAAATATTGTTATAGCAATAATCTACTAAATAACTATAATAATTTAGTTAGGTATAGCCACAGAATACCTAATAATACTACGTATAGGTAAGGTACCTACATTTATTTGAAACATATAAAGTTTTAGAACATCAAACTAAATCCAAGTAAAAGTATTAGAAATGCAAATGCTTTCACTAACTAAATAAATGAGTACCTGTAATTGAATCATAGCTTTACATATAGAAAAAATATATTTATAAACGAACGATAAAAAATACTGTCGCAGTATGGGGTTAATTTATCAGTTTTGCTACAATGTTTAAAGAGTAGGTAAAGTAGGTATGACACAGATAATAAAATGCATAGAGTGGACATGTCCATGCATATTTCATGTAGTCGCGGCGTGTAAAGGATAATAAGAAAGCAGAGTAACTAGGTGAGAGGTTCTGAAAACATAATTAACATATTTTAACGGTTTTTCATAACACTTGTATCTTACATAGTCTCGGGGGGACATGATCTTTTTGTTTATAAAAAGATCGTTGATTACTAATTTTAATTATCGATTCAGCAAAACGTAAAACGGTGTATTTTAAAAGCTTTTATTTAACTTGCAATGTGTATGTTGTATGTGTGTATGAATGTATGTATGTTGTATGTATATACGTATGAATGAATGTATGTTTGTTTAGGTCAAATCTTGCAAGCTGAATTAGAACCACTTCCTTTTATCCTACGGAGTTGAATTTTTACATTTTGGTTCAGTTACAATGACAATGCATTTTTATGGTAAGCATGACCAGCCCTGCGAGCATGGATCTTATTGATCGATAAAATTAGATAAACAGTTCTTTTTTTATCAATTTTATCAAAATGCGGTACCATGGATCTAGCCTCTCGGTAAATTTTATTGATTCGATAACACGTCGTGAGTTTATCGATTTAAAAAATGGCAACTCGTGGACTATACTATATATCAGATAGACGACTAATAGTCTAAAAAATATTTTTTGATACAATTTGGCAGATTTTTATTATTTTGAGTTGTTACGGAGAAACTTCTGTCATTTGGAATTCTACTTAACTACCATAAAGTAGTATATTCCTTGAACCTAACCTAAAGTATAACTAGCCATAACTCGTTGCACAATTGCTTGAGACACCTCCCTGACAAGTCTGACAGTGCGCTGTCCTAGTGCTAAATTATATTCCTGGCCGATGCATCGTTGGTGCAACTGCCCTCGGTGAAAAAGCGTACAGCTAAAAGAACCAACAACAATGATTATACAGGTAGTTTTTTAGACTGAGTACCTACTAGGTACCATAATAATTAGAGCATTAGACACAATCACAACAAAAGATAATTTCTGGAAATAGAAAAAACGTAACTAAGTATTTTGGTATTATTATGTTAAGTAGATACTACAACATGCGCAGGCAGTCCATTAGATCGACTCCTTCTCAAATGCCTTCAACACCTTGAATGAGGGCGACGGAAATTTCCTTATAAATTCTAAAAATAATCTTAAAATGCTGTTCTTCCAGATCGAAAGGATCATTGGCATCCCTGAAACTTGCCTCACGATGTTCTGACACCTCCACGTTTTGGCTTATAATCCGAAAAGGAATTTACAAAAAAATAATTGTCGTGTAACTTTGGAAAGTCGATAAAATTCGATAAATTCGGTAAAATTACCGACATTATATCGACAACAATTGTCAAAAATAAGATTCATGCTTCCTTTTGTTGATATAAATCTATACATTAAATATGATTTATCGGTATTTTATGTCGTTGTCGATAAGTACGTTCCGTGCTACTGAACTCGTATTATCGAATATTAACGCGAAACTTAATTAAAAAAAGTCGGTAAATTTATCGATCGATAAGATCCATGCTTGCACTGCAGATTCGACATCCAGTAGTAGCTCCAGATAAATGAACTCTTCAACGGTTAACAACACAGGCACGAAATTTTGTATACACATTTTATTATGATGGCCAGTTTTAAATTTTAACATAACTTGGTTTCCAAATAAAGGAACTCTTCAACGGGCAACAGCACAGACATGAAATTTTGTGTATGCATTTTATTATGATAGCCGGTTTTAAGTTTTACCATGAAAATTACCAGACTAAATTTTGAGCCCGTTCTAAGTTTCACCACTACTGCAAACGAAAAACATTTTTTTTTGTCATTTTCTAGCGTTTTTTAATTAAGTTAAAATCTGTTTTGTCTAAAAGTGCCACAACTAAAAACAATATTAGAAAGAAGACAATTACAATAGCTTCAAAATTAATTTTTCTTTCATTGTTCACATGCAAATACCTAAGTATTTTTTCATATTTTCTCAGTCTGAATAAGTTCCATCCACTTTATCAGTACCAAACACTCTGCAACCCTTACACCATGACGTCCCTTTATGATCTCAGCATCATGCACAAGGAAATCCTTTCCTCCACTTCACAGCCGACGAGATACTCACTGCCTCGGAAAATTATATTATTATGAACCTTCTGTATCGAATTATGTTACCGACACGGATAGGCAGGGACTCGAGTTACCCATCTATGTAATTAGCAGTCACTTAGTCTATGTCGAGTAATGGAGCGGTAATGCCACTTTAGTATAGATGGCAACATGATCTAAGTAGTATGTACGTGAGAAAGTGTAAAATAAAATTTTAATTATATTGATTATTTTATTTGGAGTGTATGTAAATAGTGTTATATTTGTCATTGTAGTGCCAATAATATAGGCGAAAATATACATATTTTTTGCTTTCTATTTAATAATATTCAATTCAACTTTTTGTGATAATATTTCGTTACTAGACTTAAATCAATCTTGTAGGACAAAGTATACTTTTCAACCCGAAAAATTATAGGACCCCCCGCAGGATAGGTGTTGAAAGTTATTTAAAAGAACAAGTACCACGCTGAAACTACTGGACGGATTTTGATGCAACTTGGCACCGTCATAGTTTATATGATGGGTTAAAATTGAGGATACTTTTATTCCGAAAAAATAAGAGGTTCCTGCAGGATACGGGTCCAAAGTTATGTTAGTTTTGAAGTAGGTAATGAATAATATTTTTTGGATGGTACTCAATATTCGATACTGAAGCCAAAACTGTTTTTCATTTTATTTTTGTCTGTCTGTCTGTATCTTGACCGCGCATTACGCTGGAACTAGGTATTAAATGAATTAAACTCAAACTTGGTATGATTTGAGTTCATACTACGAGGTAGGACATTGGATACTTTTCAACTCGAAAAATTAAAGGGGGGTATAATTAGTTGAAAGTTATTAAAAATAACTACTGGACGGACTTTGATGCAAGGTGGCACAGTCATATTGAGGATACCTTTTTCTCGAAAAAATGAAGAGTTCCTACGGGAGGTCCAAAGTTATGTTAGTTTTGAAGTAAAAAATATTTATACACTTAATAAAGCAATAAGTACGAAAAAGTCTGTACAAAAAAGACAATTAAAAATAAATGGTCTAAGGTACTTAAAATAAACTACTGAACAAGATTAAAACATTTTTTAAATCATGTCTGTCTGTATGTTTGTTTGTTCGTGCATCACGTAAAAAATACTGGACCGATTGCAATGCGGTTTGCGGCCACTGTTGGATAGCTTAGGGCTTAACTTAAAAACTGGTGTAATTGGTATCTCAATCTGATGAGTAGGACCCAAGCAATCAATAAAAATCTTTTTCTCGGCTGAAGAAACTTTGATCAAATATTGTTAAGTATATTGGTATTTTAGATCTTGGAATAGTACATAGAGTACTTTTAACCTGGAGGAATGACCACGTGTGCGAAGCCGCGGGCTCAGCTAGTCTATAATATCAATGTTTACCTACGTACAGTAAAGATCCACCTTAACAGAATTTGGCAGTGGCCTTAAATAAATTAAACCTAGAGAGGTACCATCAGGAATCAGGAGCAACTTTTAGGTAAAGGGGTCTTCTCTGCGAAGGTTTTGTTCCTCTATCTGGTCAATTAAAATAAAACCACATCGCTAAGCCCATTGCCCACAAGCCGGGAAAAAGTAGGGCTGGAGACCAATATGTGCAGCTCATAGGTAACTAACAATCAAATAAGATTTAAAAAAAATACTTCTTGGTACCAAGTTCGTCAGTCTCGTTGCAGGCATTCAGGTGGATTCTCTCTTGCTTTTCTCTCATTACGAGTAGGTAACTTAAAAATGAGAAGGTAAATAATCATATTATGTCTGAGACAATATAGGTACATCTGTTTGACACGAGTATTTATTGTTCGAGACAAGTTACAAGACGAAGCTGACAAAGTAAAGCACAGATTTAATATGAGCAGTTAATATACAGACATTTACGGAAGACACAATACTTCACCTACTTAAGAAGCATTGGTATTGAAATTAACTTTTTTCTCCGTGAAAATGTAGTAACGAAAATATGTTTTTTTTGCCGGTGTTAGCATACGAGTAGCATTGTACTAGTTCGATTCGACATGCCCAGTGACACGGAACTAATGGTATATTGATGGCATGATTGATGACATCACCGAGGACATAGTACCTATTATATACCAGTGTATATACAGTCAGATACCATCAATAGATTACAATACATAATACGAACAACTGGGCCGCCCGCGCCGTCCGTTGCGCGTTCACAAATTGTAAATGATTTCGTTTATGTTTTGTAATGTGACTCATGAAGCTGTTAAAGCTGTGCTTTTTATAATCCAACAAGCTGTGGCAGCAGCAAAGGTAATATGAATGGTGTGTCTTAGAATGAGTATTACGTTACGTCATCATCATCATCATCATCAGCCTATATCTGTCCACTGCTGGACGTAGGCCTCTCCTAATGCACGCCACTGAGCTCGGTATCTCTCCTCATCCATTTTCTGCCAGCCGCTTTTCGCAGGTCATCACTCCACCTGGCCATAGAGCGTCCTACACTACGTTTGCCTAAATATGGTCTCTACTCAAAAACGCGTCTACCCAACGGTTATCGGTTCTTTAGGAAATGTGGCCAGCCCTCTGCCACTTTAGCTTGCTTATCTTTACACTACGTATGCCTAAACATGGTCTCCACTCGAGAACTCGTCTACTCCGACGGTTATCGGTTCTTTAGGAAATGTGGCCAGCCCTCTGCCACTTTAGCTTGCTTATCTTTACACTACGTATGCCTAAACATGGTCTCCACTCGAGAACTCGTCTACTCCGACGGTTATCGGTTCTTTAGGAAATGTGACCGACCAGTCCACTGCCACTTTTGCTTGCTTATCCTTATAAACTGTTCACTAATGCTCTGGAAGATATGTTTGAGACGCTGGATTGGAACGGAATGAGTAAATACGAGTATCGATGGTGAGAACATCTCACTTACGATATGCCGATGATATCATCCTAATGGCGGAGTCGCTGCAAGACTTGCAAAGTATGCTGACCAACCTAGATGATGCTTCTCGACGGATCGGTCTCGGAATGAACATAGATAAGACCAAGATCATGTTCAACGATCTTATTGTCCCGGAACCGATTGCAGTTAATTGTGTGTCTCTTGAAGTATTCCGTTACGGGCCAGTTCAAATCTAGTAATTATCCAACCACCACCAGCGTCACCTGGCTAGTTTGTCGTGCGAGGTAGTGATGGCTGCTGGTGTCATAGTTTGTCAGGCCGCCCGAGGGCCTCTGATATGGACATTTGGTAATGTTGGTATGCTTGGCGTTAATACATTAATGGTCTGGCGATTGTTTCTACGAACTCGATAGATATTACAGTGCAACTAAATAGCTAGGAATGCAACTGTATCATGCACGTGTTTTCATCACGTAATGTGGCATAAACATTAGTACTTAACTACTTATGTTGATTACGCTGATAACTGGTATTGGGCTAGAACACTTGGGTTCCTTAAGTTAAAAAATGCTTGTTTATCGTGTGCTGGCCTCTGGTATCAGAGTTTATCAGATTTGTTGTCAGTTTGTCAGATAACATAAGTTTTGTCAGCCGGGGCCGACAGCTTGACGTGCCTTCCGAAGCACGGAGCGATGGAAAGCTGCACATAACTTAGAAAAGACATTGGTGCGGAGCCTAAGATTGAACCCGGTATCGTTGGATTCTAAGTTGCACTATTGAACCGTTAGGCTACCATCGCTCTCGAATTGAATGTGAAGCATCCAAGACAAGCCGATCCGCTCGCACGCACGAGCCTCACGAACACACCCTACATTGTCGATCGGCTGCCACGTCGCAGCAAGATCTGGACCTGGTTAGTCATGTGAATTCTGTCAATTACTCACGAAAAAACAAAAATAAATCAGGCCGTTGTGATGAAATTGTATATCAACCACAAATTATCCTCTCACACACATACGCAACCGCCATTTCCTATTTTTCACTCGTTTATCTGGCGGGGTGGGCTCCATCTATTTCAAAACCTTCTTGACCACATGGGGATTTTTCATACTATAGACATAGACACCATGTATCCAGCATACATAACGTTTGTCCTGGTTCCCATAGATCATTGTTGCATTGTGTGATCGGTTTCGAAAAGCTTTGTGCATGGGAACCATGGAGTTTTCTCGACGAGCGGAATGCAGGTGATGGCTTGATGAGCTCCGTCATGGCTTCGGCGAAATTAAATAAATAAATAAATATATTAGGGACAATTCCACACCAATTACCTAGCCCCAAACTAGGATACCCTGTACTATGGGTACTAGATAACGGATACACATACATAGATACGAATATTATAACATCCATGACTCGGAAACAAACATTTCTGCTCATCACACAAATGATTGCACCTTGCAGGATTCGAACCTGCGACCGTTTGAACAATAGGAAAGCTGAAATAAAGTTGTTGCCGCCCAGTTTATCCTACACCATACAACAACTCTTTATTGCACACCAATAAGTTGGTTATGTAAAGGACTAGCTGTACCCGCGGCTTCGCACGCGTGTTCATTTCTCTAAGTTAAAAGTAATCTAAGTGCTATTCCGGGACCTAAATACCAACATACCTACCAACATTTGATCAAAATTGCTTCAGCCGTCAATATTTTTTATCGATTCCTCGGCTTCTACTGATCGGATTGAGATACCAAGTACCAGTTTTTAAAACCGCATCGCAATCGGTCTAGTAGTTTTTACGTGATGCGCGAACAAATATACAGACAAACTAACAAACTAACAAACATACAGACAAACAGACAGACATGATTTAAAAAAAAGTTATATACTTGTTCAGTATCTTATTTTAAGTAACCTAGACCCTATTTTTTTAATTATCTGTAATGTCCAGACTTTTTCATTCTTATTGCTTTATTATTCAACATATATTCTGTAGAAACATGTACCTAAATGTTATCTGACTGTGTACTTTCATTTTACTTTAAGTTATTATTAATTGAAAACCTGGTAACTTAGAAGTACTTAACGTCATCTCCCGGGAATGTTCAAGTGATAAAGTTCATCGAAGGATAACTTATTCCATCAACCGAACCTCAATTCTTTCAACGAGTTTTGAAGGATAATTTATTTAAGGTTACGTACGTACAAATTCATTAATTATTAGGGCAACTGATAAGTTAGTGAACTAGGCTGTGTATCACTGTGTGGTCGTGTGTGTGTGTGTGTGTGTGTGTGTGTGTGTGTGTGTGTGTGTGTGTGTGTGTGTGTGTGTGTGTGTGTGTGTGTGTGTGTGTGCGTGTGTGTGTATATGTGTGTGTGTGTTTGTGTGTGTGTCTGTCTTTCTGTAGCATCGTAGCTCCCAAACAAATGGAACGATTTTGGTGCGGTTTTTTCTGTTCGAAAGCTGATGTGATCCAGATGGTTCTCAGATATATGGAGAAGGGGAGGGGGGAGGTGAGAAAGGGGGGTAAAAATCGTAGCTTCCAAACAAATGTACCCATTTAGCTGTGGTTTTTTATGTTTCAAAGCTGAAGTAAACGAGATGGTTCTTAGCTGGATGGAACGATTTTTTTGTTTGAAAACTGATGTGATCGAGATGCTTCTTAGCTATAATGGGGGGTGGGAAGTCGGGGGTTATATAAATTTATAATTTGTGCTTGTTTACAAAATGAGAACTGTCCCACCGAAAACTTACTAAATACGTAGGTAGTACGTACGTTTGTGCATTCTTACGTAGGTAGGTACAGTAGTCGCAGCCAATCTATGTTTGTGAAGTTAGGCTCTGTGAACGATTGCGCAGGTACTGCTGTGGGGATAAAACAGCATAAAGTAAAAGCGAGATAGAATATGCGAAAAAAGTAAATGAGTGAGCGAGGCAGTTATACAATGCTGACTTCACTTTCAACATTAGGATTGCGCTTGAAATATAGCAGATTGCGCAGCGACTAACAGACAACTTCCGAGACACAAACTTCCGCTGCGACTACTGTACTTGTAGGTAGTTGTATATAGAGTCCGTAACTCGAAGTCACACATTCATATATGTGTACTGTGGTATTACCAACTTTCGTCAAGAAACGACTACGAGACGGTTGTTTTGTTTAGTTTTTTTTCTCAAACTTTTGTTTCTTTGAGTTTTAATATGTAACATTGATGGAATATTTAACGTTCGGTGTTCGTTAATGTGCAAGAATGTGGGCAAATGATACAAACGAGAAAGGTCGTGCCATTTCGTTTTCTCTCAGAACTCCTAGGAACTAGGAAGTTTCAGTAGAGCTTCACCACTTTAGAATCGTGACTTGACTAGACTTTTTACTACCTGATTTACTGGGACTCGACAATTTGACTAGACTTTTTACTACCTGATTTACTGGGACTCGACATTTTGACTATTTGTTTCAAAAATATACTTTTTGTCAGAACCCAAAAATGCTTCCTTGTTTGCAACCTGACAAAAAGAGCGGGAGACTAAACAAATTGAAACGAAAATTTATCAATAAGGATGCAATAGTGTGACTACCTTGCATTTGGCTGGAAAATCACAAGCAACCATTGTTCGAGAGCTCCAGCGCTTTCAAATGAACTATATGAAAGTGTGGATACTCTGAAAGCAGCGCTTCGCCAGGAATGTGACGGAATCCCACATTATTCTACCTTCATGCAGCGTGTGTGAGATTTATATATATATGTATAAATAATTATACGTACTGTTAAGATTATTAAAACCTAAGTTTTGTAATGTTAGCCTTCGGTTGGTCAGGTTTGTCGAATAGAAAATAAAACTTAACTGCACCTAGTAATAAAAGCAAGTTGCTTATCGTATAGCTGGTATCTGTAGTACCTAGTAGCTACAGCTACAGAATAAATAACCTAAGGAATATTTAATAAAAGCTTGAAAATTACTGAGCAGTTTAGTACCTACCTAATGTGTACTAAAAAGGGTATAATCTAAGGATTATTCATAGAAACAAGGAAATAGAATTGTTATATTTTTTATTGATTCGGAAATAGAATTGTTATATTTTTTATTGATTCTACCACCAGATTCGGAAGAACTGGCCACCATAGAAGAACTGGCAAGAAACTACGGGGCGAATGTATTTTTTCATCATCAGTTTTACAATTATCATTAACATAGGTATCATACACTAAATACCTAACATACTAACAACCTCTATGTGATACTAGGTCATAATGACACTTTATTATCGTTTTACAATCACCATAGTTACACCAGGCACAAAATAAAATGATTTTACATGAACAAAGTGATCCTAATCATTTCTAACACAGTCACATTGGTTATGATAACCAATATGGGAAAAACCATAGAACCGACAATATCTATTTGCAAAATACACAGTTATACACATTGAATATGGGACAAAGAAACAGAGTAGCAGAATAACAGTGTAGGTAATATTAATGTACTTAACTTTTGGTGTCTTGTTGATGCAACGACGACAGAAAACGAACAGAGAGGGCTGCTCAGCCCAGAGGCTGCTTTTTATAGAGATTCTACCCGCCAAAGTCACGTAGTCATTGCAACAGCAGGAATGAGCCTGCAGATGGCGCCGAAGTGACGGAAATGTACATATTTTATTACATTGAAACTATTTAATAATTGTTAACTCGGTATTGTTTACACATTGTTAATCATTTAAATAATTAAGACGTTTATATACATATTTTTCAGAATGTTAACAAATATTGAAAGTCTGAACAGTATTCTTATATGATTCTCATAAATTACAATTTTTAGCGGGAGAAGTTGTATTTTTACTACAATTATAGGTTTAAATGTACAGAGCTGATTAAGTAATAATACATTAATATTAATCGGGTAAGTACTTAGTTTTAAGCATTTCTATCAATATCGTAAGTTTACATGATTTTAAATCATTCTAATTTGAACGGAAATATAAATACAGATGTTTCAGAGTTATAATACAATGACTCAGTAATTGTACTTAAAATTAAAGGATAATTGTACTAAGCATTTTAAACACCATTATATAAATCTATAATTATCAATTGTAAACTATTACTTAATAAGTTGTGGAACAGATTCCAGATCAGTTTTTCTTCATAAACATAATTTGTTATTATCACAGATTATAAACTCGCCACAGATCTAAGAAATTACATAATTATTTACAAAAAGATTCAATCGGTAGTCACTTTTGTCTTGAAGTGCAATATTTTATAAATACATTATAATATCGTCAGTGGTGAGGTGATTCAGTGAGAATATTCATTACATTGTTAAATACGTAAAACGTAACTACCAAGTTGTATTATCTCGTCCAGTACCGCAACTGAATATCGTCAGCTCTTACATTGTTATAAAAATGTCTGGTACTAGATAGATTACACATATCAATAAGTTATAACCTGAGAATATTCATTTCATTGTGAAATACGTTAAATGTAAGTACCAAGTTGTAATGTCTTGTCCAGTACTGCAACTCAACATCGTCAACTCTTACATTGTTATTCTATTGTTGTAAAAATGGTTGTTACTAGACAGATTAAACATATCAATAAGTTATAACCTAACACGGCCATACTGACTGTGCTTCGTCCTCGAAGTACTTTATCGTTTTGTCATTAGATATAGATTTCATAGCCTTTCCATGAATATTGTAGATTAACTCATTAGGAATACATTTCATTGGCTTTATTATAAATATTGTAAATACAATTAACTTTTCTTTTCTTTTTTCCACTATATCATTTGTTATAGTTTTTATTTAATAATTTTGTCAATATTCATTAATAAATGTCATAGTTGTAAATTTATTGTGTCACTTTTCAGCAGTAAATTTAGTATAAAATTGTTTTTTTTTTAATTTACTGTCACTCTATTGCTACTTGCATAGACATGGAAGTTCATCAACCGCTGCTATTGACTTTTGAACTTGCACCAAACAAGTAACCGACCAGCGGATAGTGATTAATAAAATATTTAATTTTTTCCTCTATTGCTACTTGCATAGACATGTAAGTCCGTCAACCGCTGCTACTAACTTTGAACTTACACCAAACAAGTAACCGACCAGCGGATAGAGATACTCTATTGCTACTTGCATAGACATGTTGTTTCTTTCAACCGCTGCAATTGACCTTAGACCAACACCAAACAAGTAACCGTCCAGCGGATAGAGTTGCTACTTGCATAGACATGTTGGTAGCTTCAACCGCTGTAATTGACCTTAGACCAACACCAAACAAGTAAGCGCCCAGCGTATCAAAATTGTCATAGTCACTGACACAGTCACAGTCATAGTCATTCATTGAGTTTGGTATCCAGGTAAAATTAAGCCTTGTAAATAATAATAATTTCTATCACATTAACTTATATTACATATTTTTAACTTCTAATACCAAAACCTCTTGGAGCATAGTGATAACGAGGGTTCTCTAAATGTTTGTACCAGTAAACTACTGCATAAATCGAAGAAAGCGTTTTATCATTATGTTTTGAAGTTTCAAACAATAGTTTCGATTTGATTAATTCTAATAATCAAACGTTGCAAGATTTTATTAAACATTAGTGTAACTGACTTTAACCCGCTTGGCCAATCTTGACATTTTACATAAAATACTTCGGTCAACTATTGTAATAATTATTGAGTATCTCAGTTAATTTACTGAGTAATTAATGGTATTATACAACATGGAAAATTCACCGATAAACAATTCAGAAGTTATTTAACATAAAATTATTCAAAGAGGAGATTAAATCTTTGTATATATTCATCAATCACAAAAAGGATTGAACAATTACTGCTTAAGGCCCAAATGTCCCTTTTGTCTTTAATCATAAAAGGTTATATAATGAAAAGGTCCACCAATTGACTCTTTTAGATTCATTATTTTATTAGAAGTACTTACATTATTTTATGATCAATTTATTGTTGTTAAGACCTTCAATAATCCTATATCAAATAAAATCATAATTAATAATGATCTAGGAAAGAGCAAAAATATCATAGGGAAGAAAACGAAGTTAAATTCATAATTCTTTAAGGGCGTTAAAAACAATGGCCTAAATATCAAACTCAAAAATAATTATTTATTTTCAACAAAGACCTGTACCTTAAGCAAAAGAAATTGAAAATGTTATTAATATTATTAGAGACCGCCAAATTAAGTAATGTAATGACTTTACATGATCGTTTATAGCCATGAGAGTACGTAACCATTTATTTTTGGATGATTATCACAAAGATAAATAAAAGCTTGCTTATTGTTTATAAGTTTTCACCAGCTGTATGAGTATTTAGCTAACTAGTTTCATAGCAATTTATTTTAACTTAAAGGATTTCTTTGATACTATATTTTCATCTACTTATGTTACTGTACGCCTGAAATGAGCAAAACCGCCGACACTACTACTACTACCGTAATTATAAATAATACCTTACATACACAATGTAAACATATGTAAGTTGTTCGTAATTGTGTACGTCACGTACAAAATCTACTCTTATACTAACATTATACAGAGGCAAAGTATTTTTATTGCTGTATGTTTGTTTGTTACTATTAACAGGAAGCTGTACAAGTTTTCGTGTGGTAACGGGAAAACTCAGGGCGGAGCCACAGGGCAGAGCCGTTAGTAAATAATAATGCAGATTTAGATTTCAATACCAGGTAAGCTAAGTGCCAACATTTGCCCGAAGTATGTACTGAGCTTTTATATACAAGCTAAGGTGTATTCTAGATGTCAACACCAGGAAAGCTAGAAGCTATGATATGTTTGAAATATTATGTAGCTTTTATCTACAGGCCAAGGTATTAATGCATTTCATTTACTCAAATAAAATAAAAACGCCGAAACGAACCATAACCGAAATATGGTTATATTTTCTTATTTTCTAAAAATATAAATATTTTAGAGTATTCACTTCACTAGTACAGTTTATCTTTGCTAATTTACTCACTTTAATTTTCATGAACACTAATATCTTTGATTTCTTTTACGTTTGTATTTTTGTATGTTTGTTATGGATAATCTCAAAAAATACTGTATCGCTTTCTAAAATTCTTTCACCTAAAGAAATATACATTATCAGCGACTAATCATGAGCAGAATATTATTCTTCAAAAATTGAGATCCTGTATTCGCTGTAAGTAACGGAATTACGTTTCCGTGGAAACGGAATAATAACAAGTCTGAAAAGTACGTGAGTAATAATGCAGTTGTCTATGGTCAAAAAGCATCACGAAAGTTGCTGCCAAATATTTTGAATCTTGCTTACTTATGTTTGTTTTTCTTTTAGACGTTACTACGGGTATAAAAATGTTAAAAGTATGAAAAATTTCGCGGTGTGAGCGATACCCGCGTGAAACCGGGGCGAGGCACTAGTAATGGCAATAAAATAAGTCAATTAAAAGTTAACAAGTAAACTTAACCTTTCACCAGAATCATTAGCGAGTAATACTTTAAAGGAGGCAAACTTGCGAGTGTCTCAGTGAGTTATTTAGTTGAATGAGCAGAATTATTTTTATATCTAACAGTCTTCATGAGATTATGTTTAACGTTCGCAGATATACGCTTGGCAATTCAGTCTAAGTTTATTAGCATTTTTGAACTTTACTCGTCAATCGCTGTGCTCCAAGGATCAAATTTATGATTACATGAGTCAGTCTATTTGGATTGGACGTAGGTACATAACATAGCTTGGAAAATTATCTTTCACTATAATAGAACAAATTTTCAGGTGTTTACTATAGAAACGCAGACCCTTTCAGGGACTTTACCTGCCGTAGTGAAAGTTGTGACACTGTTCCTGGAACATCTTCCGTGAGGATCTCCAGGTTGGTGTAACACAATGCGCCACCATCGTTGATACACCGAGATGTCAGCATTTAGCCGCTTACGCCATTTGTAACTGCTGGTAACAGTGCGATGTCAGCATTTCCCGCCATCGTGAAACTTCGTGCGTGAGAAACCTCGAGGCGTGGAGCAGCCGGATAAACAGAAAAAGACATCGTATTAGAATCTATTTTCACGTGGAAACGATCCCACTTCTGATGTGAGATTTATATATATATGTATAAATAATTATACGTACTGTTAAGATTATTAAAACCTAAGTTTTGTAATGTTAGCCTTCGGTTGGTCAGGTTTGTCGAATAGAAAATAAAACTTAACTGCACCTAGTAATAAAAGCAAGTTGCTTATCGTATAGCTGGTATCTGTAGTACCTAGTAGCTACAGCTACAGAATAAATAACCTAAGGAATATTTAATAAAAGCTTGAAAATTACTGAGCAGTTTAGTACCTACCTAATGTGTACTAAAAAAGGGTATAATCTAAGGATTATTCATAGAAACAAGGAAATAGAATTGTTATATTTTTTATTGATTCGGAAATAGAATTGTTATATTTTTTATTGATTCTACCACCAGATTCGGAAGAACTGGCCACCATAGAAGAACTGGCAAGAAACTACGGGGCGAATGTATTTTTTCATCATCAGTTTTACAATTATCATTAACATAGGTATCATACACTAAATACCTAACATACTAACAACCTCTATGTGATACTAGGTCATAATGACACTTTATTATCGTTTTACAATCACCATAGTTACACCAGGCACAAAATAAAATGATTTTACATGAACAAAGTGATCCTAATCATTTCTAACACAGTCACATTGGTTATGATAACCAATATGGGAAAAACCATAGAACCGACAATATCTATTTGCAAAATACACAGTTATACACATTGAATATGGGACAAAGAAACAGAGTAGCAGAATAACAGTGTAGGTAATATTAATGTACTTAACTTTTGGTGTCTTGTTGATGCAACGACGACAGAAAACGAACAGAGAGGGCTGCTCAGCCCAGAGGCTGCTTTTTATAGAGATTCTACCCGCCAAAGTCACGTAGTCATTGCAACAGCAGGAATGAGCCTGCAGATGGCGCCGAAGTGACGGAAATGTACATATTTTATTACATTGAAACTATTTAATAATTGTTAACTCGGTATTGTTTACACATTGTTAATCATTTAAATAATTAAGACGTTTATATACATATTTTTCAGAATGTTAACAAATATTGAAAGTCTGAACAGTATTCTTATATGATTCTCATAAATTACAATTTTTAGCGGGAGAAGTTGTATTTTTACTACAATTATAGGTTTAAATGTACAGAGCTGATTAAGTAATAATACATTAATATTAATCGGGTAAGTACTTAGTTTTAAGCATTTCTATCAATATCGTAAGTTTACATGATTTTAAATCATTCTAATTTGAACGGAAATATAAATACAGATGTTTCAGAGTTATAATACAATGACTCAGTAATTGTACTTAAAATTAAAGGATAATTGTACTAAGCATTTTAAACACCATTATATAAATCTATAATTATCAATTGTAAACTATTACTTAATAAGTTGTGGAACAGATTCCAGATCAGTTTTTCTTCATAAACATAATTTGTTATTATCACAGATTATAAACTCGCCACAGATCTAAGAAATTACATAATTATTTACAAAAAGATTCAATCGGTAGTCACTTTTGTCTTGAAGTGCAATATTTTATAAATACATTATAATATCGTCAGTGGTGAGGTGATTCAGTGAGAATATTCATTACATTGTTAAATACGTAAAACGTAACTACCAAGTTGTATTATCTCGTCCAGTACCGCAACTGAATATCGTCAGCTCTTACATTGTTATAAAAATGTCTGGTACTAGATAGATTACACATATCAATAAGTTATAACCTGAGAATATTCATTTCATTGTGAAATACGTTAAATGTAAGTACCAAGTTGTAATGTCTTGTCCAGTACTGCAACTCAACATCGTCAACTCTTACATTGTTATTCTATTGTTGTAAAAATGGTTGTTACTAGACAGATTAAACATATCAATAAGTTATAACCTAACACGTGCAATACCTTTGTCGGAAGACTCGATGCATGTCCAAAGAGGTCATATTGAACAGTAACTTTAGATTTCCCTGAAATGTACTTTATTTCTAGCATTGCCCTGAAATTTAGATAAATTGTATGTCAATTACCAAATAACAACATTTCAATTGGTAACATTTCGAGTGACGGACCCTGTATAAAATAACAACATTTCAATTGGTAACATTTCGAGTGACGGACCCTGTATAAAATGACAACATTTCAATTGGTAACATTTCGAATGACGGACCCTGTATAAAATAACAACATTTCAACTGGTAACATTTCAAGTGACGGACCCTGTATAAAATAACAAAATTTCAACTGGTAACATTTCGAGTGACGGACCCTGTATAAAATAACAACATTTCAATTGGTAACATTTCGAGTGACGGACCCTGTATAAAATAACAACATTTCAATTGGTAACATTTCGAGTGACGGACCCTGTATAAAATAACAACATTTCAATTGGTAACATTTCGAGTGACGGACCCTGTATAAAAACTTAAAAGTCGGCAAAGTGCGAAAGTCGGCATGATGCACTGCAACCTGCTGAAACTCGTTTCTTTTTGCAGCAGAAACTCACGATGCCTTCGGAGGAGCGAGGCTGCGACAATAAGGCCTTCGAGGCTGCTGACGACGGGTTCCAAACCATCGACCTGCGCGCCCTCAGGAAGGACGGCCCCAATGGCAGACACATGCCGACGAGGGTAAGCAGATATACACCAACTCAATGTCATCATCATCATCATCATCATCATCAATAGTTTTTGAGCGGGAAACGGAAGACTTATTGCTCCATAGGTTTCCTAGTACCTACATAAGAGGCAGCCAAAGAGACTGACGTCAGACCACATACGAGTACGACTTTATTTTGCTTTCGAAAAGGCTGCAGCAAACTGGAATAAATTCGTCATTATTCAAGATATTCAAATAACTCTTTCACGAGGCTTCATTGCAAACGTTGTGTGATTTTTGTAAGCTTAAAAGGGAAAAAAACTCCACTAACACCAACATTACATGAAAAGCCAGCGATTCTCTATAACCTCAGAGAAATTATATTCTCTGAGGCTACAACATAGAGTTGTTATTATTGACATAAAATATGTAAGTAAATGCTGGCATATCGGGAAATGAACACAAACATAATGCAACCCAAGCGGGACGTCAGTGCAGGTCAAAGAGTATAGTAATATAGGATGCAGGTCTTACCTTACCTTTACCACCCTTCCCTACAATAATACCTAGAAATGATAATGTTTGTTTTACAAACAAGTGCTTACGGTTATGCCAAAATGTGCCAAAGAAGGTTATCATAAATAAATATTTATATTCAGGACAATTCACACCAATTACCTAGCCCCAAACTAGGTTACCCTGTAGCCTGTACTATGGGTACTAGAGAACTGTTATACTTACATACCTCAGTTTATATATAACATCATTGCATACATAGATACAAATATTAAATCCATGACTCGGAAACAAACATTTACCTAAGTCACACAAATGATTGCACCTTGCGGGATTCGAACCCGCGACCGATTGATTCCGTAGTTAGGGTCACTAGCCACTAAACCAACCGGCCGTCAAGGTATTCTGTGTCTTTGTATGTTACAATACACAGAATACTTAATTAGGTATTTAACACAATGGTCTTTAGAATAACTACTTACTTGAACTCATTTTCATCCGACGGAGGTAGTTCCAGACACCGCGCCGGTGTGAACTTGGCAGCCAAAATGTAGCAGCCTAAAATCCGACTAAATTAAAAAGGTTTTTTTTATAATAGTGGTTAACTCTTATTTGTTAATTAATGATTATTGTTTAATAATAATAATAATATAAAAAACTTTTGATTAATAAGTTAACGCAAATTTTTATAAAAATATATCCCGAAGAACATGAACAAAATATATTCTTGAGATTTTTAAGGGAACACGCACCTAGTTAGAGCTCTTATCCCCTGAAAAATGAAAGTTTGAATTACGAATTTTATTCTCTCATAATGTAGCTTCAAAACGAGTATACCGACAATGTGGCTAAATGACAGCTTAACCCTAAATTCTTTACTTGAATTATGGATGAACACTGAACCGTGTCTGAAATTTTTAGGCTGCTGATATATTTCGACTTGAAATACGCTAATATTATTTAAAATCTGTACAATTGTATCATAAACGATATACAATCTACCTTTTAATCACTATTGCAAAGTGTTTTTTTGACTATTTAACCCTGGAATAGTCAATCAAAATTGATACTGAGTTTTGATTTCACTACTCATGTTCCACGGTGTGTTTCGACCTTTGAGACCCTGAAATCAACTATTAATCTCATTCAAATATAACAAATGGTGCACACGCTACTATAAAAATGCTAACAGATGGTGGCTAAATGCCAACCTGACCATAAAACATCCCAAAGTACATGAACCAAAAAAAATCAAGACATTTTTCAGGAAACAAACCTCTAGTAAGACCTCTCATCCCCTGAAATCTGTAAGTTTTGATATATCACACTATTGTCTAATAAAGTAGCTTAAAACGTGTATAAAGAGAATGTGGCTAAATGACAGCTTAACCCTAAATTCTTTACTTGAATTATGGATGAACACTGAACCGTGTCTGAAATTTTTTGGCTGCTGATATATTTCGACTTGAAATACGCTAATATTGTTTAAAATCTGCACAATTGTATCATAAACGATATACAATCTACCTTGTAATCACTATTGCATAGTGTTTTCTTGACTATTTAACCCTGGAATAGTCAATCAAAATTGATACTGAGTTTTGATTTCACTACTCATGTTCCACGGTGTGTTTCGACCTTTGAGACCCTGAAATCAACTATTAATCTCATTCAATTATAACAAATAGTGCACAAGCTACTATAAAAATGCTAACAGATGGTGGCTAAATGCCAACCTGACCATAAAACATCCCAAAGTACATGAACCAAAAAAAATCTAGACATTTTTCAGGAAACAAACCTCTAGTAAGACCTCTCATCCCCTGAAATCTGTAAGTTTTGATATATCACACTATTGTCTAATAAAGTAGCTTAAAACGTGTATAAAGAGAATGTGGCTAAATGACAGCTTAACCCTAAATTCTTTACTTGAATTATGGATGAACACTGAACCGTGTCTGAAATTTTTTGGCTGCTGATAGATTTCGACTTGAAATACGCTAATATTGTTTAAAATCTGCACAATTGTATCATAAACGATATACAATCTACCTTGTAATCACTATTGCATAGTGTTTTTTTGACTATTTAACCCTGGAATAGTCAATCAAAATTGATACTGAGTTTTGATTTCACTACTCATGTTCCACGGTGTGTTTCGACCTTTGAGACCCTGAAATCAACTATTAATCTCATTCAAATATAACAAATGGTGCACAAGCTACTATAAAAATGCTAACAGAGTCTTGAGTAATGAGAGGTCTTACAAGAGGTTTGTTTCCTGAAAAATATCTAGGTTTTTTTTGGTTCATGTACTTTGGGATGTTTTATGGTCAGGTTGGCATTTAGCCATCATCTGTTAGCATGTTTATAGAAGTTTATGCACAATTTGTTATATTTGAATGATAATCTCATGATAGCCACCATCTGTTAGCATTTTTATAGTTGCTTGTGCACTATTTGTTATATTTGAATGAGATTAATAGTTGATTTCAGGGTCTCAAAGGTCGAAACCCACCGTGGAACATGAGTAGTGAAATCAAAACTCAGTATCAATTTTGATTGACTATTCCAGGGTTATATAGTCAAAAAAACACTTTGCAATAGTGATTTAAAGGTAGCCTGTATATCGTTTATGATACAATTGTGCAGATTTTAAACAATATTAGCGTATTTCAAGTCGAAATATATCAGCAGCCTAAAAATTTCAGACACGTTTCAGTGTTCATCCATAATTCAAGTAAAGAATTTAGGGTTAAGCTGTCATTTAGCCACATTCTCTTTATACACGTTTTGAAGCTACTTTATTAGATAATAGTGTGATATATCAAAACTTACAGATTTCAGGGGATGAAAGGTCTTACTAGAGGTTTGTTTCCTGAAAAATGTCTAGCTTTTTTTTGGTTCATGTACTTTGGGATGTTTTATGGTCAGGTTGGCATTTAGCCACCATCTGTTAGCATTTTTATAGTAGCTTGTGCACCATTTGTTATATTTGAATGAGATTAATAGTTGATTTCAGGGTCTCAAAGGTCGAAACACACCGTGGAACATGAGTAGTGAAATCAAAACTCAGTATCAATTTTGATTGACTATTCCAGGGTTAAATAGTCAAAAAAACACTTTTTAATAGTGATTAAAAGGTAGCCTGTATATCGTTTATGATACAATTGTGCAGATTTTAAACAATATTAGCGTATTTTAAGTCGAAATATATCAGCAGCCTAAAAATTTCAGACACGGTTCAGTGTTCATCCATAATTCAAGTAAAGAATTTAGGGTTAAGCTGTCATTTAGCCACATTCTCTTTATACACGTTTTGAAGCAACTTTATTAGACAATAGTGTGATGTATCAAAACTTACAGATTTCAGGGGATGAGAGGTCTTACTAGAGGTTTGTTTCCTGAAAAATGTCTAGGTTTTTTTTGGTTCATGTACTTTGGGATGTTTTATGGTCAGGTTGGCATTTAGCCACCATCTGTTAGCATTTTTATAGTAGCTTGTGCACTATTTGTTATATTTGAATGAGATTAATAGTTGATTTCAGGGTCTCAAAGGTCGAAACACACCGTGGAACATGAGTAGTGAAATCAAAACTCAGTATCAATTTTGATTGACTATTCCAGGGTTAAATAGTCAAAAAATCACTTTGCAATAGTAATTAGAAGGTAGCCTGTATATCGTTTGTGATACAATTGTGCAGATTTTAAACAATATTAGCGTATTTCAAGTCGAAATATATCAGCAGCCTAAAAATTTCAGACACGGTTCAGTGTTCATCCATAATTCAAGTAAAGAATTTAGGGTTAAGCTGTCATTTAGCCACATTCTCTTTATACACGTTTTGAAGCAACTTTATTAGACAATAGTGTGATGTATCAAAACTTACAGATTTCAAGGGATGAGAGCTCTTACTACAGGTTTGTTTCCTGAAAAATGTCTAGGTTTTTTTTGGTTCATGTACTTTGGGATGTTTTATGGTCAGGTTGGCATTTAGCCACCAACTGTTAGCATTTTTATAGTAGCTTGTGCACCATTTGTTATATTTGAATGAGATTAATAGTTGATTTCAGGGTCTCAAAGGTCGAAACACACCGTGGAACATGAGTAGTGAAATCAAAACTCAGTATCAATTTTGATTGACTATTCCAGGGTTAAATAGTCAAACAATCACTTTGCAATAGTGATTAGAAGGTATCCTGTATATCGTTTATTATACAATTATGCAGATTTTAAACAATATTAGCGTATTTGAAGTCGAAATATATCAGCAGCCTAAAAAATTCAGACACGGTTCAGTGTTCATCCATATTTCAAGTAAAGAATTTAGGGTTAAGCTGTCATTTAGCCACATTCTCTTTATACACGTTTTGAAGCTACTTTATTAGACAATAGTGTGGTATATCAAAACTAACAGATTTCAGGGGATGAGAGGTCTTACTAGAGGTTTGTTTCCTGAAAAATGTCTAGTTTTTTTTTGGTTCATGTACTTTGGGATGTTTTATGGTCAGGTTGGCATTTAGCCACCATCTGTTAGCATTTTTATAGTAGCTTGTGCACCATTTGTTATATTTGAATGAGATTAATAGTTGATTTCAGGGTCTCAAAGGTCGAAACACACCGTGGAACATGAGTAGTGAAATCAAAACTCAGTATCAATTTTGATTGACTATTCCAGGGTTAAATAGTCAAAAAATCACTTTGCAATAGTGATTAGAAGGTAGCCTGTATATCGTTTATGATACAATTATGCAGATTTTAAACAATATTAGCGTATTTCAAGTCGAAATATATCAGAAGCCTAAAAATTTCAGACACGGTTCAGTGTTCATCCATAATTCAAGTAAAGAATTTAGGGTTAAGCTGCCATTTAGCCACATTCTCTTTATACACGTTTTAAGCTACTTTATTAGACAATAGTGTGATGTATCAAAACTTACAGATTTCAGGGGATGAGAGGTCTTACTAGAGGTTTGTTTCCTGAAAAATGTCTAGGTTTTTTTTGGTTCATGTACTTTGGGATGTTTTATGGTCAGGTTGGCATTTAGCCACCATCTGTTAGCATTTTTATAGTAGCTTGTGCACTATTTGTTATATTTGAATGAGATTAATAGTTGATTTCAGGGTCTCAAAGGTCGAAACACACCGTGGAACATGAGTAGTGAAATCAAAACTCAGTATCAATTTTGATTGACTATTCCAGGGTTAAATAGTCAAAAAAACACTTTTTAATAGTGATTAAAAGGTAGCCTGTATATCGTTTATGATACAATTGTGCAGATTTTAAACAATATTAGCGTATTTCAAGTCGAAATATATCAGCAGCCAAAAAATTTCAGACACGGTTCAGTGTTCATCCATAATTCAAGTAAAGAATTTAGGGTTAAGCTGTCATTTAGCCACATTCTCTTTATACACGTTTTAAGCTACTTTATTAGACAATAGTGTGATATATCAAAACTTACAGATTTCAGGGGATGAGAGGTCTTACTAGAGGTTTGTTTCCTGAAAAATGTCTTGATTTTTTTTGGTTCATGTACTTTGGGATGTTTTATGGTCAGGTTGGCATTTAGCCACCATCTGTTAGCATTTTTATAGTAGCGTGTGCACCATTTGTTATATTTGAATGAGATTAATAGTTGATTTCAGGGTCTCAAAGGTCGAAACACACCGTGGAACATGAGTAGTGAAATCAAAACTCAGTATCAATTTTGATTGACTATTCCAGGGTTAAATAGTCAAAAAAAAACTTTGTTATAGTAATTTAAAGGTAGCCTGTATATCGTTTATGATACAATTGTGCAGATTTTAAACAATATTAGCGTATTTCAAGTCGAAATATATCAGCAGCCTAAAAATTTCAGACACGGTTCAGTGTTCATCCATAATTCAAGTAAAGAATTTAGGGTTAAGCTGCCATTTAGCCACATTCTCTTTATACACGTTTTGAAGCAACTTTATTAGACAATAGTGTGATGTATCAAAACTTACAGATTTCAGGGGATGAGAGGTCTTACTAGAGGTTTGTTTCCTGAAAAATGTCTAGGTTTTTCTTGGTTCATGTACTTTGGGATGTTTTATGGTCAGGTTGGCATTTAGCCACCATCTTTTAGCATTTTTATAGTAGCTTGTGCACTATTTGTTATATTTGAATGAGATTAATAGTTGATTTCAGGGTCTCAAAGGTCGAAACACACCGTGGAACATGAGTAGTGAAATCAAAACTCAGTATCAATTTTGATTGACTATTCCAGGGTTAAATAGTCAAAAAAACACTTTTTAATAGTGATTATAAGGTAGCCTGTATATCGTTTATGATACAATTATGCAGATTTTAAACAATATTAGCGTATTTCAAGTCGAAATATATCAGCAGCCTAAAAATTTCAGACACGGTTCAGTGTTCATCCATAATTCAAGTAAAGAATTTAGGGTTAAGCTGTCATTTAGCCACATTTTCTTTATACATGTTTTGAAGCAACTTTATTAGACAATAGTGTGATGTATTAAAACTTACAGATTTCAGGGGATGAGAGGTCTTACTAGAGGTTTGTTTCCTGAAAAATGTCTAGGTTTTTTTTGGTTCATGTACTTTGGGATGTTTTATGGTCAGGTTGGCATTTAGCCACCATCTGTTAGCATTTTTATAGTAGCTTGTGCACTATTTGTTATATTTGAATGAGATTAATAGTTGATTTCAGGGTCTCAAAGGTCGAAACACACCGTGGAACATGAGTAGTGAAATCAAAACTCAGTATCAATTTTGATTGACTATTCCAGGGTTAAATAGTCAAAAAATCACTTTGCAATAGTAATTAGAAGGTAGCCTGTATATCGTTTGTGATACAATTGTGCAGATTTTAAACAATATTAGCGTATTTCAAGTCGAAATATATCAGCAGCCTAAAAATTTCAGACACGGTTCAGTGTTCATCCATAATTCAAGTAAAGAATTTAGGGTTAAGCTGTCATTTAGCCACATTCTCTTTATACACGTTTTGAAGCTACTTTATTAGACAATAGTGTGATATATCAAAACTTACAGATTTCAGGGGATGAGAGGTCTTACTAGAGGTTTGTTTCCTGAAAAATGTCTAGTTTTTTTTTGGTTCATGTACTTTGGGATGTTTTATGGTCAGGTTGGCATTTAGCCACCATCTGTTAGCATTTTTATAGTAGCTTGTGCACCATTTGTTATATTTGAATGAGATTAATAGTTGATTTCAGGGTCTCAAAGGTCGAAACACACCGTGGAACATGAGTAGTGAAATCAAAACTCAGTATCAATTTTGATTGACTATTCCAGGGTTAAATAGTCAAACAATCACTTTGCAATAGTGATTAGAAGGTATCCTGTATATCGTTTATGATACAATTGTGCAGATTTTAAACAATATTAGCGTATTTGAAGTCGAAATATATCAGCAGCCTAAAAATTTCAGACACGGTTCAGTGTTCATCCATAATTCAAGTAAAGAATTTAGGGTTAAGCTGTCATTTAGCCACATTCTCTTTATACACGTTTTAAGCTACTTTATTAGACAATAGTGTGATATATCAAAACTTACAGATTTCAGGGGATGAGAGGTCTTACTAGAGGTTTGTTTCCTGAAATATGTCTAGATTTTTTTTGGTTCATGTACTTTGGGATGTTTTATGGTCAGGTTGGCATTTAGCCACCATCTGTTAGCATTTTTATAGTAGCGTGTGCACCATTTGTTATATTTGAATGAGATTAATAGTTGATTTCAGGGTCTCAAAGGTCGAAACACACCGTGGAACATGAGTAGTGAAATCAAAACTCAGTATCAATTTTGATTGACTATTCCAGGGTTAAATAGTCAAAAAAACACTTTGTAATAGTAATTTAAAGGTAGCCTGTATATCGTTTATGATACAATTGTGCAGATTTTAAACAATATTAGCGTATTTCAAGTCGAAATATATCAGCAGCCTAAAAATTTCAGACACGGTTCAGTGTTCATCCATAATTCAAGTAAAGAATTTAGGGTTAAGCTGCCATTTAGCCACATTCTCTTTATACACGTTTTGAAGCAACTTTATTAGACAATAGTGTGATGTATCAAAACTTACAGATTTCAGGGGATGAGAGGTCTTACTAGAGGTTTGTTTCCTGAAAAATGTCTAGGTTTTTTTTGGTTCATGTACTTTGGGATGTTTTATGGTCAGGTTGGCATTTAGCCACCATCTGTTAGCATTTTTATAGTAGCTTGTGCACTATTTGTTATAATTGAATGAGATTAATAGTTGATTTCAAGGTCTCAAAGGTCGAAACATACCGTGGAACATGAGTAGTGAAATCAAAACTCAGTATCAATTTTGATTGACTATTCCAGGGTTAAATAGTCAAAAAAACACTATGCAATAGTGATTACAAGGTAGATTGTATATCGTTTATGATACAATTGTGCAGATTTTAAACAATATTAGCGTATTTCAAGTCGAAATCTATCAGCAGCCAAAAAATTTCAGACACGGTTCAGTGTTCATCCATAATTCAAGTAAAGAATTTAGGGTTAAGCTGTCATTTAGCCACATTCTCTTTATACACGTTTTAAGCTACTTTATTAGACAATAGTGTGATATATCAAAACTTACAGATTTCAGGGGATGAGAGGTCTTACTAGAGGTTTGTTTCCTGAAAAATGTCTAGATTTTTTTTGGTTCATGTACTTTGGGATGTTTTATGGTCAGGTTGGCATTTAGCCACCATCTGTTAGCATTTTTATAGTAGCGTGTGCACAATTTGTTATATTTGAATGAGATTAATAGTTGATTTCAGGGTCTCAAAGGTCGAAACACACCGTGGAACATGAGTAGTGAAATCAAAACTCAGTATCAATTTTGATTGACTATTCCAGGGTTAAATAGTCAAACAATCACTTTGCAATAGTGATTAGAAGGTATCCTGTATATCGTTTATGATACAATTGTGCAGATTTTAAACAATATTAGCGTATTTCAAGTCGAAATATATCAGCAGCCTAAAAATTTCAGACACGGTTCAGTGTTCATCCATAATTCAAGTAAAGAATTTAGGGTTAAGCTGTCATTTAGCCACATTCTCTTTATACACGTTTTGAAGCTATTTCATTAGACAATAGTTTGATATATCAAAACTTACAGATTTCAGGGGATGAGAGGTCTTACTAGAGGTTTGTTTCCTGAAAAATGTCTAGTTTTTTTTTTGGTTCATGTACTTTGGGATGTTTTATGGTCAGGTTGGCATTTAGCCACCATCTGTTAGCATTTTTATAGTAGCTTGTGCACCATTTGTTATATTTGAATGAGATTAATAGTTGATTTCAGGGTCTCAAAGGTCGAAACACACCGTGGAACATGAGTAGTGAAATCAAAACTCAGTATCAATTTTGATTGACTATTCCAGGGTTAAATAGTCAAAAAATCACTTTGCAATAGTGATTAGAAGGTAGCCTGTATATCGTTTATGATACAATTGTGCAGATTTTAAACAATATTAGCGTATTTCAAGTCGAAATATATCAGCAGCCTAAAAATTTCAGACACGGTTCAGTGTTCATCCATAATTCAAGTAAAGAATTTAGGGTTAAGCTGTCATTTAGCCACATTGTCGGTATACTCGTTTTGAAGCTACATTATGAGAGAATAAAATTCGTAATTCAAACTTTCATTTTTCAGGGGATAAGAGCTCTAACTAGGTGCGTGTTCCCTTAAAAATCTCAAGAATATATTTTGTTCATGTTCTTCGGGATATATTTTTATAAAAATTTGCGTTAACTTATTAATCAAAAGTTTTTTATATTATTATTATTATTAAATAATAATCATTAATTAACAAATAAGAGTTAACCACTATTATAAAAAAAACCTTCTTAATTTAGTCGGATTTTAGGCTGCTACATTTTGGCTGCCAAGTTCACACCGGTGTTCCAGACAAGGTTTTTGATTTTAGATCCAATTATTACAAGCATAAAAACCGTTGATAAATAAATACACCCAAGCAAATTCTACGTAAGAGAGTATACGGAGAATGTAATTCTCTACAAAATACTGCCACGTACGTTACGACTTTAAAACGAGATCTTTAGCGTAAAGTGCGCATTCCTCCGCCATTTCTCGATTTCCCTCCAAAACCCATAAATATGGCGCGAATTTAATTTTGCTCCAAATTCAAATTAAAGTCACGTCAAGGTTGGCAGCACGTGCGCGGTACGACGTGCGGAATACAGATTAAAAATGAGAGTCCGACTCATTGGCGGGAAATGGAGCCGATAAATTAGGTAATGAGTGACATTTTTTTTGTTGCTGCTTTGAACAAGATGCGAGGGATGAATTGAATACTCATTCATCGGGTACCGTGCGCCTACTGAGCGGTAAGAGGCAAAAATATTCCATATTTTGTGAAATAAAATTTGTATTTTATTATTTTTTGTATTCAGACTTTCTTTTGCGTAATAGTAGCCGTGGCGGTCTCGGTTTAGAATAAGACCCCTCCTAACCCTTCCGTGGATGTCGTAAGAGGCGACTAAGGGAATACACACCGGAAGATGGGCATATACCATATTTGTACTGGCACCGGTAGCAGCCACGGTAACGACCGATCAGGGGGTGCTAAGAATCCCTGGCAGAGACAAGGACTCCAAAGTGTTTGCAAAAGATCTATCTATTGGGCAAAGCCTGTTGACGAAGCTGAAGACAGTGGCAGCATCTTCTCGTCAAAGCCAGAGATTTTGAGTGAGCTCGAGAAATTCTATGGGCAATTATAACTACACCTCATCGCGTAGTCCTCCTAGCACGACTAGCGATACAAGAGCCCGTTTGACCCGATATTATACCGAAGATATCCCGGACGTCAGCCTATACGAGATCAGAATGGCTCTCAAACAGCTTAAGAGCAACAAGGAATCCGGAGAGGACGGAATAACGACAGAGCTACTGAAAGCGGGTGGAACACTGATACTGAAAGTCCTTCAAAAGCTGTTTAACTCCGTCATCCTTGAGGGTACTACGCCATAACGTGGCACAGGAGCGTAGTGGTGTTATTCTTTAAGATAGATGATAACACCCTCTTGAAGAATAATAGGCCCATTTCACTGCTAAGCCAGGTCTATAACCTGTTTTCGAAAGTAGTTACAAACCATCTCGCTCGTAGGTTGGACGACTTTCAGCCTCGCAAACAAGCTGGATTCCGGAAAGGCTTTAGCACCGTAGACCACATCCATACGCTCTGGCAGATTATAAAGAAGACCGAAGAGTATAACCGGCCACTATGTTTAGCGTTTGCAGACTACGAGAAAGCCTTCGATTTAGTCGAGACCTGGGCAGTGCTACAGTCATTACAGCGGTGCCAGATTGACTACCGGTACATCGATGTGTTGAAGTTTTTGTACAGCAAGGCCACCATGACTGTCTGTCTCCAATATTGGAGCACGAATTCTATCAAATTACAAAAAAAAGGTGAGACAGGGAGACGTTATTTCTCCGAAACTGTTCACTTCTGCACTGGAAGATATATTCAAGCTCTGAACTGGAACAGACATGGTGTTAACATCGAACGAACGAAACGAGTGAGCGAATTCAACACTCACCTTCAGTTTGCTGATGATATAGTCATCATAGCAGAAACCCTGGAAGACCTAAGCACAATGCTCAGTGACCTTAATATTGTTTCCCAACACCTGGGGTGGTCTTAAAATGAACATGAGTAAGACGAACATCATGTCAAATGCACATGTCGGACCCATGCCGGTTTATGTTGGAAACGATATAATCGAAGCTGTTGATCACTATGTCTACTTAAATCAGGCGATCCAATTGAATAGGTCCAACTTCGACAAAGAGGTCAACCAGCGAATCCAACTCGGATGGGCAGCGTTCGGGAAATTACGCCATATCTTCTCGTCGCAGATACCGCAGAGCCTCAAGACAAAAGTTTATTATCAGTGCGTGTTGCCAGTGATGATATACGGTACTGAGACGTGGTCGCTAACTATTGGTCTCATACACAAGCTCAAAGTCGCGCAGCGTGCAATGGAGAAAGCTATGCTCGGTGTTTCACTACGTGATAGAATCCGTAACAAGGAAATCCGTAGAAGAACCAAGATTACCGACATAGCTCTCACAGTTTGCAAGTTGAAGTGGCAATGGGCAGGCCAAATAGTTTGCAGAACCGACAACCGCTGGGGAATAAAGGTTCTCAAATGGCGACCACGAACAAGCAAGCGAAGTGTAGGGAGACACCCCACACGATGGACCGACGACATTGTAGCCATCGCAGGAAGTCGTAGGATGGAGGTGGTACAAGATCGCTTGTCATGGCACTCTTTGGGGGAGGCCTATGTTCATCAGTGGACTTCGAAAGTCTGAAATGATGAATAGTAATAATGTGGGAGATTAATGCTATTATATATGGAGACCTCTAATTGGCTGTTCTATATGTAATTTTATTGTACCACTAGCTGCGCCCCGCGGCTTCACCCGCGTGAATGATAATGATGATGATGAAAAGTATCATATTATGTGCTATTACTGGTATAAGCTATCTTCATTCCAAATTTTATCAAAATCCGTTCAGCCGTTTGAGAGTGAAGTATATGATGATGATGGTGAAGTATGATGATGATGATGAAAAGTATCCTGTGTGTTATTCCAGGGTCCAAATTTTATCAAAATCTGTTCAGCTGTTTGAGAGTGAAGTATGATGACGATGGTGAAGTTTGATGATGATGATGATGATGAAAAGTATCCTATGTATTATTCTAGGGTATAAGCTATCTCCATTCTAAATTTCATCATAATCCGTTCAGCCGTTTGAGAGTGAAGTATGATGATTATGATGATGATAAGTATCCTATGTGTTATTCCAGGACATAAGCTATCTCCATTCCAAATTTCACCAAAATCCGTTCAGCCTTTTGAGAGTGAAGTATGTTGATGGTGATGATGATTAAAGTATCCTATGTATTATTCCAGGGTATAAGCTATCTCAATTCCAAATTTTATTAAAATCCGTTCATCTGTTTGAGAGTGAAGTATGATGATGACGATGATGATGATGGTGATGATGAAAATTATCATATGGTTTATTCCAGGGCTATGTCCATTCTAAATTTCATCAAAATCCGTCCAGCCGTTATCGCGTTAAAACTCCCCAAACAAACTAACACACAACGTTTAACTTTTATATATTGTTGTGGTTTTTCATATATCCGTAGTAACTTCTAAAAGAAACGTAATTCAAAAACATTGGCAAAAACAGTGTTCCTTGACCAAAGACAACTGCGTTATTACTCACCTACATAACAGACTTGTTATTATTTCGTTTCCAAGGCAACGTAATTTCCGTTCTTTATTTTTGGTACCTTATTGCAATTTTATAAGGGAACTCTAATTTTTTGAAAAATAATGTTCTAACATAGTACTGACCATGTTACTCACTGGTAATGTAGCTATCTATAAGTACTGACCATGTTACTCACTGATAATGTTGCTATCTATAAGTACTGACCATGTTACTCACTGATAATGTAGCTATCTATAAGTACAGACCATGTTACTCACTGATAATGTAGCTATCTATAAGCCTTTTATTATATATATAATCAAAGGTATAAGCAAAATATTTTTTTAAATCGGTTCAGTATTATTTGAGTTTATCTATTACAAACAAACAAACAATCAAATCTTTCCTCTTTATAATATTAGTTAATTAATTAAAGTTAATCCATTATTATAGTACCAATATATTGTGCTGTAGATTCTCAATAAAAAAATACTTAAGTAATACAGAATTCTTTCATCGTTTACTAATTTGTTTTTTTTTTATTGACAATGTAGTTTCATACATTCTACCAACTTTTTCTTTTTTATATATATAAACTTAATTTTTATTCAACTTTTTTTTTTATCATCGATTGCTAGATTTCCCAGACAGGAGCGTATAAATAAACTCGATCGAATCCAATCTTCAGTTCAATTTTCCTAATCTTCTTCCGACGAAATGTGAAAAGAGAGGGTATGCAATGTACCTAGAGGTGGACTTGTTCACTCCAATCTCTTTGTCTGGAACACTATGTCCCTATGTGCAGTGACCACTGAGCACTGACCACATTCATCATGTGCCACTTACATTGTTGAATTCAAAACACTGCTTAAAAGTTTTAAAAATTGTTGGAGTAAATCGTCGCTCTTTGGAGAGCGATCTCTAGTCCTGGCCTCTTTTCAACATCGCAACTATATGATTTTTGTAGTTATTATAGCCATTTGAACCTTTAACACTTATTCCGCCTGCATCCCTGTTTATATACCCAGGCCGGCCTCCCTGCCCTCAGTTCACCGCGAGCTCTTACGCCGCCCGCCCGTTGCGCCGCCCTACACCGTACCGGAAGTACGCGCGAAACTTTTACGCAAACCGCGAGATTGTTGAAAAGTTGGTATGTTTTAGAAGTTGACGTATTTTTCCAGTTGCAGTAATGAGTGAATGCCCTAAAATGGTAGGTGTTTTTTTGTATATATTTTTTTGTCATATATTTTGATTTTGTCTTTGATTGGAACCTATTTATAAAGGAAAAATAAATAAAAAAGACAAAATTTCAATACATCAAATTTTATTATATTAATTTGTGTTGTTCATTCTAGACAGGAAGGTACAAGGAAAAACGGTTAGCACAATTAGGTCAGCAATAGAACGGCATTCCAGCGGCCGCTGGTTCAAGTGCTGCTTTATGCTCGAATGATTTCCTTTCCCAAAAACGTTTTTCTTTCTGAAAGTTTTTAAAATACACGAGCACTTTAAAAGTTATTTGTAAACTAGAGTGTTTTCAGTACAGCGAATCAACTAATAACCTGTGTAAAATATACTATAATAAATAGGTAACTAGCTATCGACGTAATAATTTAAAACTAAACACTTTCGATAATACTTATTTATGGTTAACTCACTAGACAGAGGCCCGTATATTCTATATATATATTATATATATATGTATCAACGTGCAACTCCTTCCGCACTGCAACCAGGGGGTAAAAGTAGTTTTTTCAATCTATAAATAAATCGCATTCGCATTAAGTGTCAAGGTCTAAAAGCCAAAACTGAAAGTATCAATGGTGCTTGTAGCGACGACGTTGGAACAGATATTATTTACGACTCTACCTTCAATGACTATCTTCACCATAAATATCAATAAAAACAGGGTGGGTTTTTATACCATGGGTGTAGCCAGGATTATGAGGGTAGTTGGAGAGTGCAAGCTTCTCGGAAAAAATGTATAAATACAATGGCTTGGAGATATTTTGGTTGAAATAATAATAATAATTTAAGTCTCATTCTTTTCTGTCATTTTTACCCGAGTACGGCGAAGCAAAGGAAGAGTAATGAACTTAATAGTCTATGTACTCGTATATGTGGATATATGTATGTTCCACCATAACTTCGCCCCTATTGGTCCGATTTTGACAAACGAGGGATACCTCGTTAGGGACGAATCGTAGGGACGAATCGATTGATAAATCGATTCTTCTTCAGGTATAGAGTGTCTTTTTTATACTACAGTGAAGCAAAAGAAGGGTTATGTGTTCAAAATAAAACTTGGTCCGATTTTGACAAGCGAGGTTCCTATCAATCGTACTATAGACGGGTTAAAAAAATAAACTTATGTATTTTTAAGGCTTATCTATTATTATATTAGTGGGCAATTGAACCCCCATTCTTTTCCCCTGATACACCCTTGCTTTATACCAATAAAAAGCCAAAAACAACGTGAGCAGCCGTGTGCCCCGATCACGGAACATTTTGCCCTCAACCTTGCGGCACGCTTCATATCGCTGTAGTTATTAATACCTACGTATATATTGACATTATAGTACCTAGTTGCAATTATAGACACGTTATAAAACAATTAATAAATTAATTCATTTAGGTACATAATAGGTAGGTAGCATAGGTAGTCACAATAATAAACCAGTTATTTCAATAAATGATTGATTATTATGGACCTAAACAATGTATTTGAATAAAAAGCCAAGCCAAGTGCATGTAGCATATACATCTATATCTATACTAAAGCAATAAGGACGAAAAAGTCTGTACACAGAAAAAAAAAAAAAAAAAAGGTCCAGTGTACTTAAAATAAGCTACTGAACATGAATATAACATTTTAAATCGTGTCTATCTGTTTGTTTGTTTGTCTGTATATTTGTTTCGCGCATCAAAACATACAGACAAACACGCGTAAAAAGTACTGGACCGATTGCGATGCAGTTTTCACTCTTGGATAGCTGCTTGGGCTTTGACTTTAAAAAAATGGTATACCGGGGTATCTCAATTCGATGAGAAAAAGCCAAGCAATCAATAAAAAACTTTTTGACGGCTGAAGGAATTTTGATTAAGTATTGGTATATATTAGCACATAGAGTACTTTTAACCTAAATAAATGACCACGCATGTGAAGCCGCGGGCACAGCTTGTAATATATAGATCTATACATATAAAACATACCGTGACTTAGCTACTTTCTACTGACTGACAGATACACAACGCACAACGTACACAAAGACCGGTGGACGCCGAGATTTGAAATCCTTATGTAAAGAAAAAAAATACGATGCTGATTGTAAAACCATTTCGAAATATTGCATTCCTTTACATATATTTTTTTTACTTTTTATTCTCTTTATTCTATGAGATGGGGTTTTTATATCTACTTATAATAAAGCAATAAGAACGAAAAAGGCTGTACAAAGGAGATAATTTAAAAAAAAATGTCTAGGTTACTTAACAAGAATATAAGATTTTTTAAATTCGTGTCTATCTGTTTGTCTGTCTATATGTTTGTTCGCGCATCACGTAAAAACTACAGGACCGATTGGGATACGGTTTTCACTGTTGGAAAGCTTGGGGGTTGACTTAAAAACTGGTGTATTTGGTATTTCAACCCAATGAGAATTTGATAAAAACTTTCTGAAGGCATTTTGGTCAAATATTGGTGTATTTTAGGTCTTGGAATAGTACATAGAGTACTTTTAACCTTGAGAAATGACCACGCGTGCAAAGCTGCGGGTACAGCTAGTAAACCAATATGAACGAAAAAGTCTGTACAAAGAAATATGGTCTAGAGTACTTAAAATAAGCTACTGAACAAGAATAGAACATTTTTAAAAATCGTGTCCTTCTATTTGTCTGTTAGTTTGTCTGTATTTTTGTTCGCACATCACGTAAAAATTACTGGACCGATTGCGATGCGGTTTTCACTGTTGGATAGCTTAGGGTTTAACTTAAAAACTAGGCTACTTGGTATGTTAATCCGATGATAAGATGCCGAGCAATCGATAAAAAAACTATTTGACGGCTGAACGAATTTTGAACAACAAGCCAACAGAAGAATTCAGTTGGGATGGGCCACATTCGGAAAACTTCGTCAGGTCTTCTCGTCCTCCATTCCACAGTGCCTGAAGACGAAAGTATTTAATGCGTGCGTCCTACCAGTTATGACATACGGAGCCGAGACGTGGACACCGAAAGTGGGATTTGTCCACAAATTTAAAGTCACTCAGCGAGCCATGGAGAGAGCTATGCTCGGGGTTTCTCAGAAGGATTAAATTGGGAACGAGGCCGCCAGAAAACCAAAGTCAGCGACATAACTCAAAGGATTAGCAAGCTGAAGTGGCAATGGGCTGGCCACATTTATTGAAGGACTTGTCGTAGACTTGTCCTCGAGTGGAGACCGCGTCTTGGCAAACGTAGGGTCGTATTAATAAATCGACCTCAACTCTGAGAGAGCTATTGAGAGCGATCTCAAGATGCTAATCTAATTAATAAACATATCTTAAGCTGTTGATTGAGATGCCGTAATCAGCTGAGTTAGTGTTTAATAATAAATCAATCTCGACTCTCAAGGGCGCACTTGCGATGTGCTTTGAGATGCAGAATGTTGAGTGCAGTCGATCCGTGACTTGAGAGCGTGAAGTTGATAATTATAATTATATTAACCATCATTATAAGAATATTTTTCTCTGGGAATAAACAAATTTATTTGGCATGATTGCGAAAAGATCCGAAGATTTGGTAGATATCAGAACCTGGCGAGGACTCGCTGAAGACTAAAAAGATCCGAAATCTTAACCAAAGGATACGCGCTGGAAATACTGCATTAGCCATGCAGTATTTCCAGCGCGTATCCTAAACTTAATAAACGAACTTTTAATTTCATAAATTATAGTTATTCATTGATGAATTGCGTTAAGTTCTTTAATACGAGTAGATAGTGTAACTTTGAAAATATAGACAAATATTATGGCTTACATCCTTTCTACAAAAACAAACTAAAGTAAGGTTATGATAATTATGTAGAAAATAAACATTACGTTTAATATAATCGCATTTAATTTAATTCAACTACATCGAAGTAATAAATTTTAACTTAACGCTATTATTCATTACTTATTTGAGCAAAAGCCGAACTTTCTATAAAGAAAATAAATCGTTCATTCAATCTTGCTCTCAAGTCCTGGTTCGTGACGTAGCATCTTGAGATGCGGCTCTTGAAAGCGACATGATCTGAGATGCTCTTGAAATGTCTTTATTAATCAGCGACGATATTAAGATACTGATCACAACTTGAGAGCGTATCAGTTGATATCGCACTTGAGAGCTCAACCAAGAGCGATTTATTAATACGGGCCGTAGTGTATGACGCCCACCGGCCAGGTGGAGTGACGACCTGCGAAAGGCAGCCGGCAAAAATTAGATGAGAAGAGCCGAAGATCGGTCTCTTTGGCGTTCATTGGGAGAAGCTTTTGTCCAGTAGTGGACATACACAGGCTGATGATGATGATGATGATGATGACATAAAATAAACTTGACTTTCATTTGACCTCTAATGACGTTACATAGTAGGCTGTATATGGCTACTCTCAGTGCCTACAAAAAGCAATGGCAAACCAAAACAAAATCTGTCAATGTCAAGTCGGCAGCCAATGGTATAATAAATAGTATTATTAGATACTAGCTTTCCCGCCCGCGACTTCATCCGCGCGGACTACTGCTTATCGCGAAAAAAAGCATCCTATGTTTTTCTAAGCTATTAAAAACAAATGCAAAAGTAGGTATAGCACCCATTGGTGCTCTTGAAGTTTTATGACAGACTTGTTATTTCGTTTCCATGGTAACGCGCGAGTTATCAACATTTTCCAATTTGAACTTGGAAACTTACAATATTCCCGGATAAAAGTATCCTTTGTTTTATTCTAGGGTATGAGCTATCTTCATTCCAAATTTCATCAACATCCGTCCAGCCGTTATCGCGTGAAAGCTCCCCAAACAAACAAACAAACAAACAGACGTTTCACTTTAATATATTGGTATGGATTCTGTGCCAATAACCCAAGGAATTTATATATTACATTAGTATATAAATTCCTTGTAATAACCTCTTCCATTCACGTACACAAGGGCATACAGTCATATAAAGCCCACTTTACGACGTCATCGCTTTAAATAGTTTGAAAACGTATTAAGGTGCAACGTTTCACTAAGCGCGCCAAATTCAAATTTTCTTGCGTTTTTTGTCAATTACAGCTCTATTACTTATTTTGCGATAATAAATAGGTTCTATCAAGAAATTACACTAACCAAAAAATCACAGTGAAAGCGGTTAAATGCGGTTTTCCCCAGAAGTTTTATGTATAAGTACATTTGTTAATAAACCAAAAAATAAGATAAAAAAACAGCTTATTGACATGTGTGATAATTTTAACCGTAATTTCTTAATTCAACCTATTTATTGCCGCAAAATAAGTTTTCACCAACCTTCGATGATTAACAGAGCTGTAATTGACAAAAAACGCAAGAAAATTTGAATTTGGCGCGCTGAGCGAAACGTTGCACCTTAAAAATCAACTAGGAACCGTATTGAAAGCCAAAATATTCAAATTAGTTTCATAAAAAGTAATCTTTTTATGAAAATGAACACTGGAAACTCAAAACTGAAATTTGAATACTATCAGTAAAAAAATAAAAAAATATACAAAAATAAAAGTTTAAATACCGAATTAGGAGGAAATATTCCTTGAGTACCCGAGTGGTGCACAGAGGAGAGATATTATGAAATACGATCCATAAATAAGGGAATGAACAGGGGTAGTACAAATGCACGGGGGCAAAGCTGTGGGGTATAATAGCTAGCTGCTAATTTCATCAAAAGTCATTCAATTTGTTTAGCCTGAAGAAGTAATGAATATACATACGTACACTCACCAACCTTTGCATTTATTGACAGATTAAAATACAATACCTTCCTTCGGCCGCCCGGTAAAAAAAAACAAAAAGTCGACGGAAGTGTGAGTATCAAAAAAACATAAACATGTAGGTAAACTAAAAAAAAAAAATTACATTACAAAACCATTAAATCAGCAACCATTAAGTTCATTTCCAAAGCGTAAATGTAGTATTGTTGTACCACTTATACCTAAACCATTTTGTATGCTTCCAATTAATGCAGTATTTTTTTAAATTGATTGTTATCTAGGCTACCTCAATCACGATCACTTCCTATCAGTCATAGTCATTAGGTACGTACCAAACATTATTTACCTATAGCATTACAATTCAAAATAGTTTGAGAGCTGTCATACTTTAAATGCAAGGTGTTTTTACTTTGCTTTCCGGCCGACGCGTGAGTCGCGGTCATAGAAACACGTAAGACTTTAAAAACTTTGAGGCCAAAATGCTGGTAATTATTTGGCTATTCCAATTAATTATCATTGTTTTGTAATTTTGATAACGGACCACAATACACCTTACTTTTTTTTAAGTCTCTTTTAGCGACCCGCCCCAGTTTTGCAAGTGTAAAAAAAAATAGGTGAAAAATTTCGTTCTCGTACACTCAACCTTCACTCCGCTTCGGGGGATGGCAGCTCGCTTCGCTCGACGCCTCTCCCCTCGCTACGTTCAGGTCTCGTATGCTCGTATTAAAAATCTGGACGGCTCTGATACGGCTGGACCGATTTTGACGGGACTTTCACTGGCAGATAGCTGAAGTAACTTAGGCTACTTTTATATTTGAAAAGAATTAGGATTTGGGAAAATAAAACCCTTGAATTTTAACAGGAAAAGCCGCGGGCACAACTATCCGTGAAACTTCCGTGAAAAATAATCTAAATAATCGGATTGTAATGAGTGTGGTCCGGAGTGCGGTTTTCACCACACCATCATGTGGTGAAAACCGCATTAAAATCCGTTGTGTAGTTTAAAACGGCGGAAAGAGACTTTGTTTTATACTATGTGTTGATTGATAATAGTGATAATAGTGATCCTACTTGTGGCTGTGCTTTTGGGTTACAAAATATGACCTTCAATACATACATAGTTTGGAACATAGTCGCTTTCCGCCGTCTGAAAGTAACGCTTAATATTTTAAGCTACGCAACGGATTTTAATGCAGTTTTCACCGGAAGTTTAATGTATAAATGCAAACGGAGTGATGGTCGAGTGTGTGAGAACTATATTTTTCACCAATTTTTTTTCTAAATTACACCTGTGCGAAGCCGGGGAGGGTCGCTAGTATAAATATGTTACATCAATAACTATCAATATAACGTTGACGTAAAACTCTAAAATCCTGCATTGTTAAAAGTTCTCAAATTCATACTTCAGCTTGAAAATGGCAAGAAGAAAACGCAAAAAAATAGAAAAAAAAATAGTTAAAAAAACTAAAAAACTTTTTTTAAATAAAACATTTTTTTCTTATTTACACTATTAAAATTTATTTTCTATTTTTTAGTTTGGTTTTTTAGATAAAGCGTGTTTTTTTGTTTTTTTAAACTATTATTTATTTTCAACTTTTTTTTTTTTCGTATTATTGCATTGTCATCGGTCTTTGACAGGTGTGCAAAATTTGAATGAAATCTGACCGTTTAAAGTGGGTCGAAATAGCGTCCAAAGGAGTCGGTTACAAACATACAAACATACAAGTGAAGCTAATATAAAGCGTATAAAAAGCTTCGCGGTTTTTATATTTTGTGACATTTCCAATGTTCTGGTCAAATTTGTTGCGAAACGACAATCAATGAAGCAGACGAGTTGAGTTTAGAGTAGAAAGTTTTTTGTAAGAATTCAAGCTGTCATGTTGTTAATTTTTATTTTTTTCTTTATTTTAATGTTTTTTCGAGTGTTAATGAGTAATATTGGTTTAATATTAATCATTAGATGTTTGTTAACGTGGGCAAAGAATAAAAAATCAAAAAACGTGACTATTTGTGATGTTTTCAAACTTTCTAGGAAGTTTCAGTAAAACGTACACCATTTTACTGATTGTGTGTTTGACAATTATTGACTGTGACTTGACAATACTTACAATAAACTAAACTTGACATTGGCGAAATTGCTAGTAGGCCAGGGCCTCCGCAGAAGCCTTTAAAATAAAAAATAAAAAAGAGTTTAGAGTAGAAACTAAGTATACCTATGCCAAAAAGCCCTCCAGCCTGACGATCGGCGATGGCAGCAATTCAGGAAATTAGCAAAAAACTTTCAATGGCGAAAAGCCTAGGTTCAGCATTTAATTGACATAAGCTGTATACAAATAAAGTGATTTATTAGAACGACGACTCTCATCCTACACAAGGGTCAACTCGTGTCGGTCAGGAACCTTGAGAACCCTGTAATCATGATAATAATTATTTAGCCTACGAAATGGTCGTGCCGGTAATTTTATTTTTCGCCTGTTTACTAGCTTACTTTCTAGGGCCTATGCCCTGAAGTTTCTGTTACGTGTAACTTTTGCCTGACCTTTAGGTTTCCTTTGTTTTTGATGTGATTTTCAGATATGAATAGCATAGAAATGAAGCAGGCTGTGGTGGGTAGTGGTTGACTTCTTAAATTTGTGTATATGGGTGGTCAAAATTATTTTTAAATCAAATTGTTATTGTACTTTTTCCTAAATTGGCACCTGTAATTCCACTAATATTATAAAGGGAGTTGAATAAATCACTTGCTATTTCAGTTTTCTCATGAACACCTCATGACCACAAATTGATCGTACCGGCGAGGTTAGCCAATTATTTTGATATTAGTATTATTATTATTTATATTGTTAGTCTGATTCGCGAATGGACGCATGATTATATATAGGTAGGTACTTTAATTCCGTATTACATCGAACAAACAAACGCCACCCGATAGAAGGAGTGGTGAGCTACAACTTTATAATAACAAACGTCTTTATTATGTACTTACCACAAAATTGACAGTAAGTACCTACATACACTGACCCACAACAACTTCAAATACTTGCAGCAAATTCTAAAAAGCTCAACAAAGACCAGGATATCAGCTGTTGCGCCATTGTCATTGTATGGCTTCTATAGCCGCTTTACGGACTAAATGGACCATTCAGTACGTGCCTGGTAAATGCAGCAATAGATTTAGTCCTTGATAGGCGCTGAATAGACTCAAGAGGTCCCCGAGGACACGAGTGTTCAAACACATTCGCCTTATTGAATTAACACTATCTGATACCTCGCGACTTCGTCCGCGTAGGTTTCTACTACAATACTACGAGAAATTGTACGGTAGCGATAGTTCATTTTCAGATAATGGTAGGCCTCATAATTATGCGAGAGCTCCACTAAGCACTTCCACCTTGGCCAGATATTCAACTGCCAAGCAGTAGTATGCACAGATTTAGTGCAAGGGCAATGTTTGTAGCAAAATTAGGTATTGTATTTACTAAAACCAATGTCTCAAAGTGACAAACGCAGTGCAGTGCATCGTAAGATTTAACTAAAAATCGAAACTTAAGTTCTGAGTGGCACTGCAATTGTTAATGCAGGTGTGACGCTAACCATCAGGCGAACTTCTCGCTCGTCTCGTCACTTCATTAAATAAATAGTTTCGTCACTATTACAGACAAATAAAAAAATATAAAAAACGTGCGAACTTTATAGTAGTCGCCACATATGCTATGTAATATCTTACATCTAAGGGATGACGCGTGATGTATTATGATGATAATGATGATGAAGATGAAAAGTATAATTTGTATTATTCCAGGGTATAAGCTATCTCCATTCCGAATTTCTTCAAAATCCGTTTGAGCGTGAACGAGTAATATTAGTGTGATGAAACTAAAACATCGAGCAACGTTTTGCACCGCGCGTTCATTGGTCAATTCAAATAGCGCGCGTTTCCTCGGCTGCCTACTACACTTCCGGTTACAAACTTCCGATTACACATTGTTAGCATTTTTCACGAAATCACTCGTATAGATTGCAGAAAAGCGAGCGGAAAGATATTACGAGTAATTATCAAAAAGAATCTGCCAAATAAAAAGCGTAGCACCCTTTCCGCTGTTTTATTTTATGTTTATTTATATATTTTCTCGAGAACTGGCAGGAAATTAATCAAAAACCAAAAAGACTATTCTTGGTGACTGTGTTGTTCTAGTTAAGTAGATAATAGAGAAGTAGTTACTTAATTTACGGACTGAAAATACACTGGATATATTATATCTTCTTACTTCCTCCAGTTCAATGACTTAAAAGGTGAATTACCAGCGACCGGACAATGTAGATAGTAGATCAATTAATAGCTTTGAATAAATAAGTATTAACCCAATAGGCAACTGGTTAAACCGATTCAGACAAAATTATAACAACTTGCTAGCTATAGTATTTTGAACGGTGATTGATAAGTTTGTTGGAAGCCACGGAAGAATCTTATAAATTCTCAAAAAAAACTAAGTATGTACATGAATTTTAACATCTTATCGTGGCTTTTTACATAATAACAGGTACTGGAATCTACCCTACGTGCCATTAATTTTGTAGTGAGTGGAGATGCTTGATCGTTGGTGGTGTCCTTGAACGCCGCGCCGTAGGTCGTGGGCTTGAATTCAAACAACCGTGCAAAAATGAGACATTTGTTACTAGCACCTTGCGACTTTGCACGCAATTTTTCTCGTTTGATTTGCCTACTGGACAAAGTAAGAATACAGCTGGGCCCTTATTCGCTAAGACCATGTAGACAGGTAACGCGCCGCGTCAAGATATCTCAAGTCAAGATATTCAAGATATGTTAGTTCCTGTACAGTTTTTTGTATTGTTTTTTCTTCTGTTTTGTACAACTTTCGCCGCAGGTTTTTCTACATAGCTACAGCTCTTGTCTGAACTACAATATCATAATCTCCAGACAGGGCTATGTTTACTCAACCAACTAAATTCTTTGAGTCAGACTTCCGATCGTAATAAGCGCATGATTCAAACGCCCACAGCTGCTTATCTTCGCATCTGACGGCTGAATGGCTTAATGCCGACATTAAATCTTTATTAGAAGGAATTTCGAATAAAGGGTAACGGAAGGGGCAATTGTTTAATCACGGTATTAGTACTTGTACTATTATTTATTCTGTGGTATTAGTTAGTATAGGTACCACTTACGGGCTGTTCAGAGTCCGGTACATCATGTAAGCTATCACCGGAACATGTATGGAGTTGATTCCACTTTTGACCGTTGTGTCATGTTCAAAGATAGATGTTGGAAAGCTTATTACATTTTCTTTCAGTGACCATCCGATTATTGTAACGTGACAATATCCATACCAATATATAAAAGTGAAATGTAGTCTGTTTGTTTGTTTGATTGAGGAGCTTTCACGCGATAACGGCTGAATGGATTTTGATGAAATTTAGAATGGAGATAGCTTATACCCTGGAATAAAACATAGGATACTTTTTATCCCTGAAAATTGTAAGTTTCCACGGGAAAACTGAAAAATGTTGACTACTCCTCTAAGGAACGGTTGCCATGGAAACGAAATAACAAGTCTGTCAAAAGCATCAAGAGTGTTGGTACTATACCTACTTTTGCATTGGTTTTTAATATCTTAGAAGTACATAGGATGTTTTTTTTCGCGATAAACTGTAGTCCGCGCTGACGTAGTCGCGGACAGTAACGAAATGTTGCACTTAGAATCCGGCGCGAACGTAACAGTGTATACCAGAAACATCGACTTTGGCTTGCTTGTCGTATGAAGCATTTTACTAGCATCTAATCAGTCAGTTAGGCCGCCCGAGGGCTTCCGATATGGCCTTTCAATACGACTATTGTCAATCAATAACAACCGCGACCGATAGCTTCACGAGCCCTCCAGAGCACGGAGCGATGGAAATCCGCACATAACTTAGAAAAGTCATTGGTGTGAAGCCGAGGACTGAATTTGCTATCGTTGTATTCTAATGCTATAGTATACCCCTCGGCTACCATAGCTCTACCTCGACGCTAGTTCCTACATCTTAACCCTTTAGCGGAATGTCTATATCCAAGCATATTTCAGGGTATTTCAGAAATAGTCATATAGTTGAGAGCAAGGCCCACTCTATATTGGCCTAGTTGTGCACCAACTTCGACCGCATTTCACTTAACACCAGATGAGATATGGTCACAAGCTAGACAAAAGAGTTGCCATATGAGACATATAGATAGATGAGGGACAAAACCTAAAATTTCCACTTTCGACGAGAAATGTATTTTGTTTATCGAGGGTGAGGCTAAATACGTCATCTCATGCTTCCAGATTTATCAAACACAAAATATTCCCAAACAAAAAATATTCTCAAACAAAAAACAGATTTAGTGTCAAAACCAACATTTCTTGAAAAAATTATATGATGATGATGTATAATTTCCAATCCAAAAACGAAAAGTAAAAGTCATCGTTACGTTCAAAACCATAACATTTCTTTTAGAAAAATGGGATGCAGTTCAAAACAAACACTTCCAAAGGGTTCCCAACATTTTACTACAGAGCCTGCCATACCTCAAGTTTTACCTACAACCGCCATTTTGGAAAGGTCTGCCAGTTCTGCCACTGATCTAAACAGATAGAGGACTTCAATATAAAATATGCACTAGTAGGTATCCTATAATTTGGCGTTTCTGAGATGTTGGAGTTCTACGTTAGCAGGTCTAGGTTGATGTACATCATTATTTTCTCTTTGAGCTCCTGTATCTCAGAAAATGGGGCATAAACGAAGTGAAACACTATTAGTAATTTTTGTTTGCACAAAAACATAGTTTTTACTTGATTCTGAAAAGATTTCCAAAGTGGAAACGTAAGGTTTTGTTTCAGTTTTGACGATCTATCCTAATCTTTTTCCCTTTTTCCCAGGCTGAGCCTGACCCCGACTCCAAGTCCCTGGAGCAGGACAGCGCGGGCCGGAGCCTACGCTGCGGCTGGGGGGTGTTCAGACCACAGAGCCTGCAGAGGTTCCGGACAGCCAAGTGGGCGCTGTTCTGCTTGTGCTGGGCAGGCGCTATCCAGGGTGAGTGTTCCTTTCTAAAATTCAGGCTGCTCCTATACTGTTCTTAAGTCACAAATACGGAGCATATGGAGGGTCAGGCCATCTGATCTCTTTATAAATAGCACTGGTTGTCAGAACTCTTTTAAATGTCCTCTGTCCTGCAATATGTTTTTTTAAAGAATGAAGCCAAAATTACATTTATTCACAACAAAAACAAAACAAATTAAAACACAATAAATAAGAAAATTGTCATGAATCGGTCCCAACTCAGCGTTATGCTGGTTGTAATCGACAGATCAACAACCAGCGCTGGTCTGGCCGGTAGGTGACGTCACGGATCTCTCCACGACCAGTATTACGTGTCGTCTTAAACAACCTTAAATACAATAAATACAGTAAATCATGTGGCAATATAATATATATTTTAAAGAGGCAAGTAAATAATTACTAGATTCAAACATATATTATAAATAATTACAATTATACCTATATTTTATGTTATTATAGCGAACTATTATGTGTACACATTAATTTAGTGTAAACATTAGTTGCATAGTATTTTTTTCTGTTTTGGAACTGATCTAAAGCAGTGGAAACCACTGCCTTGAAAGTAATGAAGTTGTTAAAGTATCCAGAAGTGTCTATAGTGATAATTTCGTAATTATCACTAGAGTTCAATGTACTCACATATTCTGCGATATTCTTCTCCATTGTAAGGTTGTCTATAAGTGATCGCTTTCAGCTATAAGACAGCCCATTGTTAAACTTTTGTTTGTACCATTTTAACATGACAACAACATAATTATCATTACATTGTCTAACAAGTACGTAGTCTGTCTACTCTACTCTGTCTACTAACATAATGTGAGTAGACAGAAGATCATAATTAGAATATTATCAATTCTTCTCATCTAAACATTTTCCTATCAGTTAAAACATTAGCCACCACACAGCTAACAAACTCACATAAATGCTATTACCACCAAACAATTAAGTACAACAACGAGTTATTCAACACCACTTCTAGAACACATCTATTCAAGAACAGTTAAAATCCTATAAATTATCATCTAGGAAGTGTATATTATGCAAATGCGTAGAAAGTATGACAACGAGAGACTATGAGATCGATCGCATACTTTCCATACGAAATCGGTTTAGTCATGAAACCCGCCGCTGCAAAAAGCTGATCGTAACACAGTGGGAACCTTTATTGTTGCTGTAATTTCCGTATGATTAAGGTAACCTCATTTATCTGAAGTCAAACTCATATGATACTTAGTGATTTTACTCGTCTAATCACTTCTTCAGCCCGAAGAAGGCTACTGCTGAATAAGGGCTCCCACGTAATAAGGGGAGTAATTATGCCATATCACCACGTATCAGTAAAAGTGTTTTATTGAGTTATTAGCTGACGCCTGCGGCTTCGTACACGTGGTCATTTCTCTAGGTTAAATGTACTATTGCAGGACCTAAAATACAAATTTACCAACATCTGATCAAAATTCCTTCAGCCTTCAAAAAGTTTTTATCCATTGCTCGGCTTCTACTAATCGGATTGCAATACCAAGTATACCAGTTTTTAAGTCAAACCCTAAGCTTTCCAACAGTGAAAACCACATCGCAATTGGTCCAGTAGTTTTTACATGATGCGCAAATAAACATGCAGACATACAAACAAACAGACAAGCGCGATTTTTTTTAATGTTATATTCTTGTTCAGTATCTTACCATTCAGACCATTTATTTAATTATTTTCATTGTACAGACTGTTTCGTTCTTATTGCTTTATTATAAGTGTAGATACAGATAGATAGATTAAATTTATTTTTAGAGAACTCTATACTTGTAATTTATGGCTGAGGATACAAAATCGACCAAAAAGGAAGTTATCAATAAGACTATATGTTTTTTATGTATGTGCTCTCATATATCCGCGATTTCGGGACCGTTTCAAATTATTCCTTTTTTTTACCGCCGAATGCGAAAAGAGAGGGATGTTATAAGTTAAGGGTGTGTATGTGTGTGTTTGTCTGTGGCGTCATAGCTCCCAAACGAATGGACCGATTTTGATGCGTTTTTTTCTGTTTGAAAGCTAATGTGATCGGGGTTATACATTTTTAATTTGTGCTTGTTATTTATAATATTTAGTGTATTGTGGTCCTTAATAAATGTCATTATATTGTTTCATTATCTATCTAGTTCTTTTACTATAACCATTTTAAAAGTCAATTTTAAGAGCGTCTCAACTCAACTCAACCATTATTTATTCTGTGACTCAACATAATTATGTATGTTTTTTCTGTGTAAGTAATTATTTTCAGCCCTAACTCGATTTCTAATGTAAAAGTTTTATTTTAATTGGAAATGGTAAAACTTATGTGGTCCTATATAAATTCATCAAGATTCTGAACATTTTGGGTAAATCCATTTGAAGTATTTTTTTATAGTAAAAAAAACTTATTTGTTAAAAAACGAAAGGTCATTTTAATGTTTCCTAACTTAACACAATTAGTAGTAGTTGAGCTTGTAATCTCAATATACATCAAAGTGTATAGATATAACATACCTAAGTAACCACATGTTTTTAGTAGATATGTCACCGTTAATGTGCGTAAATCAGTTAGAGTGCAGATTAACTTGCTAATCAGCAGGTTAGGTTATCTGGTTGAGTTGGTTTTTAACGGTTTAACCAGGCTTTTTAAGTGAGTTTTTCCATAAATATGCTGGGTCAACCACAAACCAGATTAATGTGAAACATTATATATATATGTTTTTGAGATCATTATCTCTCTAACACTAAGACAAAAACATGATTAACAGAATTTCATGCAATACATTTTCTTATCAAAAATTACGTTATTTTTAATAATGTTTAAATTTTTCTACTCAACGGCTTAATTTTTATCTCTAAAATAAATCTCACAGCAAGAAAATATAGTTTATCATCTAAAGTTAAGACAAAGTTTACCTACTAAATTATTAGCCTGCCAATAAAACAAATATCTTTTGAGACATACGTCATTTAGTTCCGAGCTAAATTGTGTGTTTAAACAGTGCTTGCGATATTCAACCTTGTTACGCAGGCACTTCAGTGCTTATTGCGGGTAGCGGGTGGCAGAGTGCAGGGTAGATGGCAGGGGAGGGGGAGTGGGAAAATGTTACCTTGGAGCCTGGCCTTAACGAGATAATATGCTGACTCCCAAGCTAGTCTGCACACTAACGACAAAGTTAATAAAACAGGTTCTTTGCTTGAATAAAACTTTCGAAATCATCGGAATTAATTATTTAATTTGTAAAACGTTAGGTTAGGTTAGGCACAGAATAAATAATAGTACAAGAGTTAGGTTAGGTTACAGACTGACTCAGATACTTGCGATACTTAGACTGGAAGCGAGCGTACGCTAATATGTTACCATTGTGGGCGTGACCAGGATTCTGCTCAGCACACGCTTGAGGAGTGCTCAGAGTGGAGCTAAGAGCGCGTAATCCTGGTCAACTGGATTGGACAGGGCCTCTCGCTTTCAAGCGTGGTGGTAGCTATGTTGGAGGATGGACACGGCGTGGAAGGCAGTGGTCTCCTTCTGTGAAACTGTGATGGTCAAGAAGACCGCCGAGCGGGATCGTAAGTGATCTGATCCCACTACGAGGCTGCAGGTCCGTCAGCCCCATAGGGCTTTGGCCGTCCATCAAAGAGATGGCTGCAGCATATGGTGGCGTGTGTTACATGTGGAGCTGCAGTTCAAGGATGAGCCTCAAAGGCAACGTACGAGAAGGGCACCGGTGTGTTCCTTTGGAGATTTAGGAGCCCTCTGAATGCGATGAGGTCGGTCACAAGTTTAAGTGTGTTAAGAATCCCACATACCCCGGTTGCACATACCCAATGCTTCCGGTACCTTTTGAAGGATACCACATCTAAAACAATAAAAATAATAAGGTTAGGTTAGGTTGAGACAATAAAGTCTATCTCCCTTTCGTGATTAAATGGTGTAGCGTTTAACGGATCGTACCCGGTAATTTGCAGATTACCTAAGTAATCCGCATATTAACTTATTCCGTATTCTAACGGAAACACATACTAAGTATTTTTATATGTAGTCATTATTTTATTTATTTACACAATGTAACATAATACCAATATCCACTGCGTTACTTTGCTTAATTAAACTGGTCAAGTGCAAGTCTTGCATAAATTACTACTACATTTCACATGTAATTAAAAAAAACTACAAAATTACAATACCTACCTCCTACCTATCTATCAACTTATGTATACATTAGTAGAAAGAACGGTAGAGACTTTGCCCTGGACTGAAGTTTGCATGTCATTGCAAACTACGAGTATGTGTATAAAGGATACCCAAAATCAATAGATTGCTGTGTTTAGATCTGCGGCAGTTTCCGATACGTGTGTGGTGTTTCACCTTGGAGACGTCATGCATCGATGGAGTACCTACCTACTGCTGATTGCAGCAGTCACGAAGGAACATAACACTGTGATTTCATGGTTTATCATTATTTTGGTTCAGGTTCCTTCCATTTCAGTCAAGGTAGGTTAGGATTTCAAGAAACGTGTATAATAAGACACACATACACAAATAGTACCGTGTGTGTGTGTGTGTGTGTGTGAAGTGGTTACATTTTCCGAAGAACCGACAACCGACGAGATCTCGAGTGGAGTCCGCGCTTATAGGCAAACGTAGTATAGGACGCCATGTGGCCAGGTGGACCTCTGAAAAGCGTCTGACAGAAACTGGATGCAGATAGCTGAAGATCGAGCTCAGTGGCGTGCATTAGGAGAGGCCTACGTCCAGCAGAGGACAAGTATAAGCTGACAATGATGATGACACTAATAGTTACGTTATCTAGAATCTCGATCTGCGCAAGGTTACTGTGGTTAAGGGGAAAAAAAGGATACGAAGAGTCAAATAAAGGGGCTCAGAAGGCTCACTTCGGGAGATTAATAAATTCATAACAATAGCTGGCAGAGGACAGAGGATAAACAAAAAAATTGATCAATCGGTCAACAGGAAGGGGGTACAATTTCAATTACTAAATTTAACCCAAAAAACCAACACGACGTTTAAAACATTGTTTTGCTCTTGGTGTCTCTATGTCTCTAATTAGGAATCTTCTTATGTTCCACATGGGATTTGCCTTGATCATAATAGCAGGTTCGTAACATGAAATGAAACAAGGCGGAACAAAAAAAAATACAATACAAAAAAAAGGAAATAAAGGAGTTAGATATTAATCGCATCAGGTCTGCTTACGACCGACTTCCGAGACACCACTCAAATCAGGAACTCCATTAAACCCGAACCAAACTGGGAAGGGTTAATGAAATAATGAAATACATTAATTCATATAAAAAAACAACAGCCACCGGGGAGGCTAACTAGATTTGCACGCCGATTCGCTTGCGAAATTAAGTCTACCGCCGTGTGGCGGAAGAGGCGAGCGAGTTAGATCGTAAAACCTTACTTAAATTATTATTTGAGAGAAAGATCGAAAAGAAAAATCAAGAAGACTAATACGGTTTTATTCCTGTAATTTTAAATGTTCACTGAGATGTTCGGAACTTTCAACCCTCTTCGCTTCATAGTTCGTGAGAAGAGGATCAGAAGAGGTCATTTTAGTATTATTCGTTTTTTTTAGTTCATCAGAAGTTGGTGTTTAAACTCAGATGTTTTCCAGCACCAATGCAGCAAGGCCTGTCAAAAAAATAGACACAGGTCACAAAAACTTCTTTGAATCACGACATTGATAGCACAATATACAGAAATTGTCGACATCTCTTCCTATCAACAAAACTCAGATCGCTGCTCGCTCAAAAACTGTACCGCTTTCATTCGTGTGAAAACATTTTATGTCATTTACACCGTCATTTTCTCCGTGGAAAATGCTATAAGTCAAGCGATATTCGAAAACACAAAGTAAAATGTTTATTTTGAGATTACGCACTGTTTTTGAGGAAAAATAATAATAAAGTGAAGTCTCTTTCTTGAAGAATTATATAGTCTAGTTCAGTAACCTTTTAACCTGTGGGTGTGCCTACTTTTACTCAAGGTATTGTATCTGTTTTGATAAGAAGATAAATGCTGAAAGTGAGCTGCTCATCCACATCAAAGATAATCGAAAATTATCTTTGTCCACGTAGATAAGAGGAAAACATTTTCTTGGAAGACAAATAACCAAAAATTCTATTTTGATTGTAACATCGCATACATCAAGATGAAGAGGTAAATGAAGTGGTAGGATTATTTACTTTCATTTTGTCAATGAAAGTAACTACACCAAACTTTAGCGTAAGCCTTCTGCGTCACGCATTGCAGCGGAGTGCTCTAGCGCCCGCCCCCCAGTGCGGTGAAGCTGTAGAGGTCTATACCAATAGCACTTATTCCACTATACTATATCACTATAAAAATAATAAGAAAAAACACCGCAAAACCACACCGCTCCTTAAAATCTACTTAATATGAACTTTAAAGTCTTGATATTCGGTGTTGTTACGTTGGCAAATTTGGAGGGGCTGCCAAAGTAAGGACAGAAGGATAGTTTAGTAGTCCATTTGTCTGCTAGTAGTCTATCCTTACTAATATCAGCTCTTGAGCAGGCAAAGTTTACCTAATAGTAGAAACACACATAATACTTAGTATGTTCCCCATTTAGTTAGAATAAGATAGCAGTAGCTTATTAAAAGAAAGCCCTTTTCAATTGAATTTGATCATCAGCTATCATCTGCCACTAGAGATGCACTTATTATTCCAAGATGATCGGACCCGTTTTCCCGCAAAACAGGTGTACCCGCCATCGCGATCCCGGGCCCCGCGGGAAATTATCCTGGGCACCGCGAGCTGACTATATCCGCACTGTAACTATGTTAGTGCTTTCAACTTGTAATGGCAATATTTATCTTGGAAACTTCAGTGGGTTAAATATTTTCACATATTTCTTATGAAAAGGTGTTTTTTCCGAGTGAAGTAAGAGTTAAATCTTTCAGACCCAACTGATTTTGATGCATTTTTTTCTTTTTTACCTAGTAACAATATCATGAAGTTCAACTATTATGAATTTACCATAAAAAACGGTTGGGGTCGTTTGTTTGTCGTGAAACGTCCACTCCACGTACAAATCGGGTTACCCTACGCATAATCCCGTATGATGGTAGTGAGGAATGTTTGACTATGTTGGTCCCAGAGATTGGTGCTTTGTGTCTGTAAGCAGACGCAGCAGCCTCCTGCTGGACGTGCAACTGCAGCGGTGGCAAACCCAGCAGTGCCCCTAGTGCAGCAGTAGGTGCTGTTCTCAAGCAGCCGGTCGCTGCTACACAAGCCAACCTCTGGAATGGTTGTAGTTTAATTATGGTAGATACCTGTTTAGTAACCATTGTTAAAGAAGGCCTAATCACAGTATTAAGTATTTAACCAAAGTGTTATATTTGGATTTAGACCCCATGTCCCAGAAGGAGATAGTAGCCTTCTTAATTTCTTTTCCAGGTGTCTAGCCCAGTTCAATTTGCTATCTTAGATGATTCCCTGGTAGTTTACCTCAACAGTTAAAGTTAACTGTGTCAGAAAAGATGGGGTAGTGTGTATTTTCCAAAGTTATTTTGTTAGTGTACATAACCAGTTGTGTTTGTGATGGATTCACAGTTAATCCATAGTCTAAATACCAGGTTTCTACGATCTCTAAGGCGTTATTCATGATATCACATGATACGCTAGCAAAGTTTACACTAACATACTCGTATATGAATATTACGCATTTTCAACAATTTTATAAACATACACTTAAACTTGAGAACATCCTTTTTTCGAAATCGATTAAAAATGTCATCAAAATTAGATCTCTGGAGCTTATAGTGACAGAGTTATAAAACCGAGACGTTAAAGACCTTTTCGTTACAGTTCACTTTTCTACCCTGGTATCACTCCGAAGTGTGATATTAAAATCGTTTCACGTCAAAAAAAACGCGTATTACCCGACCAAATCACGTAAGTATCACCCCGTCATTTCCCGTAAAGTCCATCAGCTAAATCATCTCCGCGGGACGTTCATTACGCCCGCGCCGCCGACTGGCACTAAGGCACGCGTACACATTCGTTTATAAAAACAAAGGTAACCGCACACCGCTCGATAGCCAGTAATGCGATACTGGGGACCTACTACATATACATCCATAGCTGAGAGTGCTTTCAGGATTTAAAGTTCTGGAAGGGCCAGAAGTAGTTGTGTAGTTAGCCTGTCAGGCCGCCTCTGATGGCCTCTGACAGGCTAACTACACTTCACAAGATATGCGGTAGGTAAACTTCTATGGCCTTACAAATAAACCTAGTTTAAATAGTTATACTGAGAATAAACGAAAAATAAGCATTCTAACAACAAATAAACTCGGAATAACTTATACCTAGCATAACGTCGGCGTCTTCTAACTAGCGTTATTCTTACATTTAACCTAGTTTAAGTCCGGAATAACGTCAAAAACGTATATGTGATTTCTTTATATTTAAATGCACAGTTTCATTAACTCAGTTTAATAAGCATTTTGCAGTCTATACCTACAATGGCATTAAGAGCAATAGTTGAAGTAGCAAGTTAATGATATAATTAAATACAGACTGTAAGAAAAGTTAAAACATTCAAAAATAGATAAAAATCGTTTTGATTTGTATGGCGATGAATATTATCGTGTTAAAATATCGATTTTCTAAAAGCTGTGTTATGTTTTAGACTGATTGTTTGGAAGCTCATTTATCAACTCGTAGAATAAAGTTATTCTATGCTCCAGCGCCTGCCGCAAAATTTTATCGAGTAGAAACGTTAAAGTTATAGAGTGATGACAGACACATTGCGGCCATAGACTTTTTTTTTCTAGTTTGTATTGCTGATCGGACGAATAGTTATGACGAAGTTTATTTGTAAGAAACTTCATCATGTCAGCCTTTAGAGGTCCACTGCTGAACATAGGCCTCCCCCAAAGAGCGCCATTGCCACTTCAAATTGCAAACTCTGAGAGCTATGTCGGTAACCTTCGTTCTTCTACGGATTTCTTTATTTCGGATTCTATCACGTAGTGAAACACTGAGCATAGCCCTCTCCATTGCGCGCTGCGCAATTTTGAGCTTGTGTATGAGACCAATAGTTAGCGACCACGTCTCAGTGCCTTATGTCATCACTGGCAACACGCACTGATTATAAACTTTCGTCTTGAGGCTCTGCGGTATCTGCGACGAGAAGATATGGTGAAGATATAATTTCCGAACGCGGGCAGCGTTCCGAGTCCGAGTTGGATTCGTCGATTGACCTTTTTGTCCCAGTTGGATCGTCTGACCCAAGTAGACACAGTGATCAATAGCTTCGATAATCTCGACATGATATTCGTCTTGCCCATGTTCATTTTAAGACCCACCTGTTGGGAAACAATATTGAGGGCACTGAGCATTGAGCTTAGGTCTTCCAGGGTTTCAGCCATGATGACTATATCATCAGCAAATTGAAGGTGAGTGTTGTATTCGCCATTGATGTTAACACCAAATCCGTTCCAGTTCAGAAGCTTGAATATATCTTCCAGTGCAGAGGTGAACAGTTTCGGAGATATAACGTCTCCCTGTCTCACCCCTTTTTGCAACTGGATAGAATTCGTGCTCTGATCCTGAATACAAACTATCACGGTGGCCTTGCTGTACAAACACTTCAACACTTCGATGTACCGGTAATCAATCTGGCACCGCTGTAATGACTGTAGCACTGCCCAGGTCTCGACTGAATCAAAGGCTTTCTCGTAGTCCACAAACGCTAGAGATAGTATCCGATTATACTCTTCGGTCTTCTGTATAATCTGCTGGAGCGTATGGATGTCTACGGTGCTAAAGACTTTCCGAAATCTAGTTTGTTCGGGAGGCTGAAAGTCTTAAGCCTACGAGCGAGACGGTTTGTAACTACTCTCGAAAACAGCTTATAGACGTGGCTCAGCAGCGAAATGGGCCTATAATTCTTCAAGAGGATTTTATCACCTTTCTTAAAGAACAAAACCACTACGCTCCTGTGCTACGCCTCTGGCCTAGTACCCTCGAGGATGATGAAGTTAAACAGCTTCTGAAGGACTTTAAGTACCGGTGTTCCACCCGCTTTCAGTAGCTCTGTCGTTATTCCGTCCTCCCCTGGTGCCTTGTTGCTCTTAAGCTGTTTAAGAGCCATAATGTCGGGTCAAACGGGCTCTTGCATTGCTAGTCGTGCTAGGAAGATAGATAGATAACTCTTTATTGAAACACACAAATAAAAATCTTACAACTAAAAAAACATAATTAATAATAAAGTGTCACAATGGGACTACGCGATGAGGTGTATAATTGTCCATAGAACTTCTCGAGCTCACTCAAAATCTCTGGTTTCGACGAAACGATGCTGCCACTGTCGGTTTTCAGCTTCGTCAACAGGCTTTGCCCAATAGACAGATCTCTTGCGAACACTTTGGAGCCCTTGTTCCGTTCTATTGCGTTCTTAATACAAGTAGTATTATAGGAACGCAAATCGTGTCGCATTGACTTGGAGATCTGTTTATTAAGCAAGCTGTAACTCGACATATCCACTGAAGACTGCAGCCTCAACTCTTAAAGGCAAAGGTAAGAAACTTATTCCTAGGATATTCTAAGCATAACTATTCCTAGTATAAGCCTCGAATAAACGTGGTCTAAATATTTTTTATTTGTAGGGTGGCTAGTCGTTAGGCAAAGGTATAATGTAAGAAGAGTAAGTTGAAGAGTTTTTTATTTTTATTCGTCAATACCTACCAGCATAAACTTTTTAAATTCACCAGCAGAGAACATTAGAATCCTAAAATATGTTGCTATTATATCCTATATATGAGTAAAATTAGTATTAAAATATACTATAAGCATGAGGACGCAGATAAGAAACCACGACAAAGAAAAGTGTAGACTATATAGAAATAAGTAGATGGGGTCTTAAGAGCTGGTCTTAAAATTTCAAAAGAGACAATTTTGTATATAATGAATACTAGAGAATATCGGTAAACTTTCCAAACATAAAACCTTAAGAAATATAAGTAACTAGCTGTGCCCGCGGCTTTGCCCGCTTGGTCTTTTCTGTGGGATAAAAGTAATCTATACAATACAATAACTCTAGGAACACATCACAATATAGGAAACAAAATAATAGTATTATACTTACAATGTCGTACAATATGCGGCCTTATCAGCAATTTCTTACAGGCAACTTTTGGATGGACAGGAATTGACATTATATACATTACGGTCAGTGATGGAGACTTAGTTTGGAACAAAATAGTACATGGATATATAAAAAAACAGGTATAAGTTACCTATGTGTTATTTCAGGACCAAAAGATCTAAGACCTACAAATACCAAATTTCGTTCAGCCGTCATGTAGTTTTATATCGATTACTCGGTTTCTACTCATCGGATTGAAATACCAAGTACACCAGTTTTTAAGTCTTAGCCTAAGCTATCCAACAGTGATCCGCATCGCTATCGGTCCAGTAGTTATTTCGTGATGCGCGAACAAACAGACAGACACCATTTAAAAAAATGATATATTCTTGTTCATTAGCTTATATTAAGTCGCCTAGCCCTAGAATAATTTTATAATTATGTTTATTGTACAGACTTTTTCTTATTTCCTGCTTTATTATAAGTATAGAATTAACCTGTGATCCTACGGTGTGCCAATACTCCCCATAAACCAACTCTAAAAATAAGTCCAACATCACGCGCCTACCCCATCCAGTACCTACCTGCCCCAAGTTCAGTGTTGCAAGTTTCTGTCATAAATCTGCATTAAGTTTTGCCGGACCGCGAGGGAGTTATGGGTTAGAACTTCCAACAGGTGTAGGAGCGAGCTGCGCTGGTTTTTAATAACGAAATATGCGCGTGTGATATACTGCGAGACGTTATTTATTGCCACATTTGTAGAATATTTTGCTATTTTCGGAGATATTTTGAAATTACCTGTATGCTTAAAAAGGAAGGGAAACATATATTATATATAAGTATAAGACGTTGACGTCTTCTTTACAAAATTTTATATGTTCGTAGGTTATTCTATTAAATTCTTAAGCTAATTATTAATTATTTTCGTATCTTGCTTCTCTGTATCTTTTATGTTATTGGCTTATTACACGCTTTGGCGTTGCTGTAAATGCAACAAGCATTAGAAATATAAATAAATAAATACATAAGTATATTATTTATATTCTCTATATTAACTGGATGTGCCCGCAGATAAAGCAAAGTGACAAAAAGTATCTACAAAGAAGATAATTTAAAAATGCTCGACTTCAAATAAGCTAAACAAGCATAAAATATTAAAGAAAATGTGTGTTTGTTCGTTTGTTCGCGTATCACGTAAAAACTACCAACTGGAATGATTGCGATGCTCTTTTCAATTATGGATAGATTAGGGTTTGACTTAAAAGCCGGTGTACTTTGTATCTCAATCCGTTGAGGAAACCCCCACACGTCTAAATCTGTTCATACATTTAAAAGTTATGGTGGAATAAAAAAACTAACATACATACATACATACATACATACAAACAAACATACATGAATCCGACAAACATTACACTCCATTTTTGGGCAGTCGTGTAATATTTCAGAACCATGGCAGATATATCTGATAGCAATAAGTTTTTAAGTTAAGTTATGCCTACCTAAAATGAGAGAGATATCCTAACTATGTAAACTTCATAACTTTCAATAACTTAATAATCCAGTAAGTACCCAAATTAGCATTTCCTAAGTTGTCAGTTAGGTAAGTCTATATCAATACCAAAAAATATATTTTTAAATTTTTTTCCGCAAAAAACATGACATCATTGACGATCCTCATTATTTAATGTGTCCAAATTAATCCTAGGCTGTACCAGCCCCGCTGCAATATTTCCACAGATAATATAAAAACAGCAGCGCGGCAATATCGCTGAGCGCGCGCAGGAGTCAGCGCAACAAATCATTGGCTTATAAAATTTAACGCGCCTCCCCGCTTGCCTACCTTGCTTGGTAGCTCATATCGAAACTAGGGATTTATAGCAAATCCGGCCTGATCGCTACACCTGGACAAAGTGTATCGCAAACCAGATTTCCTATAATCGTCTGGATAATGGACCACTTTAGAATATTAAGCATATTATTAGATTCTGACATATCCAGCCGTTTGTTACAGTCATCAAAGATAAGTGATGACTGTATCAAACTACAGGATAACTGCAATAAAAGAATGACGGGGGGGAAACTTTTCTTTTCGAAAAAATGAGGCGTGTTTTCAAAAACTTTGGGAAATCTTACATCAAACAATTTTTAGTTACACGGGCAGTTAATTTAACGTTATTTGTGTTGTGCGGATTGAACTTAAATGTTTTAATTAAAGAGATATCTACTGATGTACTAATGATTCGACTAATGTTATAATGATTCTACTAATGTTATAATGATTCTACTAATTTTATAATGATTCTACTAATGTTATAATGATTCTACTAATGTTATAATGATTCTACTGATGTAATGAGCTTTTTAAGATATAATAAAATTACTAAGGCTTAGGCACCGTATTCCAAGCCGATAAAGGTGTGTTAAGGTGTCCTATCGCTTACCACAGAATAAATAACAGTACTAAGTACGCTAACGTAGGACATTCACCATCCGACGATGAAAATAGTAAGTTTATCCGGAAAATTTGGCCGGACGTCTCCGTCTAACCGTCCATTGCACTGCATCTCTAATTAAAACAAATAGTCCGGCCACGAAGGGGGTGCGAGGGGAAATTTACACTCATTGCGTTTTCCTCATAATGAGATTAAAGGATACGCGCAGTTTATATTTTAATTTGTACCATAATTGGTGCATGGGGGGCGAGAATTACTAAAATTAGGGGTTATGAGGTGCCAGAGAACTGCAGAAATGAGTCAAGATCTTACTGTAGGGGACAATTAAATTAAATTATTAACATTAGGAGACATTAACTTCCAAATGCCCAAGTGGTCCTGGAGTGATGATTAAATGAGGCAGCACTGTCTGGCATGCCGATAGCTTTATTATTAGTAATTTTCTTGTCTATTTTCTACATTTTAGAGCAAAAGAAAACAAGGAAAGCACTGCATCAATGGAAAGGAGCCTTTTACACAACGCTAAGTGGGAGAGAACATTATGGAAATACCGTGTAAGGGTGTTACCATACCAAACAATCAATCGTCAATCAATAGTAGATCCACCGTACTTGAAGTACGGTGGATCTACTATAGATTGACGTACGTACGCAAAAGTTTAATTATTCTAGCATTGTGTATTTTCTGGTTAACCTATAAAAATCTCAAAAAAAAACTTCACAACAAATTATGTTAATTAGGTACCTAGGTACCCTACCTAGCTAAGTTAAAAAAATTATAACTTAAATATTAGGTACTGTTAACTCTACCCGTCTCTACCTCGGTAGCAAACATTATGAACCACCCCAGTGTTACCAAGAGATTTAACACAGAGTGCTTATAAATAACCAGCCCAGCCCTATCAGTTGATGTCTAGATCAGTCCTGACTCCTGATCCTGAGATCGACCCCGAAGCTGCGAGGACATTCAAGAACTAAGCTAATTTATTACTTTCAATGTGCTCATTGGCTTCACTTGTATAAAGATGATGATATCGACACATCACTATACACCGTTACATTGAATTCGTTTTTTTTTAATGCATTACTCAGTCCATGCAACACAATGTATCTGTAGCACAAAATATGAAAGTAAATAACTAATAAAACATAAAACTAGGCATTATTAAATTAGTCAACATTCAAACTTGTTATCCCTGCGACATGAGAAAACAAATAAGTGACGATCGCGCGCCTGGCGGAGCACCCTCGCCACGGCCCTGTACCGTGTTTTGTGAAATAGACATTTCAGCTTAAGGCTAATTACTTTTTGGTCAGTTATTTATAGTTGAACGACTCTAAATAAACTTGAATACTACTAACTTACTTTTACTTTTACTTGAATACTTAAATAACTTGTGAATACTTGCATTTAAGTTATATATCGAATTCAATGTCACGGTCACGGTGTATAGTCGATTTTTGTACATGATACTTTAAAAAAAACAGACTTCTATACAACCTACCTATTTTAACATTACGTTATAAATTAAATAAGAAAATATATATATAAAGGAAACACAATTAATCACGTCAAATGTTTCCTATAGAAATTATTAAATATGTTCTCGCTACGCAGGAGTTAATGCTTAGTCATAAAAAATATGAATAAAAACTGCATTCTAAGCAACATATCTGAAAGCTGTTACGAATATCGACACGGAATTTACTTTGTAAGACAGTTTTTTTATTAATCTATTTTTTTGCATTGCGATTTTACAATACATCCCGTTTCACCGATGTCATTCAAAATAATTTAATTTAAATACATTTTACGATTTTTATCACCTCCCCAGCTCAAATTTCACACGGAAGAGCAAGCTAAAAGTTTTGAAAGTGGATAAAACATATGAAAAAAAAGAAAGAAAAGTAATGCGAGCAAAGTGATTTATTTCTAGTAACATCCATGAAAATCTAATACCAGGTTGGAACTCCAATATACTCCACACAATCTAATACCAGGGAGGAACTCCAATATACTCCACACAATCTAATACCAGGGAGGAACTTCAATATATTCCACACAATCTAATACCAGGGAGGAACTCCAATATACTCCACACAATCTAATACCAGGGAGGAACTTCAATATACTCCACACAATCTAATACCAGGGAGGAACTCCAATATACTCTACACAATCTAATACCAGGGAGAAACTCCAATATACTCCACACAATCACAACGAAAATACACTGTCTCAGTCGTCTCAATTCTTTGTTGGTGCATAAAAGTTGCGCACTTTTTAACGTAGTCTTAACTTAGTTCACAGATAAGTAACTGAGCTATAACTTAGCCCACTTTAGCACAACAGTTGTGCCTGCCTCATTTACTTAGGACGTTTTTACTGCTTCAAAGTTCGTTTTTGTATTTAACTAGCGACCCGCCCCTTTGCTCGGGTATAGTGTAGTAAAAAAATAAAAGAGAAAATGTGAAGTTCTCGCACACTCGACCTTCATTTATTTATTTATTTAATACATTAGCACAAAAAGTGTTAATGGAGGACTTAATGCTAGGAAGCATTTTCTACCAGTGTTCCTGGTCGTGCAAAAAAATGGTAGGGTGTGCGGCTTTATTGTGAAGGAGCTCTGGAATTGATAATAAAATAAAATAAAAATATACAATAAATTTACATACAAATAATATACTAATATACTTAATAATCATTAAAATATATATGTTTTATATTATATGGATAATAATGTGAGAAATTATTAAATTGAATTAGAGATACAAGCAAATAAATACAGGAAAATTCATTCCGCTTGGGGGGTCGGCGCCTCGCTACGTTCAGGTCTATTATGCTTGTATTATATATATATATATATACTTTCCGTGTTTTTTTTTCTAACTTATGATGAAAACCGCATCAAAATCCGTTGCGTGGTTTAAGAAGAGTAGGCGGCCAAATAGGCAGACAGATAGACAGACGCGGAAAGCGACTTTGTTGTATACTATGTATATTAATGATGATTATATTGATATTGATGAAGAAAAGTGGAGGTGAGGTATTATATCAAGTTTGATATCCAGGTTGTTTTCATGGAATACAATTTTTAGTGCCTTACGTCGACAGTGACGGGAGGAAAAGTACACTAGAGGTCTCACTTAATTTACGAAAGTCACTTTTATATCTTACCTTATGTGAATTTATATTAATTAATTCCTAGAACTTAGTTTGGAGGACTGGAGAACCAAATTAGAAACAAAGAAATATAAGTAATTTCAGTTAGAAGTGTTTAAGTTAAAGTGTACCTACTAATGTTAACTTTTAAACTAAAATTAATTATTTCTAACTGTCTTATCAAATACCTATAGCTCTCGAAATGCCGTATCAATAGCTGGGTGCTTTAATAATATGAACTAGTATATTAAATTATTATAGATATATATATATATATATATATATATATATATATATATATAGATATAGATATAGATATATATATATATATATGTACCATTTTCAGGTCAGACGTGAGTCGTTATTGTAGGGCATCGAGCGACAGTTGCTCGAAGCTTGAGGGTCATTGTAAAAAAAAACTTTGGTAACATCTATACTACAGGCACAGTTTTTAATCCATATCTAAACACGGTTCTGGCCTTCAAAACTTAGCCTACAATTTAATAATTGCAATTTTTCCTAAATTAAAAAAGTCTTATAGGAAATTTCATCAACTTTCTTTGAAATTATATTTTATTGTACACATTTCTCTGAGTTAAAAATACTATATGTGCTATTATTTCAGGACCTAAAATACCAATATACCAACATTTGATCAAAATTCCTTCAGCAGTCAAAAAGATTTTGATCGATTGCTCGGCTTCTACTCATCGGATTGAGATACCAAAGTACCTCAAATTTTAAGTCAATAAAGAAAACGTCACATATTCACGAAATGTTGTACTTTTGTGATAGCCCGTTCTAAGTTTCACCATGACATATTATGGCTACTGCATAAAACTATTTGTTTTAAAACGTTTTTTAATTTCTTTTTTTTTCATATTTGTCTGTCTGTCTATGTATGTAAAAAAAACGTAAGTATGTATCTTGACCGAAACTACTGAATGAATTCAACTGAAACTTAGTATGATTTGAGTTCATACTACGAGGGACATTGGATACTTTTCATCTCGAAAAATTAAAGGGTTCCCGCAGGATATTGGTTGCAAAATTATTTTAAAAAACACGTATCACGCTGAAAGTACTGAAAGGATTTTGATGCAACTTAATACAGTCATAGTTTATATGATTGGCTAAAATTGAGGATACTTTTTATCCCGAAAAAATAAAGCATTCCTGCGGGAGAGGGGTCAAAAGTGATGTTTATTTTAGAGTTAAAAATATCTATACATAGAATAAAGCAATAAGTACAAAAGGCTGTTCAAAGAAGAAAAAATAATGGTCTAGGGTAGGGTACTTAAAAAAGCTACTGAACAAGAACATAACATTTAAAAAAAACGTGTCTGTTTGTCCACTCATCACGTAAAAACTTCTGAACCGATTGCGGTGCGGTTTTCTTTGTTGGATAGCTTAGGTCTTGACACAAAAACTGGTTCACATGGTATCTTGGGAACCGTCGAGAAAGAGCCAAGAAATCTAACAAAAAAAGTGTGATCTAAGTATTGAAGTGTAGTTCAATTTTGCTATAGGTAGGTATCTACCTACCTATAGTGGGATGAATTACCTGCTATTCTTACTCGATAAGCTGTTCTCTTTCTCTATAGTCGATCCTTCACTGCTGATGATCGCGATCACCATGTACTCGTATATTCCAGTTCTGTTTGATATGAGGCGTCTCCATCGGTTCCTGTCTGGGTCATTCGGCTTACTGTTCTATAAGGCGTGCTTTTTACCATAAAAAGGTTCTTACACAGTTCCGTTCTAAAATCATTTTTATTTCGATTCCCGCCATATTATTTTATTTAAAAGTCATTGAATTAACGCCAAAAGCCATTACTTTTCTACGAATAGAAAATCAAATTAGGTGGAAAATGGAAGCTTTTAAAATATAGTAGGTACCTGTCATCTGTTTTCATCTGTGTTGTGTCAACCAAAAGATTGTAAATACGAAGTACTAAACTATCGTTAGGCTTTTTGAAGTCCACTACACGAAGTCGCGGCGAAAATCTAGTTGCATAAATTGCCAATTTACGCTTACAAGCCCCGCCCCACTATGGTTTAATTAAGCTCACACACACAGGTGTGCAAACTCTGTGCATGGTTAATATGCGGCTCATTTGGTCCCATGACGGCCCACGATGGTCCAGATTTAACATGTATGAAGTTGACAAAGAAGCGGCAAGTTTAAATAATGCAAGACATCAATCAAAAGTTCCGACGGTAATTTACACGCTAATTACTTTGGCACCTCTGGCTGAATTAATTAAAAAAGTTCCTTGTGTCAGAGGTGGACAACACGCGGCTGGAGTGACGGCGGATTATGGGGATCTCTTGTTATTTTTGGGGAAGATGTTTTTTAGAAATATAACGTAAGGTGTAACTGAACTTTTATTATAGGTACTAAATGTTTTAGTTTTGTTGGCAGTCGGGTTTTTTGTTTTTTATAATTATTTATTTTAAGTTCTCTAGACCAGTTTTGTTTTAGGTATCTTCGTTGAACAGACTTTTTGTTATCTACTTACTGCTTTATTATTAATAAGTATAGATTTATAATGTAACTTATTATTATGTGGGAATAGTTAATTAAGGTAATTCGGTTTAGCTATATTTTTAAGGTTAGGTATACACAAAACAACACATCATAAACAACACCCACAAAGGCTAGTTTGTAAAAAAACGCATCGAAATCTGCTAGAGCTGTAGAGCACTTAATTTTGAGATACATTGTGATTTGTGAACCTATGGGACGCCTTAAAAATGAATATTACTTTATTCCCCATTTTAACTTACCGATGCTTGAGTCAGTAATACCTAAACTTCCAGCGCCTAAGTTGGAGTTAAGTTAAACCTAAGCACCTAATTTATAACACGACAGGTGTTGAAGCTAATGTCCCGGCTAACTTGGATGCAAGTTAACTCGCTAACTTGAGGATATAAGTTACAACTTGTGTTGTTTCGTTCTAACTTGTACCTACTCTCGCACTGGAGTGCACATTTAGGCAATATGTTTCAAATTTACATATTTAACTTAGTTAAAGTACCTATGTCGCGGATGGAATATGGAGTACCTATGGAGTAGATTTTTTATTATTTTTTGGTAGGATGACTTACATAATTAAGACGACGACCTTTTAAAGTTTTTTTACTTAAACAATACTAGTAATGTGGTCATTATTTCGACAACCTTCTTTGGGCAAAATCGACCTTGCCGCGCTGCTTGAATAGGCGCCAGCAAAGTTGTATGGTATTTCATTATTGTCGTGTTTTGCAATTTCCTTTGAAAATCCATTATTGTCGTCTTTTGTCGCAGCACTATTATTTATTCCGTGGGTTCGTTAACCCCGAACGCGAAAAGAGAGGCGTTGAGCTCCCAGACGAATGGACCGATTTTGATGTTTTTTTTCTGTTTGAAAGCTGATGTGATCGTGATTGTTTTTGTTGTTTCTGTTTCTGTTTCTGTTTCTGTTACTGTTTCTGTTTCTGTTGTTGTGGTCGTTGTTGTTGTCTTTGTCGTTGTAGTTGTTGTTTTCGTTGTTGTTGCATTGTTTGAGTAAAGCACTATACAAACCTTGGTCCGCAATGACTGCCCTGCTGGCTACGCTATGATGGCTTCGAGCTTTGCTTATTTAAGTTCTCGACCATCATCATCGCTGCCAGCAACGCAGTCATTACAGACCGCGGCAGTAATGTACTATTAACCTTTGTAAATCTACTTACCTACTTACTTGCTTACGAGGTAGGTATCAGAGCCAACAACAAAAAAATCCAATATATGATTGACATGCTCCCACGCATAAAAAAAGTTTTTTTATTTGTTTCCGTTGTTTTTTTTATTTTGTTCCTTTTACGAAATATTCGGCTTTCAAGGCTAAAATGACCGTTTTGTTTGAGTTGCATCAAAACTCAAACAGAACAATTTCAAAATTTATTGTGTAGCCTATACTATACTATAACATAATGGTCACGTTCTTTCTATAATTTGCTGGTTAAGAAATTACTAGATGTAGCTGACCAAGTTAACGCATGGTTATGTCCGCGTCAAATCTGAATAAACTCTTTAATGAGACACAGACAGAAAACAACTGTAATAAACAACTTTGTATAGGAATATCACGTAATAGTAGTTTATGAAACGGTTGCATAATGAGAGGTACCTATTAAAACACGAGAGTGTTTTAATACCTAGTTTTGTGCCGTTTCATACACTACTCATTGGGGCGAGTGTCTTGTGGGACGAGTCGCTGAACTAGCCATTTATTTACACTCATGCAATAGGAACTTACTTTTTATGAAGAAAAAAAAATGTCGTAATATTTTCTTGATTTTGCTGGTAAAACCTCGTCGTCGTGTTCGTTGCTGTTTCCGTGATGTCAGGTGGAGTCAAATTCTGCTCACGAACACTGTTTTCACATGTTTAACACATCTTTGTTACATTTTTAACCAGGATAAAATATTTGACCAACAACAAAAAAGCACATTAAATTGTTTGTAATGTAAAGTAAATTAACACAGTCCACAGTGAATTCGCGAGCATACGGCTTAACACGCGCCGCCTTGCCCTAGATAATAAATGGCAAAAAACCTCGTAGTACAGAGCCAAACCGGTGCTTTTATGGGGAAAAAATATTTTCGTGCGTAATGTATGTCATTATGCCACCATTTTTGAGATAATAGTACATTATGATACAAGTGTGATATGTTGGTCATTATACGACAGCATTGGTATTATTCAAGCGAGCCGTATCAATTTGCATTGAATGTAATAGTAGATTACTGCATCGAGCGGACAGTGACGGCTTGCTGCAACGTGTGTTAGATTTAGCGAGGCCTCTAAAAACTCGAGTACAGCAAGAAGTCACCTAGGTGAGTGTCAGTAATCTACTGTTACATTCAATGCAAATTGATACGGCGAGCGTTATAAGGAAGCCGAGTGAGTGTATAATGATCAATGCACACGCATTTCATACGACGTTTTTCAACACACTTGCGAGGAAAAAACAGACTTGTATTTTTATTAGCTTTTAATTATTGAAACAATTAGTGAAAGTATTATACTCAAAAAGATACCGAACAGTTTTTGTTGACATTTCTTCCTAAATTTTGGTGGCAACAGGCTATCACTCGCGTTTCGTTTCTCGATTAGTATTTCCGGCGGGGTCAAATCTACGTATTGCTCTTCTTCCCTACAAGAAATCAACAATTTTGATAATACTTAACCACACAACTAAAACGTTAACAAATATCTATAGAAAATGGTGAGCTGGTTTTGTTATTCTCGCGCGCCGCGCTAGTGATGGAAGCCAAAACAGTTTTTTTTTTCATTTTTGTCTGTCTATCTGTCTATCTGTAACATGGCCGCGCATAACGCTGAAAGTACTAAATGAATTCAAATGAAACTTGGAATGATTTGAATTCATACTACGAGTTATTGTAATACTGTGCTACGAGGTAGGATATTGGATACGTTGCATTCTGAAAAATTAAAGTTTTCCCGCAGGATAGGCGTTGAAATTTATTTATAAGAACTCAAATCACGCTGAAACTACTGCACGGATTTTGATGCAACTTGGCACAGTCATCCATACCAATATATAAAAGTGAAACGTTGTCTGTTTGTATGTTTGTTTGTTTGGGGAGCTTTCACGCGATAAAGTCTCGACGGATTTTGATGAAATTTAGAATGGAGATAGCTTATACCCTGGAATTAAACATAGGACACTTTTTATCCCGGATAATTTTAAGTTTCCACGGGAAAACTGGAAAATGTTGATTACTCACTGTAAGGAACGGGTGCCATCACAGAATGGTCTGTGGTTGCCATGGAAACGAAATAACTCCGCAAGTAAAAAATAATTTTCGGTAGAAAATGCCGTCAGGAGTTCGTGAAAGTGACAGTGCCATTATTAAGCGAAGTTTATGTAACTTGGATACTAAATTAAGTGCCCAAAATGAAGAGATTTGTGGACTAAAACACCAAATATCTGAGCTCACCTCATTAATTAAAATGTTGGTGGAGGGTAAAAGCAAATGTGACAAGTGTGACCTACAGCATGCTGATAATGAGTCTACTAACTTCGATAGTGCGAACGAGACGGAGATATTGGTACTACAGCCGAGACAGAAAGAGACGAGACAAAAACAAAACGTTAAATTGAAAAATGCACCGAAAATTCGAAATTCGATACAACCTAAACAACGGAACCGAACGTCGACACCTAAAAAACGTCCTCAGAGTAAACTGACTTCGGGAAAGAATGCACCAGGGACGGCTCTGCCGGTTACAACACCAGCGCAGAACCCCGTGCCGGCACCGGCACCAGCGTCGCACACTGACGAAAACAAAGAAAGCTGGACATCTGTCAAAAATAGCAAACAACGCAACAACCAACAAAGGCGTATGAAGCTAGTGGTTCGCTGCAGCGGAGCGGCAAGCAATATTATATGTGCTGCCGATAGTACGAAGTATATACATGTATGGGGCACCCATTCCATTACCACTGAGGCTAATGTTATTAGCTATCTGAATGCTAAGACGAAGTCAACGGCCTGCTCGGCGGTTAAAATGATATCCAAGCGACCTACTAGCTATGCATCTTTCAAAGTCGGTGTCCCGGAAAGCTTATATGAGGATTGTATAACTTCACAGTTCTGGCCCAAAGGATTCTCAGCCGAGCGTTGGCTTTTTCGTCTCGAACGACTGGCATCGCGAGATACAAAGTCAGCCTAAACTGTCTTTACTGACGGTTTACTACCAGAACGTAAGATTGTTGAAAGGCAAACTATGTCAATGGCGAAATATCCTGATAATATCGGAAAACCTAAAACTAGTAGCCGCGACAGAAACCAATACAAATGAGCCGGTGAGTGACGCCGAGCTCTGCGGAACAAGCGGAAGCTGGGCCTTGTTGCGCCGAGACAGGCGGGCGCGTGCCGGCGGCGGGGTGCTGCTGGCCGCCTCTTCACCCTTACTCCTTGAGCGCCTCACGCAATACGAGACGTCGGATGGAGAAGATCTGTGGGCAAAGTTTCTGTTCCACGGACATTCTATATACGTATGCGTTGTTTACATACCACCAAAGTCAAGTGACGATGTATATATGAAGTGGTTCGATAGCAAAAGTGTGTGTTCAGTACACTCATCTTCGAAAATATTAGTATTCGGGGACCTAAAAGTTTAGCGCCAGTAATAATGCTAATGACTATTTTAAGTGCTTTAGCGCCCTCTGTGATCTGGTGCAATATGATGACGTGTGTAATAAGAATGACAGAATGTTAGACGTGGTGCTGACGAGTGCGGAGTTGGGCAGTGCGGTGTGCGTGCGCGCCGCCGAGCCGGCTGAACAAATAGTCAAGGTAGATGGCCACCACCCACCCGTCGTTGTGGAAATTGGGTACAGATATTCAAAACAGGTATCACAGCTTGACCCTTCCAATATTCCATCTGAAAACGATTGGAACTTTTCGAAAGGAAATTTCCATGCTCTGTACTACATGATTAAAAATAATGATTGGAAGCTCATTAGTAATTTTAAAAGTGTTGACGAGGCTCTTAATTATTTTTATGCGTCGATTTATAGTATGTTTGACCACTGTATCCCTAAAAAAATACGTAAGCGTTCGTGTAGTCGTACTTACTCAGTCTATTATACGATAAACATCATCCGCGACATTCGTCGTAAAGCCGAGTCTCACCGTATGTGGAAACGTACCGGTGACAGAAAATGTCGCGAGGATTTCGAGCTAATTAAGATTAATTATTATTAATTATTACCAAAATTAAGGAAATTTTCTTTAAATCAGCCCATGCACATTATACTAACATGATCTCTAATAATTTATGTAAAAATCCTAATGAGTTCTGGCAATACGTAAACAGTTCGCGGAGCACTTCAGCTCTGTGTTCCTGCAGAGGAGGCCCGCGCTCGACCCCGCCGCCGCCGGCGCCGCGCCGCCCGCCGACTGCCGGCGCGTGCACCTGGAGGCTTTCCATCCAGATGACGTGCGCTTCGCCGTCGGACGGTTGAAGCCGGGCACATCACCCGGGCCCGACGCGGTTACGGCGTACGTAATTAAGGGCTGTCTCGATGAACTTATTGCACCTATTACTTACCTTTATTTTTAATCTTATTCTGGTCACCGGTCACTATCCGATTATATGGAAAAAATCTAGAGTAACACCCATACCTAAATCTGGACCTAAGTCTAAGGTCGAAAATTACCGCCCAGTTGCGATATTGTGCGCTTTGGCTAAAGTGTTCGAGACGGCTCTTCACAACCGCTTGCTCCCACAGTGCCGACCTGTGGTGCCGACCCTACATCACAGATCCGCAGCACGCGTTTCTGCCGCGACGCTCGGTAGCTACCAACCTGGTGACATTGGTCGACAACGTGGCATGCGAAATGGATCGTGGGAATCAGGTTGACGTCATTTACCTCGATTTCCAAAAAGCATTCGACAGGGTCGACAATGACAAGCTGCTCCTAAAGCTGGGCTCGATTGGCTTCACTCCCAGACTGTTAAAACTGTTTGCCAGCTACCTATCGGAAAGGCGACAGTTTGTCAAATACGGAACTTACATATCGGACTACTATCCTACACTCTCAGGGATAAGTCAAGGATCGAATTTAGGGCCTTTTCTATTCGTGCTCCTGATAAACGATCTTCCAGATGTGGTGCGCGAAGCAACCGTGCTAATTTTCGCCGATGACGTCAAGCTGGTGAAGGCGTGCAGAACCCGCGATGATCATGACGCGCTCCAGCGCGACATCGACGCGGTATACGCGTGGAGTGTAGCCAACCGACTGCACTTCAACCCTCACAAATGCGAGACGATGATATTCTCGCGCGGCCGCAGTGCGCGGCACCACGAGTACCGGGTAGGGGACGCGCCGGTGGCGCGCGTGCAGCGCGTGCGCGACCTCGGCGTGTGGTTCGACCCCGAGCTAACGCTACGCGAGCACGCGGCGCGCGTCACGGACGCGGCTCATCGCCGGCTGGGATTCGTGCTCCGGAACGCCGCCCCGTTGTCCGTCGACGCTACACGTACACTTTACGCTGCCCTAGTCCGAAGTATTCTGGAGACAAATGCAGTAGTCTGGAGCCCGCATGAGGATAAATATATTCTAATGCTGGAGCGAATTCAAAAGAAGTTTTTGCGTAGCCTATACAAGAAGACCTACCCTACCCTACCCTTATATGTACCCCACTCTCTTTATTCAAGGACAATTGGGATTTGAAACATTAGAGGTCAGAAGATCTGTAGCATTAGCCAAATTCGCTCTAGGACTATTCAGAGGCAAAATAGATTGCGTAGCTCTCGTAGAAGTTTTCCTGAGACTATCTGTACCTAATATACTAATGACATCTCGCCTGCGGCCTCGCACCCCGTGCCTACTGGCGCGCGCGGCGGGCCGCACAGTCCAGCGCCGCCAGAGCCCGGCGCGGGCGGAGCGCGCGCGCTCCCTGCTGAACGCCGTACTCGCCTCGGCTCCACACTGCGACTTGTTCGCGAGTGGGATAACGTGTCTGATGAATGAATGCAGAAGGATGTGCGAGATGAATGCAAGGAAATCCAGTGTGAATGTGTAGTTATTTACAATAATACAAATACTTATACAATAATACCCTAAAAAATTACTTATTTGACATTTTATACTTATTTTGACATATATTTTTATATGACCAAAAATTGAAGATACATTTTATCCCGAAAAAATAAAAGGGTCTTGCGCGATAAAAGTTATGTTAATTTTTAAGTAATAAATAAAAAGAAAAATAAAACAACAGTAGCAAAAAAAACAAATAAAATTTTCCCGTCCCAATATTATTATTATTATCTAGGCTAGGGCCGCCCGAAGCGCGCGCGACGGACTGCATGCTGCCACTGAATATATAGTAATAGCACAGAATAAATAATAGTACAGGTAATAGTTGGTGCCGCGGCCACATAATACATAATAGTACAAGTACCGCGGCTGGCCGATAGACAGGCAAGCAAGGCACAGCAGTGCTATTACGCAATATTGATAATATCGGTTTCAATCCGTCAAATTCATTAATGCGTTGCGATAGAGTCGAAATTGCTATGAAGAAAGTGACAATCTGAAGATTTTTTTGTGTTGATTAGTTAAGTTTGTTTGTGAGGTATTTATTTGGAGTACCTATTCAAATGCCTCTAGGATACTAAAGGAATAAAAAAAAAACTCAAAATTTCAAATCTCTAGGTCTACCGGTTTATTCTGTGTGTTGTCTGTCAATCAGTCAGTCAGTAGTTATGTCACGGTACTGTTATAGAGGCATGATTAAAAGAATTGATTAAAAAAAATGAAAACCGCCCAATAGGCGTAGGGCATTATTCATAAAGCCCATAAGTCATTTTTTTTCCATAGTTATTTTCATATTGCCCTTTCATATTGGGCATTTTTTAACTGTCTGGGCATCTATTAAAATACTTCTAATAAAGCAGTAATTAACAAAAAGTCTGAATAAAAAGATAATCTAAAATAAGTATAACATTAAAAAAAAAGCTTTTACGGGTTCTTTTTTTGTTGCTTTGTTTCTTTTAGGTTTTTTATTTCTTTTTTCTTTTTGGCATCACTTTAAATATTTTAAATTACTTTTCTATTTTTTCTTTTCTTTTTTATGATGTCATCGATTTATGAGCTACCCTGAAAGTTTCAGCCAGATAGCTAATCGGGAAGTGCTCGAAATTTGAATTGCAAGATTCCAGGACAGACAAAATATATACATAGAAACATAAATACATACATACATAGATAGTTACAAGTGAAGTTAAATAAAAGCTTAACTAAATAAAAGCTTTTAATAAAAATGGTCTAGTGTACAAAACTATAAATATGAATGATGAACAAATTTTGATGAAATTATGTAGGTACTTTATAGGTACTTTTGGTATACTGGAATAACATATAGGTTACTTTTTACCTAGTTAAATTAACATGCAGGCAAAGCCGCGGACACAGCTAATATTGCACTATAATTATTATAGGTAAGTACGTCTATGATAATATTGATGATGTGAGAAAATTGAATATACAAAACGGGACAAGTGCGTATCGGACACGAATAGGTAGTCATCTCAATATGCCTTCCTCACGTTTGGTTTAGGCATAAAGTGATTAAGGCACACTGCATTTTAGGTACACAGCGAGCAAACGTTTGATTCATAATTACAATTATTGTTAATTTCTGCCTCCGATTTTACCGTTTAGCTCAGGCAGAAAGTACCTACTCGTGTGACAGACGGACAGACAGCCACTGGGGTACGAAATAGAAGTTCTGCTGGTCATTATAATAACTATACATGAACCAATCACCTGCTGCTCGCCAAAACTAAATCAATTGAAACTTCGCGACATTCCTGTAGCTAAATTACTTCTACTTCTCCATTCGTGATAAGGTAGATAATTTAATTAGGAGTCGTCGAACATGGAGTCGCAATAACCTGCGCACTCGAAGTAATCAGAGCAGGCGAACCGTGAAAACGCGGGCTAGCGCGGTATCGAGAGCAGTTTCTCTGGTAGGAGCTTCGTTTTCCGATGAAGAAAACATTCGCAGACAGAATTTTAATGTTATATACTTCACCTTTTTTTGTAAAATTTAATTATGAAACCTTAAAAAATGACAATCATACTGGCTATCAAATATGACGAGAATTTTTCGATGGCTAAATGTTTTACATCCAGCCAAGCACCTACAGAATGAGTTTAACTACATTTTTTCCTTTCTTAAAATATTTACCTACCATGCAATACATATTATTTTATTATACATACTTTATTGCAAAAAAAACAGCGAAGTGCAAGGCGGACTCGCGCTTCAAGGATTCCGTACAAACTTAAGTTTGCCGTTGGAAAACTTTTGTCAGACTTATACCAAATGCAAATAAAACAAAAATAAAATTTGTAACGGAACTACTTTACGGTTTTCGGATTTTTCCCTTTGCTTGTGGTATAACACATTACTTCTTGCCAAATTTCATGACTCTAGGTCAACGGAAAGTACCTTATAGGTTTTGATTCCCTTGCGAATGTTAAGTCAAAATATGCGGCATAAACAGCCGCATCTTTTGATTGCTTTGATTCAGATATATTGTATTATATATTGTATGCCGTAATGCTATTTCATCGGACTTCGAGCTATTAACCTACTCCGTTTTAAAGCATCGGATACACAATAGAAAAATATTAATCTCCCAGTACATCACCCCCCCGGGCGGAGCGGGCGCCCCGTCCCGCCCGATCGCGAGTGTATTGGGCCCGCGACACAGCAGTAAAAGTGTCCGACACAGGCCCCTGACACCGGCAGCTAATATTGCACTCCACCGGTGCTACCAAGTTGTGTGCGCTCAATCGTGCGGACTCGGACAAAGAGAAGGCTTGTTACGGAAATATACCTTATATTTATTGAAGTGAAACTTCTTAAGCGACTTCCAACAAGGTTGCGTTAAACGTTTAACGCTACCATGGAGGCCTTCCTATTTTCATTTCCACATTAAGAAGTTTCACTTCTTCCGCGCGGAGGGACTCCACGATCGTTTTTTTATTTTACGAAGACTGTCGAGAACATACAAACATGCATTCAGTTATAAATATAAAGTCACTAAGACATATTATGTGTCATAAATCCTCTAGTGACTCGCTGGCTTCAATTTCTTGTTTGTCGTTCCAGGTGGAATCTTGCAACTCAAATTTCGAGCACTTCCGATTAGCTATCCGGCTGAAATTTTCAGGGTAGCTCACAACTCGATGACCATGCATTCTAAATAAAACCACTTATATTAGTTTTTTTTATCTACATTTACTTTAAACAGTTTTATACCCTACTAGCTGTACCCGCTGCTTCGCACGCGTGGTCATTTCTTTAGATTAAAAGTACCATAACATTTGATCAAAATTTCTTCAGGCGTCAAAAATATTTTTATCAATTGCTCGGCTTCTAATCGCCAAATACCAATTACACCAGTTTTTAAGTCAAACCCTAAGCTATCCTACATTGAAAATCACATAGCAATCGGTCCAGTAGTTTTTACGTGATGCACAAAAATACAGACAAACAGACAGAAAGACGCGAATTAAAATAAAAAAAAGTTCTGTAGCTTATTTTAGGGTACCCTAGACCCTTCTTTAAATTTGACTTCATTGTACAGTTTTTTTCGTACCTATTGCTTTATTATAAGTATAGATAGATGACTGTGCCAAGTTGCATTAAAATCCGTCCAGTAGTTACAGCGTGATACGTGTTCTTTCAAATAACTTTCTACCCCTATCCTGCGGAACCACTTTAATTTTTACTATTTTCTATGTATTTTTTTTCTATGTCCTACCTCGTAGTATCAACTCAAATCATATCAAGTTTCATTTAAATTCATTCAGTAGTCCCAGCGGCGTGATGCGCGGCCAAGATAAAGACAGACAGAGACACAAAAAAAAAAAAAAAAACAGTTTTGGTTTCAATATAGAATACTGCGAAACATAAAAAAACAAATGTCTTCTATGTACAGAATTTGAACCTATATCCCAAAGGAACCTCAATTTTTTCAGATTAAAATGTATCCTTAATTTTCACCCATCATATAAACTATTACTGTGCCAAGTTGCATCAAAATCCCAGCGTGATACGTTTTCTTTTAAATAACTTACAGCCCATATCCTGCGGGAACCCTTTAATTTTTCGGGATTAAAAGTATCTAATGTCCTACCTCAAAGTATGAACTCAAATCGTACCAAGTTTAATTTGTATTCATTGTTTAGTTTCGGCATGATGCGCTGCCACGATACAGACAGACAGAAGGACACACAGAGAGAGAGTCAAAAATGAAAAAAAAAACAGTTTTAGCTTCAGTATTGAATATAAAACAGACTCCAAAAAAATAAACATAATATCTCCAATTGTCAGAATTTGGATCCCTATCCAGCAGGAACCCTTTATATTTTCGGGATAAAAAGTATCTTTAATTTTCACCCATCATATAAACTATGACTGTGCCAACTTGCATCAAAATCCGTCCATTAGTTTCAGCGTGATACGTGTTCTTTTAAATACCTTTCCACCCCTATACTGCGGAAACCCTTAATTTTTTCGGGATGTAAAGTATCCAATGTCCTTCCTACTTCGAAGTATGAACTCAAATCATACCAAGTTTAATTTGAATTAATTGAGTAGTTTCGGCGTGATGCTATGCCAATTTACAGACAGACGGACAGACAGACCGACAGAAAAAAAGAAAAATAAAACAGTTTTGGCTTCAGTATCTAATATAAAACAGACTCAAAAAAATTAAACTAAATATTTTTAATTTACAGAATTTGGACCCCTATCCCACAGGAACTCTTTATATTTTCGGGATAAAAAGTATTTTTAATTTTCAATCATCATATAAACTATAACTGTGCCAAGTTGCATCAAAATCTGTCCAGTAGTTTCAGCGTGATACGAGTTCTTATAAAAATCTTTCAACCCCTTTCCTGCGGGAGCCCTTTAACTTTTCGGGATGAAAAGTATCCTATATCCTACCTCGTAGTATGAGCTCAAATTATGCCAAGTTTCATTTGAATTCATTTAGTAGTTTCGGCGTGATGCCTAGCCAAGTTACAGACAGACAGACAGACCGACAGACAGACAGACAGACAGACAAAAAGGAAAAAAAAAACAGTTTTGGCTTCAGTATCGAATATAGAGTACCCACCAAAAGAAAATTTCAAAATATCTTCAATGTACAGAATTGGACCCGTTACAGTTTTATTATAAGTATAGATAGATTATACCCGTCGTAACATCTAAACTTCAGTAAGCTCAATTCAAAATCTTTGACATCAACGATCGTGGTGTTTTTTTTTGACCATAGACAATTGCATTATTTATTAATATATTTTATACTCGTCGTAACTTTTAGATGAAAGATCCGATTACTCAGAGCAAGAGTCCGATTAGAATAATTTAAAGATGAATTTACATTTACATAATCGTTCTTGATGACAAAACTATTTAATTGGATTAGGATTAACATCATGATACGAATGTCATCTTTCGATTCTAAACGTGTTTTAATTGATTAATTTGATCAATAAAACGGTTATGAGTGGCCAACCCGTCATACTTTTCATACCAAGGCTGTAACACATCTTTCTTGGAATTGTTTGTACTAATAGGTATCTTGTGTGTCTAGGTGTCTACAAGAGCAAAAAATAAAAATTTGGCGAAAGAAATTCAGTATAAGCCTCAAAAAAACTGCTTTTTCACACGATTTTTTTCTGAACTTTGGCCGTTCTTAATGTACTCACAAATTATAAAAGCAAAGAAAATATCTTCGTAGAAACCTCGCACATGTAATGGAGAAGCTAAATGAAAAATATTTATTTCTCAAACTTTTAAGGATTACTCCAAAACACGTATTTCCTGGAACAAGTTTTATGAAGCTTCCACACCCTATTTTTCGTTCAATGTTGTGATGCGGAAATTACCGAATGCCAACCGAGCGTTCAGGTGCTGTCTCTCTTTTTGCTTTGCCTCTTTTTCATATATTACGCTGGATGAAACAACAAGCTTTTCAACCATGCCACAGAATAAATAATAGTATATAACCATTCTCGCGTCACAGTATATAATATATATCCGTAAGGACTATATATGTACTGTGCTCGCGTTGACGATATACCTACGTCTAGCTAGCGGCACGTAAGTCTAGCGGTGAATGAAACGTGGCGGGGATCTTGGCACAGTCAGTTTTCGGGATAAAAAGTATTCAACACGTTAAAACATTATATAAACTTTGACTGTGCACTTGTACTATTATTTATTCTGTGACTGTGCCAAGATCCCCGCCACGTTTCGTTCACTGCTAGACTTACGTGCAGCTAGGTATACCGGGAAGGGCCATCTTAACTATAATAGTTATATAACCTTGCAGTTTACCTACCTACCTACTACCTATAGTACCTACTATAAACATGTAGTACATAATTCTAAGTATCATCAATAGTTTCCGCAGTGCACGCCAAACACGGACTTTTATAATCAATTTTTTATACCTTGGGTTACATTATTGCAATTGTAGGGACCCCTAATTTTAAGAAAAATAGTATATTTCCCATGTTACTCGCTGATAATGAAACTTTCAACACGTGAAATATTTTTTTAAATCGGTTAAGTATTTTTTGAGTTTATCCATTACAAACAAACATACAAAAAATCTAATCATTCCTCTTCATAATATTAGTGTAGATGTAGATTAATAATTTACCACTGGTCTTTATCCACAAAATTAGCGAGTTAATATTCTCTGATACTGTCAATACATAGTCAAACCAACCTTTCAATTATTTGTTTGTCTTGTCTAAATGTTATAATTTTTGTAGGCATTTCTAACAGTTATTTTGTTATGTGATCTCAAAGTTTGTACCTAAAGTATAAATTATTCACAATATAAATACAGATGTACTTCATTATTAATTGAATTCCTTTTCATCGCTAGCACGTGTACGTGGAACATGGCTAATCGATTTCGTGCTTGAAATGTAATCAGATTTTATGGTAGGTAATCGTAAAATCGTGTATTATTAAACTACGGAGAAACTATTTTGAGAAGGAAGCCAGTAGGAGGATTCAGCTAGGCTGCCCCATTCCACAATGCCTGAAGACACAAGTCTTCATCCAGTGCTATCCTACTCCGTGGCATACGGAATCGAAACGTGGACACTGACGGTAAGACTGGTTCACAGGCTCAAGGTCGCTCAGCGAGCTATGGAACGAGCTATGCTCGGAGTTTCTCTGAGAAGTCTGAGAGATCGAATCCGAAATCTGGTGATTCGGCGGAGAACTAAGGTACCACCAGACATAGCTCAGAGAAGAAGCAAGGAGAAGTTAAAATTCGCTGGTCAAATTTGTCGTAGAACCGATAACCATTGGGGTAGACAAATGCAAACGCCAATCGGCAAAACTATTTAGTGTAGGACGCTCTCCGGCTAGATGGAGCGACGATCTGCGCAAGCCCATTGGATGAGAAGAGCCGAAGATCGGGCTCCGTGGCGCGCCCTGGGAGAGGCCTGTGTCCTGCAGTGGACTAGTATAGGTAGTTGGTTTTGAATCGTAATCAATATCAATAAAAATATTGAGTTCTGTGAGTTTTTTTTCACTCGTAATCCTAAATAAAAGTAGTAAAACAAAAACAATCCAATTGAGGACCTCTTCATTTTAAATTCAGTTAGATGGAGCCGTAGTATTAACCTATAAAGGAACTTCTAACGAAATGATGTATGACAGAGTCTTCACAACTCTTGTATTCTAAGCGCTATACTAGTGCGCATTAGAATCCAACGATACCGGGTTCGATCCTCGGTTTTTCTACGTTATGTGCGAATTTAAAATATATAGCCTCGTAAATTCTGGGAACACAGTTTATTGTTATTGTAATAATCTAAAAACTTACTATGTATTCCTGTTTTGACCTTATTTTAAGACTATTTCATATATTCGTAATTACTAAATCTATACTTATCTATACTTATAATAAAACTGTAATCTATCTTCTATCTATACTATAATAAAACTGTAACTGGGCTAAATCTGTACATTAAATATTTTTTGAAAATTTTAATTGAGATAAACTTCAAAACCGTTACGGAGTGCAAAAAGGTTTTTTTTTTTTTATCTTTCTGTCTGTCTGTCTGTCTGTCTGTGTGTCTGTCTGTCTGTCTCTTTGAACACGCATCACGCTGAAACTACCAGACGGATTTTATACAACTTGGCACAATCATAGCTGATGTTATGGATTAACATTTAGAATACTTTTTATCCCGAAAAAATAAAGGGTTCCCGCAGGATAAGGGTTGAAAGTTATTTAAAAGAACACGTATCACGCTGAAACTACTGGACGGATTTTGATGTAACTGAGCATAGTCAAAGTTTATGTTATCTGTCAAAATTTAGAATACTTTTACTACCGAAAAAATAAAGGATTTTTAAGGGATAAGGGTCCAAAGTTTATGTTAAATTAAAGTAATAAACATCCGTTTAAATAACGGTACCAAATTTTGTTGTTTGCTTCACGTAACAACCACTTGTTACGTGAAGCAAACAACGAAATTTGGTACACGAGGCCACCCTCGTGGTAACATACGTGGATTTATAATCCAGACATCTGTGGGATGAAACCACGCGCTTCTAGAATTATTTGCTCCATAATTAAAAGCATAGATAGATAGATAGATAACTCTTTATTGCACAAGAAATTAAATTGATGACACAATAATTAAGTTTTAACATAGAACAATCGGCGGCCAATCGGAAGCATTTACATATCTTATGCGTTATTTTTAAATTTTTTAACCCCCGAACAAAGAGACGGGTGTTATAAGTTTAGGGTGTGTATCACTGTATTTGTGTGAGTGTGAGTGTGTGTTTTCGTTATTTTTTGGTTGAAAGCTAATGTGATTGAGATGGTCAACAACTCCAGCGCATAAACCAAACAAATCAAAGTTCTGCCTCCAATTTAACTAGATGGCGCTGATTGACCTTAAAACACGCAAGCATTTCATTCACTGCAACCAAGCGTACCGCTATATTCAATTCTGCAAACTTTTCGAATTTGGCTCACATTACTTTGTTTATTTTTTTACTTTATAAAGGAGATGTTTCAGAAAAGTATGGAACCTGGGCCAGGTGTGTGTACACCATACTCAAAAATAGATCAGATAATTTCAAATCATTTTGTACTACCCATTTTCCAAAAAACGGCTTAATTTGGTGGTACAAAACAAGAATTTACGCTTGGAATTGCAACACACAACAAAGAAACTATCATGACGGTACTAAGATCGAAGATGTCATTTTGATATTTGACATATTTACTTTGTCGTATCTCAGCACTGCTATTACGCAATATTGATCATATCGGTTTCAATCTCTCAAATTCGTTAATGCGTTGTGATAAAGTCAAAATTGCTATGAAGAAAGTGACAATCTGATTAAAACAAGTGACAATCTGATTGAAACAAGTGACAATCTGATTAAAAACAAGTGACAATCTGATTGAAACCAAGATACGGAATCGTACTGCAGGGGCCCCACAGAAATTGGTTTCAATCAGATTAACACTTTAATCATAGCAAATTCGACTCTTCTCGCAAAACGCATTAGTGTTAGTGATATTGAAAATCTGATTGAAACCAAGATACGTGGTACGGCTGCCGGTTTCTTTATGTAATTAAGCATAGAAACAGGTTTTTGGAAATATAAATTCTTAAAATAACAATTGATCAGATAATTGTTTATCTGATGATGTACGGTGAGAACTTTGTGTTCTGTGGCGACAACGACCAACAAATAACAGCAGCCCGATTACAGAACTTGGCTTCAATCAGATTGTCACTTTTTTCATAGCAAAATCGACTCTATCGCAAAGCATTATTGAATTTGACGGCTTGAAACCGTCATAATCGCACTGCAGGGACACAACATTAACAACCATTTTTTACCACAGAGTAAACTATCATTGAGGCGCCGCCATATTCCAAATACAGCCAAATGTCGATACATTTATTATTTATGTACCACTCAAGTACACATCTAAGCGGATTATTAGTATTTTTCCTAAATTCCACGGATTTTTCCGATTTTTTGAGATAGTGTACACATACCATGCCCATTATGAAACATCTCCTTTGTTAGTTTTATTTACCTGAAGTGCATGTTTAAAATATAAATTAATTATCGTTTATAAATTACAATCCCTCATAAAAAGCGCCCTCTTGCGGCTGTTTTTATTGGTAACCAAACTGCTTACTGTTTCATATTTTTAACCCCCGAACAAAGAGACGGGTGTTAGAAGTTTAGGGTGTTTATCACTTTGTGTGTGTGTGTGTGTGTGTGTGTGTGTGTGTGTGTGTGAGTGTGTGTGTAGGTGTGTGTGTGTGTGTGTGTGTGTGGCATCGTAGCTCCCAAACGAATGAACCGATTTTGATGCGTTTTTTTTTGTTTGAAAGCTGATGTGGTCGAGATGGTTCTTAGATATATGGGGAATGGGAGGGAAAAGGGGAGGTGAGAATCGTAGCTTCTAAACAAATGGACCGATTTAGCTGCGGATTTTTATGTTTGAAAGCTGATGAGATCGAGGGGGTTCTTAGATATATAGGGGATGGGGTGGAGGTGAGAAAAGGGGGGTGAGAATCGTAGCTTCCAAACGAATGGACCGATTTAGCAGGGGTTATTTATGGTGGAATAGGGGGGGGGGGAGGATCGTAGCTCCTTAGTTTTAAAAACTGATGTGATCGAGATGCTTCTTAGTCGGGCTTAATTTTTTTTTTATTTGTGCTTGTGTACTAACAGAACTGTCACAGCCGTGCGTGAGGGCGAGCAACGTGAGTCACTGGACGAGTTGAGTTCGGGTATACTCTCAAATTTAAGATTTAGCGAGGCGTAATTTGAAAATATATATTTGCGTTGTGTGGAGCTCCACGCAACGCTACTGCAATGCAACACAGATAGATTCTCAAGGCATCACGCAAAAAGAGCCTAAAACGGGTATATATTAGAGTTCGATTATAGCACAATGGAGTATCCTACTTCCTTAACACGGGTGTAAGTATTTTTATTGTAGGACCTCTACACTAGAGAGCGTAGTATCTGTACTTATAATAAAGCATTATGAACAAAAAAGTCTGTACAAAGAAGATAATTATGGTTTGATGTAAAAACTGGGTAACTTGGTATCTTAGGGCCTGGCGCGCACTGCCTTGGTGGAACGCGGTACGTTTATTCTACCGTTTATTTCATATTGTGTTACATGCGTTTATTTCACAGTAATACGTGCATTTCTATGACACTCCGTACTTCACAGACTAAGCGTTATATAAACGCAAGGCAGTGCGCGCTAGCCTTATGCCGATGATTAGACGCCGAGCAATCGATAAAAAAACAACTTGACGACGGCTGAACGAATTTTGAAGAAATGTACTTTGTATAATATTGTACTTTGTAGGTACTTTTGGTCCTGGAATAACACGTGTGGGCTACTTTTAAATGAAACGACCACGCGGGCACAGCTAGTAATGAAATAAGAACGAAAAGTCTGTACCAAAAATATAATAAAAAATGGTCTAGGGTACTTAAAATAAGCTATTGAACAAGAATATAGCATTTTTTTTAAATCGTGTTTGTTGTTTACGCACCACGTAAAAACTACTGCACCGATTGCGATGCGGTTTCACATTTTTTTTAAAACGTGTCTTTCTGCTTGTTTGTTTGTCTGTATGTTTGTCAACGCATCACGTAAAAACGATTGGACTGATTGCGATGTGGTTTTCAATGTTGGATAGACTTAATAACTGGGGTACTTGGTATCTTAATCTGATTATTAGATGCCGAGCAATCGATAAAAAACTATTAAACGGCTGAACGAATTTTGAAGAAAATAGTATATTGTACTTTTGGTCCTGGAATAACACGTATGGGCTACTTTTAAATGACCACACACATTACACACAGCTAGTAAACAAATAAAATAAACATTGATTCCTGCTTCAGAGGATAAGTTAAACTGTCAGTCCCGGCTGCTAATAATCGATAATAATAGTTAGGCCACCTCAGAGACCCTCGGGCGGCTTGACAAATTCTAGCACCAGAGCACTTCACTAACTGATAAGATAAGCAAGTTTATGTATCCTGCGCATTGGCTATAATTATTATTATGACTAATTTTCGACAAATTGATGTTCTCTCATTAATTATGTAAATACCTAGTTCCGTTATCGATGTGGGACGCGGGTGCTTGCGAGCTCAATCACATGTTATTTGCCTGCAATCAGGCGCCTCCGTCTTGCAGTACATGTCTACCTGCTTAGTTACCGACACAAATTGAGTTGGGCCCTGTTTCTTGAATCCACAAGTAGAACATACAAGTGCAAGGATAATAAAGAAATTGACATTGTTTTGCGTGTTACATTTTGAGTAGCAAACAATCAAAAAGGGATGCTTAATTTCATCCATCCATACCAATATATAAAAGTGAAACGTTGTCTGTTTGTTTGTTTGTTTGTTTGGGGAGCTTTCACGCGATAACGGCTAGACGGATTTTGATGAAACTTGGAATGAAGATAGCTTATACCCTGGAATAAAACATAGCATCCTTTATATCCCGGAAAATTGTAAGTTTCCTTAGGAAAAATGAAAAAACAGGAAAAATGTTGATTACTCGCTGTAAGAAACGGTTGCCGTGGAAACGAAATAACAAGTAAGTCAAAAAATCAAAGTCAAGAGTGGTGCTATACCATTTGCATTGGTTTTTAATATCATAGAAGAACATAGGATGTTTTTTTCGCGCTAGACAGTAGTCCGCGCGGACGAAGTCTCGGTCGGGAAAAGTAGTATCTTAATAAATACACATATATACGCAGTGTTGAAGATGTTAATTGATAAGATAAAACTGCTAGAGATAAGAGATTCTTCCCTGTTTACAAGTGGAATTTGGAAATGGTCTATATGACATTACTCAAATTTATAAACCATTTTTAAATCCAAGGTCTTAACATTGTGTACCTTAACCACCTACAATAACCACAGTCCCAGTCTGACGATTTTATTATAATAATATTTAGTTTTTTTTAAATATAATAATGATTAAGTCTGTGATTGGATCAAGAGTCACGCATTAGCAAGGCGCACTCTGCAATACTTGCTCGTGAGCGAAAACTATCCAGAAAAGCGACTTCAGACTTGTATACTTGTAACATCGAAAACCGGTCAAGCTCAAGAGTCGCGATCCCGCGAGGCGCGCTCACGCCACCGTGCTTAACTCGCTCAAGTCTCGCTCCGCTCGCTCGTGAGAGCAACGAGCTTGAACTTCGCTTAGTATTTCTTTAATTGCTCTTTATTTATCGTTGGTTATCGCACGCATGGGATTAGCCATGAGTGCCGCAACTTCTTCTGAAGCTCAAGACCGAGGGCTAAATATGTTTAGAGAACATGGAATGGGTACGAGTGCACTCAAGCAAACTCAGGGTAATAGGCATAGCTGTACTCAATTTTACTTAATTTATTTTAGTAGTTCTTTTTTCATTTTTTAGGACCTACTGTGCGAGAGAGAGTTTGGGTAAACTGAAATAATATTTTATGTACTTAATTCTCTCCAAAAGTCGTTAAGACATGTCAGAAGCCCTCGGGCTCTGGCTCTGACACCGGAGGCTAGCACTACCTCGCACGACAAACAAACAAGTAATTTCTTTGGATAAATATAATCACTTCATATAGTTTTACTGACATAAGTATAATAGGTACTGAACGCATTTTGATGAAATTTGTATAGTCTTCCTCTCCGACTTCTTTGCCCTATCTCCACATCGTCTTGGGATAACAGTCCTGATTACATTATGAAATGGATGAAACTCATGGACTCTCACTTGTAAGATCAGCAGCTGAGCAAAGATATTCTCTGTCACTGACAAGTGTATATAGCTCGCCCATCATGTTCGTCCATGTAAGTAACCTAAAATTTGAAACTTGCTGAACCTACGATGCTTTGCTTCTTTGTACTGACTTTAAATTGTATTAGCTTGCTCTTTTGTATTTGCTTTTATGTCCTCACCTTTTTTGTGACATCTGTGCTGTGCTAATAATTATTTTAGGTAGTCTATGCACAGTACATTATTTAAATATGTAGGGTTTAAGTATCAATCAGAGTTGCCAGGTGTTTAGTTCTTTACCGAATTATTCGGTATTTCAGCCCCGTGTTCGGTGTTGGGCAAGGCAAAAATACCGTGTTAGTATGAGTTCGGTATTTTTGAAGGCCATCCTATCCTAACACTAAAAATACATAAAATTGAAGTGTCTGTTTGTAATGTAAAAATAACAGTTTTTTACTAAATGCCTATGAAAGTATGCACGGTACTAACAACAAAAAGGCCATTTAAAAAAAACCTTCTGCTTGTTTGTTCCCGCTAATCTCCGAAACGGCTGGACCGATTTTGACGGGACTTTCACTGGCATATAGCTGATATTATAAGGAGTCAAATAGGATACTTTTATTTTTGATAAATAATTAGGGTTCCGCGTGAAAACAATAAAACCCATGAATTTTGACCACGCGGGCACAGCTATGGTTTGAAATAAATACACATTTGGCGCAGTTTTGACCACGAATTTATTGTTTGTAGTAATACATTTTCTTCTTCTTTTCTTCTTTCGTCCATAAATTCGTTTTCATGGAAAAAAGCGGAGAAGAAACTTCTAACATAATAATTATATCAAAAGGATTAACATTAAATATACAACTAGGCAATAGCTTTCATGAAAAAAAAAACAATATAACATATTTTTTTATAAATCTTTATAATTAGCCATAATAATTAAGTATAAATTTTAATGGGTTGTGTATGGTGTTTCAATGAGTTCATCTTCACTCACACTCAGACCTTAGCTCAACCACAGAATAAACAATTAAATATCCGTTCAACAGGCAATGTTCCATAATTTTGTAAATTTGATATAGCTACCCTGGATCCATGTGTATTACCTGACAAAACACAAGACCTCATACAAGATAATCAAAGCCTTATTATTACTCAGGTACTGCTTTATTATAACTATAGACCAACCAGTTTATTTCAAATATTTTGAGGACAAATAAATCATCTTCAAGAGCATTGGTGCTATAAGTACCTACTTTTGCATTGGTTATTAATAACCTAGAAGAAAATAGGATGCTTTTTTCCGCGATAAACAGTAGTCCGCGAGGACGAAGTCGTGGGCGGGAAAACCAGTAACCTATATATGATCAAGACGAATCCAATGATACTTCATTTATCAAAATCCATCAAGCCATTTAGGATGCAAGGATGTGCATAAGAAACGTAAAAACATACAAACATACATACAACCCAAAAACATAACCCTCCTCAGTCGGGTAAAAAGTGAATACCTACTCCTGTCCCAAATGAAGACATGGTCCGCGAAAACAAATCCGCGGCACATTACTTACCTACATCACGGGGCAGTCTCATTGTTTCCCGGGATTCCGGGATATTTCCCGGGATTTGTGCAATCCCGCTAATACCCGACATTAGTTTGGATTCCGCGCGGACTTGGGCGACTTCTTCCTGTAAGCAAAGTATTTAATAACGCTCTGTGGCCCCATTGTGGCCCGGACAAATGTTACATAATATAATACTATATGTTGGTTTTCGCGAATGTATGTGTTCAAATCAAATCCAGCGAACAGAGTGGTGTAACTATTGATACATATTACATATACGAGTATAGTACGTATCATTTTTCATCCAACACATTTGGTAGAATCGTGCTCTCAAAAGGTGATGTGTGATTCAAAATCAAATAAACATTTTCAACGCACAAAAAAAGCCTTGCTTTTATTTAATTGACCGAGCGAGCGCGAAGCGGGAGCGAAGCGTCTCCGTTCCAGCTTGGCAGACGAAACTTGGTATACCGGTTAAACGAATTTTTTAGTCGTCGGGGATATTTGATTTTCCCCAAAAAAAGTGTAAAAAGGGGGCTACTGAAATATCTCCGCCATATTAAATCCGATTTCGATGGTTCTTTTTTATTTGAAACGTACTAACTTTACGGTAGTCTCATAAACATTTGGTGTAGATCTGATGAGGATCTTCGGCATGATGAGCAGAATAGCTCCTCAAAATGCAGTATATTTCTCACTATTAGGTTTCTACCAGTGGAATCAGCCCTTATCTACTAGGTAGGGATTGATGGAGCACCTTGGTTATTAATGTTAGTTTTACAATAAGGTAACTAGATGGCGCTACTATGCACCGCTAGATTGTTTGCAAAAAAAGTTTGTACGCGCGAGGTTACAGCTCACAGAGCCACTAGTTTATAATATTTCCAATATCATAATGCATACTTGTATAATCTGGCCAATCAGATTAATATTCTGATTCATATTCTATTATTAAATCTGATTAAACGGGATGGCAGGATATCTACACGATGGACATTCGCCGAGTTGTGCGAAAGCTGTGAAATCATGATGTACCCATTTTCCGTTTTGTTCGATCAGTTTATCCTTTATCTTGATTCTAGATAGTAACGTTGTGAACATGCACTTTAAGTTTTTGTTTATAAATATACGAATTGCATAGTTAGACTACCCGCTTATTATAGTAGTTGAGCCATTCACGTAAGAATTCAGTACCTTCAATATTTTAAAAGTTCAATTAAAACTCCGTAAGGTTTATTCTTCTTTTTACCCGAGTACGGCGAAGCAAGGGCAGGGTAATTAAGTTAACAGTCTATGTGTGTATAGGTAGCGGCACGTAAGTGTAGCGCTGACCGTTCATGCGCAGAAGCTTGTACTATTATTTATTCTGTGGCAGACGTCGAAAATAAGGTATTCGGGGGAGTGAAGGGGACGCGCGCGGGCGTGCGTAAGCGTTTATTGGCTATCCAGTCGTACTCTGTCCCGCGCACCGATACAACGCCCCGCTCACTTCTGGTGTACAGTCGCGTTCTAAATCGTATTGTTATTACCGTTGTTGTTTTCTGTTAAGTTTGAGTTTGTTTTTTATTGACTATTTTAATTTGTGATTTTAAACAGTGAATACTGAATATGCCTAGAAGAAATTCTGTTTTGAGAAGACAGGCATGGAAAATGGTATATGACGTGCATTCTTTTTAAAGACAGAAACTAATGAATTAATTGATTCTTTGAATCATATTAAAAGTCAGATTGACGAAACTACGAATATGTTAATATTTATTAATAAAAATTGTCAAGCTATTTTTAATTTAATTTCTACATATATTAGTGATGAGACTAGTTTAAACGAACTAGCTTAGATATAAAAGAAGGACAAACAAAACACGTTCTTTATTAGTAAGGATTATTGTAATCAATTTGTAGAGATAACAATTGCGTGCGCGACAGTAGCTATGCGCAGCTATCCCCGCCACGTTTCGCTCACCGCTAGACTTACTCGTACGTGCCGCTAGCTGTATGTGGGTATGTGGATCGCCATAGCGTCGTCAATAGGGATTGGTCCGATTTTGACAAGCGAGGTATCCATGGATTCGTCTTCAGGTATAGTGTCATAGGCAAATCTTTTTTTACCCGACAAAGGCGAATCAAAAGAAGGGTTATGAGTTCAAACTAAAAACTTGGTCCGTTTTTGACAAGCGAGGTATCAATCTAACTTTTAGTTTTTGGTGGGATCTCGATACCTTATACCTTTGTGGTGAAAAATATTAGCATTTTAATTGATCAGGTTCTATCATGGAAGCCTCAACTTGAAGACGTAAATCACAAAATGTTTGCTTCAGCTGGTTCGCTTCGGTGACTCCGAAATCTTTTACCCACGGCCACTAAAATTGCACGAGCACAATCTCACCTTCTTCCTGTTCTCGTCTGCACTGACGCCTGCTATCTCGATCTCACCCAGGAGCAGTTGAATAAACTTGAGCAATTTCAAAATTTCTGCATTCGGTTCATATTTGGCTTGCGTAAGTATGACCACGTTTCTTATTTTCGCCCGAAGCTTAAGTGTTATACAACTTCGCCGGAATCAACTTAAGACGGTGCCAAGTTGCATCAAAACCCGTCCATTCGTTTCAGCGTGGTACGAGTACGTGTTCTTTTAAATAAGTTTCAATACCTATCCTGCAAGAACTCATTAATTTTTCGGGATCTAAAGTATCCTATGTCCTACCTCGTAGTTTGAACTCAAATCATACCAAGTTTCATTTGAATTCATCCAGTAGTTCCGGTAGCGTAATGCGCGCCCAAGATTCAGCAGACAGACATACAGACATGAAAAAATATGTACGTTTTTCATTATCGAATACAGAGTCACTTCCAAAAAAAATATTTCTCTATTTCTTTAATGTAAAGAGTTTGGACCCATATCCCGCAGGTACCCTTTATTTTTTCGGGACAAAATGTATTCATAATTTTCACCCATCCTAGAAATTATGTCTGAGCCAAGTTGCATCAACATCGGTCCAATAGTTTCAACGTGCTACGTGTTCGTTTAAATAATGTTCTACCCCTATCCTGCAGGAACACTTTAAATTTTCGGGATGAAATATCCTACCTCGAAGTATGAACTCAAATCATACCAAATTTTATTTGAATTCATTTTGTATGGTACAGATAGACAGACGGACAGACATACAGACAGACAGACAAAAATTTAAAAAATACCGTTTTGGTTTTAGTATTGAATATAGAACGGCATTCAAAAAAAATGTCCTACTTCGTAGTATGAACTCAAATCATACCAAGTTTTAGTTAAATTCATTTAGTAAATTCGGCGTGATGCCTAGCCAAGATACAGACAGACATACAGACACACAAACAGACAGAGAGACAAAAATGAAAAAAAAACTGTTTTGGTTTCAGTACCGAATATAGAGCACCCTCCAAAAAAAATATTCAAAATATCTTCAATGTACAAAATTGGACCCGTTACAGTTTTATTATAAGTATAGATAAGTTTGAAAAATTACAACAATTTTTGATTATGTAAAATGGCTAGAATTCACGAGTAAGATACCCGGATGAACACCCACCAGATTTCGGTATTTCTGAAGTAGCTATCTACATCTCTGGGGTGGTTTTGATTTTTGGTCTTAGTTTTTATTTTATTTTTTTCGGACGTAGGGACTACAGTTGGCGTATGTTTTAAAAGCATCATAATGTGTACCCACCTCACTGGGAGTGATGGTATTCTATCCGTTTTTGGAACTTGACCTCGCAGTTGGCATCGGTATTTAAATCTAGATGTACAAGTAACAAAAAAGCCACATCAAACGCGAACAAAATATCTATAAATTTCTGTACCTACTTCCCCATCCCCACTAATATTATATAAAAGAGAAAAGTTGTCTGTTAGTTTGTTTGGGGTCACGCGGGTCACGCCGACAAAACGGCTGAACCGATTTTGATGAAAAATGCGTGGTATACTACTTTTTATCCCGGAAAATCGAAAATCTAAAACGGCCTAACGGCAATAGATATCGATGAAATGTTGAACATAGGTAGTATACAACCGGAGAAAGATAAGTGAAAGCGAAAAACCGAAAACTCAGTTTTTTCCTGGTAGATTGATCGCTAACACATCAACACATATTGTAGTAACATATACATTTATCACAGTTAGTATATAAATAAATATGAACATCCCTACTTACTGTTTTGTTAACGCTGTTGACACCAAACACACCTACTTAGGTATACTTACCAGCAAGGTACCACATTAACACCATGACGTGTGATTCCACAGCATCTCTAATTAATCATGTCCCACCGCGGCGTGAACATTGTTCAGTTGTTCGGCTGCAAATCTTGGGGAACGACTCAAAACGACCGGTAGGGGTGAAGTCACAGTGGGACAATATTTTCTGAGTTTGCTTCCATTTTTTTTTTTTTTTTGGGTATTGTTTGTATGAATTTGTATAGTAAAATGTTGTTACTATTTTAAATAATATTGCAAAAATTTTTTACTTTTCCTTTATCGTAGTTTTTTTTTCTTAATTCCCTTATCTTTCTTTCCAATTCATGTATAATAAGTAGGTGTTCACTAAGACGGTTTGACCCTGTTTCCAAAATTGGGCCAACCTGTTATTTCTATTTTGCAAACACTCTATTAACATACTTATTCCTACGGCTAAGGGAAACTTACTATAATTACTTGTACTATTATTTATTCTGTGCTATAATGTGAGACATGTAATGTATAGATATTTATAACCGCAACAAAACTAGATGTATAAAAAAGGTATTTTTTTCTTTTTTGTTTTACAGACAAGAAAGAACTAAAAAAAAACTCTAGGGCATCATACGAATTTACTAACAAAATTAACAAGGTATCTAGCTAGTTTACGAGATATAGCCAACCAAGATAAAGCATTTTATGCCCGCGGCAACTCTGAACAAATTCCATAATGAGGGACATAATCCAACCGTAAAAACAACTTTGTTGGCCTGTCACGTGAAGCTACTGTACAGAATAAATAGTACTCTACTGGACCGATTGCAATGCTTTTTTACAGTTAGAACCCTATGTCTATGCGTGTCAGACACGCACTTGGCTGGTGGTTCCGTACGTGCGAATGAAACAAAGTCTATCTGTCCGTCTGTCTGTCAGTCACAACAAATTTGCTCCGAATCCTCTGGACCGATTAAGTTAAAATTTAGTACCTACACATAATTTTCACACACGGACGTGTAACGTAAATTAATTTTCAATATGAGGGTCACTTTTGGGGGAACATTAGAAAATAAACAAATAGTTTTGCAAACTGTACCGTGTACCATCAAATGATTGTTTCAAAATTACTACTTTTGATGTTATTTAAGAAAATAGATGAAAATCGGTCACTTACCTCAAACTAATGAGAATAAAATTTTGAAAACAAAAAGATTAGAAATAGTTCTTTACTTATAGGTTACAGGAAACCCTATAAGGAGTCTATAATATATTATAGCATCTTAAAATAACACGGTAAATCTCTCAATATCGTGAGATATATACTATATGAGTATATATACAGTATACTCATCGTACGGAATCCTCTCCACGCGAGCACAACTCGCAATCTCGCAGTTGTCCGGTACCTTACCCAACTGAGCGACGTAAAGGAGGGTAATGTGTGTATATTTGTTCCTTTGTTATCATCATCAGCCTATATCTGTCCACTGTTGGACGTAGGCTTCTCCTAACACCACTATGCACGCCACTGAGCTCGGTCTTCAGTTCTCCTCATGCACTTTCTTCCAGCAGCTTTTCGTAAGTCGTCACTCCACCTGGCCAAAGGGCGTCCTACACTACGTTTGCCTAAACGTAGTCTCCACTCGAGAACTCGTCTACCTTCACGGTTATCAGTTCTTAGGGAAATGTGACCAGCCCACTGCCACTTTAGCTTGCTTGTCCTTGGAGCTAGACATACCGACAGGTTATCTTGGTTTTCCGTCTGATATCTTCATTACGAATCTTGTCCTTCAGAGAAACTCCAAGCATAGCTCTCTCCATAGCTCGCTGAGCGACCTTACATTTGTGGACTAGTTTGACCATGAGTCCACGTTTCAGCTCTGTAGGTCATGACTGGTAGGATCACTGATTGAAGAATTTTGTCTTCAGGCACTGTGTTCTTTTGCGGCGCTGTAGAAATCAAACTTGTGAGCCGACTTTGATGTTTCTTACGTCAATCCATTTATTTATCTTAATCTTGCGAGTGTCAGACATGACATGACAGTAATCAAAATTCAATATGGAGACGTAATACTATGGGCTCAAAAAGCATGTTCCATAAATAATATTCCTTTTCAACCGCTCTCCCTGTGTGCCCCATCCCGTATAACATTTCGGGACGTGACTAGGCATCGCTCCGCCGTATCCAGGGCGCTTTTGCTCAAGCTTACGGGTAAACGATATGTATTGGTTAAGTAATGGAATCTTATACTGGATGTAGGCGTGAGGGTGCAAAATATTATGGTTAATTCAATAGGGAAGGATACGACTTGGCTAATGCGATAGATTATCAAAATGTAATATTTTAAGGGTAGGTTAAAGGGAATACTTACCTACTTTTGGTTGTGAATTCAACGGGTCAATATGCTATTGATTTTCCCAGAGATGGACCCTGTATAGATTAATTTAAATTAAAGCGCTTTAATAAAATGCGGATCTCCTTTTCATCATAGCCATTCTTGTTCAGGTAGGCACCTACTATTGGGACCTGAATAATACTTAACGTGAAAAATTGTTTCTTCCCCTTTTTACCCGACTGCGGAGGGTTATGTGTTTTGGGTTGTATATGTTTGTATGTTTCTATGATGGATTTTAATAAAGGTCTTAATTACAAGAGTGACATATAGGATTTATGAAATGTCAAGAAAAATAATATGGCGGCTTACAGATGCCATATTGTATTTCCGACGGAACACAAAATTACCAAAACCTATCGAGTGAGATATAAAAACGAAGGCCTTTAAAATACCATTCCAAAATGTAGTATGGTATAGTCCACTGTTGCATTTGCATTTTGCAACTATTAAAATAAAAAAGAAACATGCGACAAGGCGGTCTTGCGTCCGTCCGCTACGCGGCTGAAAACCAAACCCAAGCATATGACTGACTGTTTGCGTTGTGTCCCGCGCCCCACGCCTGCCTGCACCGCTCAGCCACGCGAGTTGTCTTAAATTCGACCTCACGAGTCACGACGAAAACTCTGGCCGAATTAATTCGTTTGCGGGAAACTAATAAGTAAAGAAATAAGGAGATTTTACAAAAAAAAACTAACCGCGAACCAAACTAAAAAGAGACTGTGCAGCTTGAGTAGATTCTTGATTTTTAAAAATAAGATGCAATCGAGGGCCACTTGATATAGCAGGTTCTAGCTGATTCGTTAAATAAAATTAATGATGCCTTCGACTGCAACTTTTATTTTTCAAAATCAGGAATCTAAAGCTTGTTTGCCTCATTTTAGTTTTGTTCGCGGTCGGGTTTTTTGTTATAATAATGTATTTTTATTGTGTAAGTTTTTACGATGGTGTACGATCTTGAATAAATCACACACATACAGGTCTCTTTTTGATAAAACTATAATCCCTTAAAAACAAAACCATCAGTAGCATATCAAATCAAAATTGAATATAGCAAATAACGGAATTCGACGTGTGTTATTCTATCTGTTTAAATCCGTACGTCCGTCTGTCCGGCCCGGAGCGGGCTTCGGACGTGCAACTTTAATAACCGGTTATTTTTGCCAGCCTGCCATGTTTCGGCTCGATGTCGTGCGATTAATATCCTCGATTGCTTGATAACGGATATTATCAGACAGGCTTTTCTGCGATCGGGTTTGAAATGTTTGGCTCGACGAAATCTTTGCTGCTACTGGACTGGACTCGGTCTCTACCGTCTATGAAAGGTCTTTGCTTCTAGTCTATGATATAATTTGGTAAAAATCTTTTGGTTATGGCTTTAAAGTTTTTTTTGTCGTCAGGTATGGTGGTGAACGGGTTTGTCAATGTGGTCATCACGACCATAGAGAAGAGGTTTGGACTGCGGTCCATGCAGACTGGAGTCATCGCGGGAGGGTAGGTCTACCAGTTGCTCTATGGTATCTTCTTCAGTGCGCTTGGCATAAGAATAACTACCTATTAACACTTATTCTTATGCGGCACTTGGCTTTATTGGCATTTTAGTGACTGGCTACTTTAAGACACTTGTGTGTCAAGCGATCTCTTTATCATTTAAAATAAAATTGATCAACGTAAACAAGTGCTTACCTACAGAGTACTTAAAACCTTTCATACCACGTTCCTTTGGCGATATATCGACAAATTCTCTTGGCTAAACCGGTTTAAGGTATAACAGTAAACTCCTTTCTTATTCAGGTACGACATGGCTTCATTCGTGTGCCTGGCGCCAGTAACGTACCTGGGCGGGCGGAGCAGCTCCTCGAAGCCGCGGTGGCTGGGCCTGGGCGTGCTGCTGATGGGAGCAGGCTCGCTATTGTTCGCACTGCCGCATTTCCTGGTTCCGGCCTACAAGATCCCCAGTGACGAGTCAGATGATTTGTGCCGCGCTAACAGAACTGTAAGTTATTTAACCATTTCTGATTGGTCGTTGAGAAAATATTACTGATATGTATACATAATAACTAGTTTCAAAGTAATCGGAGGTCAGTAAATGAAAATCACTAGATTTTATGGTCACGCTCACTGAAATGACTTGTCTTGTGGCGGCTCTGTGTACCGGGTCAGTCCCTCCCCTCTAAAGTGGTGATGGCTAGTATACAAGTCATACTCGTAAACGGGTGCTGTTTGTGGGGGCTGGTCCAGCCTGATTTCTTATTAGCCAAAAAACCCTCTTTGATGGTTTGGTGATTGGACATCATGTCACTTTTATCTTTTATATTTATCATTTAAATGGGTATTATTATAATTTCTGACATTTGAAAAAATAGTAAAGAACTGACAAAAATTGAAAATTTACAACCCCGTCGAGTTTCTTGTTGCTCTCTTCTCTAACGGGCGTATTTCCGAAGCTCCGGTAGAGTCAGAATTCCTTTTCCCCTGTTGAAAGGGAAATTTCCTTGTCAAACTCCACACTTAATTAATCTAATTTTATTGATTTGATCTATTTTACAAATATTTATAATATTATTTATTTATTTTATGTTTTCTTCTTGTTCGTGAGATGCTAATGTTGACATGTAAAAGTGGTATTATTTTGCCTATTTAAAGGACTTTGACTTTACAGACAAACAAGGACTACTCAGTGATAAAAACAATACACTCCTTTTTTGGGCAGCGTGTATTTACAACAATAAACAATACTTAGTTGAGAAAGAATTTAGTGCTGTACCTAAGGCTTAATTTCATAGGGGGCTTATGGCCTCTGTCGTACAATAGACCCAACCCATTGATAAATTGAACTAGATATACATCTAAGTTAATCTAACGGTCTGTTTTGCATTTACACACACAAACGCAAGTCGTGCAGATTTTGTGCACGAGAGTCCACACAAGAAAGTTTCATTCCAAATGAGTTCAGGTTGTTCACAACATTCAAAACCCAACTTTCCGTTCAAAAAACGCGCTTCGCATACTTCAAAATTACTCGCTACTCTCTCTGCAGCCGAGCATAAAATTGTTTGAGTCGAACAACTCAACAATCTGTTTAGCTTGACTCCAGTACATTTTTATACAAAGGCTGGATTACAAACGTGGGCGTACCAAGCTGTGAGGAGTCAGGAAGCCGTTGATTTGCTCACAGAGCTACAATTCAGTCAGACATCACAGCACAGGGATAAATGGTAGCCTAAAGTGCTAAAGTCATCACAATACATAAGTTATATTATTTTGTATATGCATTTACGGCTATCCTCCATGAATAGTATGACCATTGTATAATGCACTATCGTCTTACTGCTAGCTCTACTTGAGACACCTAAGGTAACTAAGTAGAGCGTACCTATCACCTATCTAAGTACATAATTTTTTTTGAGTGAGAGAGGTACCTACCTAATTTGTTATTCTGTACTTTGTCCATTAATTTGAAGTTTCTTTGTGACGTGCCGATATCAACACCTGCAGGTGTGTGTCGCCAAATGAGTTTCAAGTCTTAAAACTGCAGCAGTCATTAAACTAAACTTCGATCATGTAGACGCAATTCCTGGATATTCCCGAAGACACTCTCGCATACTGATTTCAATTTTCAATATCATATCTTACCTTCAAGTTTTGTCATTGTTACGCCGCTCCATTCTTAGATAGTTAACAAAATGTTCGAGAAGCGTGGCTGGATGACGCAATACCTACATTTAAAGGAACATTCTGGAATACACCAATGGCGTGTAGGTACCTACAGAAGTTTCCAGAGCGCGTGGTAGGTAGGTACACACGGACGCGGTGCGGCGCGGCAATATCAAAGGCGCCGCCAGTCTTAGATAACTACAGGCGAGGCGCGAAGGGGCAACATCAAAGGCGCCGCCGACCTTGAAAGTTCAAGTACCTACCGACTACTGCTAGTACATACGAGTACCTTCTGGAAACTTCCGTCGCCGTATAAATAGGGCGCGCATCAGCTGCCTGGAAAAGTCTTCACTTGGCATTCGGAACGAAACGATGCAAGTGATTCGAAGCGAGTATTCAGTGATAATTGATTAGTGTGTACAGTCGAGTTAAAGAGCGTTTGAGTGTTATTTGTCAGTTAAATTTATTTTTGTTGGTTTTCGAATAAAGGTGTTAATTATTGGTGTAATTGGCGTACATTAATTTTATCCGAACCCCAGCTCGTAACATTATTAAAGGTTCATAGCCCCCTCATGCCTAGAATTGAAGCTCCTGTTATATCGTAGTAATTCCTCCAAGTCAGTTTCATCAGGTGAGACGGTGCTCATACTTAATCCTACTTGCTATAAAAACCGGCCAAGTGCAAGTCGGACTCGCGCACCGAGGGTTCCGTAAAAATTGTTAATAAGTAACACCACAGATTTTAGCTCAAATCTGTGAGTAGCACATTTAGCAAAAAATAAAATTTCTATTATCTGATTTTCCCTTTTCTGAAGTCAGACGAACAACGAAGTGATCCTTTAAGGGTTCCTTTTTACCCGACTATGGCGAAGCAAAAAGGTGGGTTACGATTTTTACTGGTATGTATGTGGATATGTATGTATGTATGTTCATCTGTTCCCTCATAACTTCTTAACTACTCATCATAATTTGACAAATAGGTATCGCTGGAAGCGTCTTCATCGTCCGCTGGTGTCGGCTATCTGATGTCACATTAAATTGAATAAGACGCTCTCTAGCTAGAGGACAAAAGGACTTGTTTTTTTTTTGTGTGTGATTCCGTATTTGGTATCAAATGAAAGGGCTTAATTAGCACATTTCAAATATATATAACCCCAAAATAATTTAAATAAAAATATAATTTCAAAAACTAAAACCGACTAACAAACAAGAGTACTCAAACGTTTTAGCACAGACTTCTAATATTATACATTAGGGTTATAGAACTTTAGAAGTGCGATATGAATTTTTCAGTATATAACCAAGTAGGTAAAGCGTACTCCACCGGTTCTAAAATTTCATATTTCTGAATCATTTGAATATTCTTGTTTGTGACTTTTTAGTCAACTAAGACCGTTGTCGGGTTTTAGTTTTTGAACTTATACTTTTCTTTCCTTTTGAGGTAGGTACCTACGGAAGCCTGAAAACCTGCTACCTTTGCCCGTTACCCTTTCTTCCAGCTGGCGCCATCCTGCGGCGAGCCCGGCTCCGCCGCGGCGGCGGGCGGCGCGTGGGCCGTCGCCATCTTCGTGTTCGCGCAGCTGCTCCACGGCGCCGGCGCCACGCCGCTCTTCACGCTCGGCGTCACCTACATCGACGAGAACGTCTCTAAGAAGATGTCTTCGGTCTATTTAGGTGAGTTTTTGGATGAGTAAGTCTTTTTGAATGACCAAACTGACTTACACATAATGCCTTGGGCATTAATGTGTAGGTCAGTTTGGTCATTTTTTCTGAAAAATGTGAAATTCGCTCTTGTGGAAAAGTACCTCTCTATTATAGGGACTCTTCTCCTTCGACGAAAAGAAGTTTATTTACATCAATTTGGTTACAAAACAAGCCAACAAAATCGGTCCATTCGTTTGGGAGCTACGAACGATCCCGATCCCACCATTATTAGCTAAGAGTCATTTCGATCACAACAGAAAAAATCCGAATGATAATAGGACCTCCTCCTATTATCATTCGGATTTTTTCTGTTGTGAAAGGAATGGACTCCTTTGGGAGCTATGATCCTCCTCCCTATTACAGCTAAGAACCATCTCGATCTCATCATCTTTCAAACAGAAAGAAACGCATCAAAAGCGGTCCATTCGTTTGGAAGCTAAGATGCCCCCCATACATATACAGTGATACCTACACACCCTAAACTTATAACAAACACCCCTCTCTTTTCTAGTTCAAGGGTTACAAGTGTAGTTGTATATGAACAAACGTGCAATTTCTATGTAAATTCCCTACGCGCTATTGATGGAAGTAGTTATATTATAGACTACCAAGACCTTTAAGAGACCATAACCACTTCCCAGTAATAGCAAGTAAGTACACACATTATATTAGGTGTTCCACATAGACATTACGTTACAAAGTATCCGTTACACGCGGGCACCGGCCGTGGTGTGGCCATAAACACAAGAAAGCACTCCGAGATATGGCTCGGCCTTATAATAGCTATATGGCTATGTTTCACGGTACCTATAGTTTCAGCAGGCCGGTCGCACTCCGCAACAAGTACAAATATTATACCTACACTTCGAGGGCGCAATCTTCGGGTCAGTTCAATAGTGTCAAGCGTGCGTTCGACGAGTCGCGCGCCATGTGCTTAGCGATAAAGTACCTAATTACGTTAAGTTATTGTCAAATTTTATTCGTGTTTTAATTATGAGTACATAGAAGGTACTGCATAGCATTCGGCTGTTTGAAAAATGATAGAAATTACGACTTTCACTCATTATAAAGCAAGGAATTCAGACACCTTTATTCATCAAAGTGCAATACCTATAGGATATAATCTTAATCAAGCAACGACACTTATACGTACGTACACACGCGTACAAAAAACGCATCAAAAGTTCGTACGGTCGCGGGTTCGAATCCTGCAAGGTGCAATCATTTGTGTGATGAGCATAAATGTTTGTTTCCGAGTCATGGATGTAATATTCTTATCTATGTATGTTTATCCGTTATCTAGTGCCCATAGCACAGGGTATCCTAGTTTGGGGCTAGATAATTGGTGTGGAAATGACCCGAATTATTATTATTATTATTATACGTATGTAGGTATCTCACTAAACTTATCGGAGTTCTGAAAACGGGATAGGTAGGAAGGTAGGTAGTAAAAATGAGGTACTTAGTAGGTCTATTCTGATAAGAATGTCATTGTATGCAATAGAACTATTATAATTTATAGTAATAACATAATACATGATTACTTATTTATTCTGTTACAACATCTAAGTCATAACATATCACAGAATAATTAGTAGTACAAGTACCTAGTCATATCTTAATACAGCCCTACCGAGCGAAAAAGGGACAGAGCGATTCTGAAACGGTTAGAGCAATGGAAGTTCTCGCGCGTTGTGATACGGTGCATTCTAGCCTGCACGCGATGGGCGAGCGCCTTCTAGGTAAATATAATTGAAAGCTCGCAGCGCTGTGCAAGTTAAATTGCACTTTATTGCGTTGTAGCGAAAGTCGCTATGTATTTATATGACTTCGCTCAGTTATCCTTCTGTACTTGTACTATTATTTATTCTGTGGCTGCGGTTCGGTGTAGTGCGAAGCTAGCCAAATATTTTTCAGTACCAACTGGAACTCTCGGGTAGATCCGTTTGAAGTTTCTGTGGCTAGGTACTGCTGCACATATAACATCAGTTTTATTTTTTTACTGCACATTCCACAATAGAGCTGATTAGCTCAAAAGGAAAGTTTAGGTACGGCGCATATAATTTAGGATGTCTAGGTACGGTCTTCATATTTGTGTACATAGTTGGTTAGAATCACAACCTACTGAATCTCGTGCCATTTCGTTTTGATGGCCAAAAGCTGCCGACATCACTATCATTAAGTCACGACGTCACAAAGAGTAATCTTTCACTTAGTCACGCCTCCAAAATATCGCAATACTACCACTGTACGCATGCCCAACCCCTAGGTCGTTAGACGTGCTTTTAGTTGAGAAAACAGCAGGTCCTTCAGGGGCGTGCTTAAAACGATACCAAGAGTTTTGCACTCAACAATCGAACCCTACGTACGATCGCGCCGTTACTTGTACACACATAATGCTAGGGAACAGCGTTCCACAAGAGGCAAATGTGTTTGCTCTTGTGCTTTTGTTTGAGATTTGCAAGAATGTTATCCAAGAATTTGAAGTAATGTAAAGTATGGTAATATAAAGTCGGTTGAGATTCAAAGTTTTTTTGGAAATTGTTCTGTTGCTAGGTCGTTCGATCGATACGTACCTGTAGGTTATTGATATAAATAAGTTTTTTTCGGAGCGGATATTCTACTATCGGTCATATTTATACTGTGAAGCAGCTGATGGAGAAATGTGACGAATTCAACCAGCCCTTGTGCTTTGCTTTCGTAGATTACGAAAAGGCTTTTGATAGCGTCGAGCACTGGGCCGTGTTTCATTCCCTCCATCGCTGGCAAGTGGATGCACGGTATGTGGATGTCCTCTGAAACCTGTACAAATCAGCGTTCCATGCAGGTCCGGATGCAGCACTCACTGCTAGTATTCCGATAAAGCGGGGCGTGCGAGAGGGAGCCACCATATCACCTAAATTATTTACCTAATTTTTTTGGAGGACGCCCTTAAATTACTCGATTGGGAGGATAAATGCATCTTAGTTAGTGGTGTCCACTTGTGTCACCTCCGTTTTGCAGATGACCTGATTATTATCAGTGAAAAGCCGTCAGATCTACAAGTGATGTTACAAAACCTATACTAGGCTTCTCTTGGAGTTGGTCTTAAGATGATCATGTCCAAGACGAAGGTGATGAAAAATATTTCCAGTATGTCACCACCAAATATTAAGGTTGGTGGTGAGGTGGTCACTCACTACTATGCCTATCTTGGACATTGTTTATATTTTGTCAGAGAGCATAGGCACAAAGAAATCACATGACGCATCCAGCTGGGATGGGCTGCGTTCGGCAAACTTGATGACGTGCTCAGAGACCGAAAAATTCCGCAATGTTTGAAGACCCGTCTGTACAACCAATGTGTCTTACCTTTAATTACGTATGGTGCCGAAACATGGACGTTCACTAAGGTGCACAAGATGCGAGTCGCACAACGAGCCATGGAGCGCACTATGTTAGGTATCACGTTGAGCGACAGAGTTCGAAATACGGAGAACCTAAGAAAAACCAAGGTGGAATATATCGGATCCCGTATAATTAAACTTAAGTGGCGATGGGCAGGACACTTGGCATGATGTGGTGATGGCATGTGGAGTATGTCCCTTACGGAATGGTGGCTACGTGACCGTAAGACGGACGTGGCATCACCTTTCCATTACCGTACGACTAGACGATCGGCAAAGCGCCATCCTTTTATGGTTGAAATACCTTGCACAAGAACGACGTTACGCTTCTTCATTTATTATAAGAACATCTAAGGAGTGGAACGCCCTGCCCTCGTCAGTGTTTCCGGTAAAATAAAACCCAGGTGTGTTCAAGTCAAGAGTGAATATGTATCTACTAGGCAAACGTGCTACACCGTCGACCACATCATCGCTTTCCATCAGGTGAGATCGTGGTCAAACGATTGCCAAGATAGTAATAAAAAAAAAGAAAAAAGCGAAGCCGAGGAAGACCGATCCAACGATGGGTCGACGACATAGATAAGCACGCCATATTTTTTGGTTTGAGCCAATCTGGTCCAGATGGACCAGATTGGCTCAAACCAAAAAATATGGCGTAAAAGGGAGGAGGCATGCCCTGCAGTGGGCGGAATAAGCTGCAAATGATGATGATGATGATGATATAATGTTATAGGGCCCGGTTGTTATTAAATAATAGCAGTCGTTTAGCCACGTCAGAGGCCTTCGGGCGGCCTGACAAACTCTGACACCAGAGGCCAGTACTACCACATACGACAAATAAACATTAAGAAACAAATTACTATTCCTTTTTTTATAAAGGAATATGGCTTACCTACTTACTATGCCGCGCAGAGGTATGGATGGCGCGGGTTCGAATCTCGTCTGTAATCCAAATAAACTTACCTGTAGGTGAAATATGATTCTCCAAGAAATTGAACATTCATGGACGCAAGAATAAAAAAAAATAGACCGGCTTTAGTTTTTGAGCTTATGACTTGTTTAAGCCTTGACTTGCTTGGACGCTGTGTGGATTTCTCTAAGCAGGCATTACTGCTAAAATTATAATGTATTGTGATTTGTTTTCAGGTGTTTACTACACGATGGCGGTGGTGGGGCCAGCGCTGGGCTACGTAGTGGGAGGGCAGCTGCTCACTATCTATACTGACTTCGTTTTTGTCGATGCAGGAGCGTGAGTAGTTCTCCACCATACAATTAAAATCAAAGATAGCAAAATAAAATTAATTTATTGCGAGAAAATCATGGACAGCTTTATCTAATACTTAGTTTTCCTGGCCGCGACTTCGTACGCGTGGACTACTGTTAATCGCGAAAAAAATATATTTTCTTCACAACATTAAAAATCAATGCAAAAGTAGGTTCTCCAATGCTCTTGATGTTTTTGACAGACTTGTTATTTCGTTTCCATGGCAACCACAGTCCATTCTGTGATAACAACCGTTCCTTACAGATGAGTAATCAACATTTTCCAGTTTTCCCGTCGAAACTTACAATTTTCAGGGATAAAAAGTATCCTATGATTTATTCCAGGGTATAAGCTATCTCCATTCTAAATTTCATGAAAATCCGTCCAGCCCTTATCGCTTGAAAGCTCCCCAAACAAACAAACAAACAAACAACGTTTCACTTTTATATATTGGTATGGATATTTCTGTACTAGCTGCGCTCCGCAGCTTCTCCTGCGTGCAAACTTTGCCGACCATCCCATAGGGATGGAATTTCAAAAAGTCCCTTCGTAATGCACTTAAATTCTAGGATACTCAAGGAATATTCCACCTATGTTGTCTGTCAGTCAGTATGTCACTGTTCTATTCTTAAGTGCTACATATTATTATCTAAGCCCGGAAACTTCACGCAGATGCAAAATTAGTCGCGTTTTTCTTTCACAATATTTAATCTCGGCAGCGACGCGGCTTCATTCAGCCAAGTTGCCCTCTCGCTTTCATAGCATTGTTCGGCTCGGGTACTCATGGCAACTTTTCAGCCAAATTAATTCCGTTTTGTACTACTTGTATGGTTTCCTGGAAATCCGGACGAAATATTATTTTCCACGGCGTGAGTTTTGAACGATCGCTCCGCTATGGCTTCGCATTTTCATTTAACATAAGGAACAAGAGTTTTATATAACGAAGCTGTACAAACAACTACGAAATAAGTTAGGTGCCTACTTACTTTTATTTAGACAAATTACTTAGTAAAGGGGAGGCAGCCACGCTTTTGATATCCTCTCAAATCAACAACACAATCAGTATTTAGATAACTCCTGTTACATATAAATAAATCTTGGGAAATCAAGAGTTGGTTTATTTTTGAAATGAGTAATTATCTCAACTGAAATGCTTGAAACCTTTCAAGGTTACAAGCATTTTAGTTGATTTAAATTTAATTATTTTAATTTTATTGATTTTATTAAATAACGTTGTTTTAAACATAATAAAACCTATATCCTTTTATTATCTACAGAAACCTCTCCTGCTAATGGAACTCGATAAACAAAGAATCTTACAAAGAGGGTGTATTATTCTAATTCATTATGAGAGTCCGGCACAGACAGGCCACTTTGTTCATCCAAGTGGCAATACCAATACCAATTAGGTAGGTACCAAGTACCTACTATTATTTCTTCTGTGCAAATACTCTTGGAATGGAGTAGTGATAGAGAATGGAGTAGTAGTAGATGCCCGAGGTAATTAACAACGGGATATAATTTTCCCGCGTGTCTGTCGCGGATATATTTAGAATCGTATTCAGAGGAAATCATTGTTCTAGTTTAAAACATAATATGTACAGTAGTGTGTGTAGTGTAGCGTGTGTGCGGGTGTGTGTGTGTGTGTGTGTGTGTGTGTGTGTGTGTGTGTGTGTGTGTGTGTGTGTGTGTGTGTGTGGGTGTGTCTGTGTGTGTGTAACTTTAAACAAAAAAAACTATGGTCTGTACAGTTCAAAATTAGCCATAAATTAGCAGTTTAATTTATACGACTTCCAACGAGATGACAAGCTTTCACATTTAAGTAATCCTGATTCACTTGGGAACTTTTTTATTTCCACAATACTGGACGATGCACTTGAGTTTCACAACAACAACACCATACAAACTAAGTTGTGTTCACCTCAAGAAGGTCGTGCACTTATTGTATGTTTTTACATAACACACACAACATGTGAACACAACATGTGAACACAACATGTGAACACAACATGCATTAAATAATAACACATTTTTTTAAATAATATATTCACAATCTAAACACAAAACAAAAATACTCATTTAGTTACAATTCTGAAAATATTGTTTTTTTTTTTTATTTTGATTTTGGATTCGCCCAAAAATATCCAGATGATGACGAATTTAATTGTAAGATGAGCACATTCGATATAGCGGAGAGTGATGGGCATAATTAGTGTGACACAATGGAAGGTTGAATGTTCAATTAAATGATAAGCGAAATATGTCTGCTTTGCCTTTGGATATTGTTAAAACCAGTCTACACAAGAAATTTTATTGTTTTATCACTTCCGGCCATCACTACACGCTCAGTGTCCAGTGGCGCGAACAGAGCAGCCCGCGTTTCGATTGTTGAGCAAACGTTAGAATTAGCATAAGAAAACACTTCTCAGCCGCCGTTGGTTGTACCCACTTACATATCGCTCCATCCACCCTCCTCGCAACGCGCTTAGATATTTACTTTGAGAAACGATCCGTATTTACAATATTTTGAATTTAAATTTAGTTTGAGTTTTAAAAGCAAGTCTAGAAGCACACAGCAAGTTGCAAATGTTTTCGTTAATCTTTTGTTTTTTGAAGTTATGTTTGCTTTTAACATAGAACTTGCCAGTCAGTATTTATGGAAACGTCTAAATGACTTCGATACATACGGGGCCGAAAGGATTATATCGTCTCGCTTTTAAAATTCTGTAACTATAAGCTCCAGAGATCTAATTTTGTTATAAATTCATAAGTTTTCATCTATCTGCTACACATAATAAAGAACTGATAATAAACTAGTGGTGCCCGCGGTTTTGCCCGCGTGGTCAATTCAAAGTAGCCCATACGTGTTATTCCAGGACCAAAAATACCTATGAAGTATAATATACCTACTACATTTCTTCAAAATTCGTTCAGCCTTCATGTTGTTTTTTATTGATTGCTAGGCATCTAATAATCGGATTAATATACCAAGTACTCCAGTTTTTAAGTCCAACACTAAGCTATCCAACAGTGAAAACCACATCGCAATCGGTCCAATCGTTTTTACGTGATGCGTGGACAAACATACAGATAAACAAACAAGCAGATAGACACGTTTTTTTAAAATGTGATAAATGTGATTTTCTTGTTCAGTTGCGTATTTTAAGTACCCTAGACTTTTTTGTTTTAATTATCTTTTTTGTACAGACTTTTTCGTTCATATTGCTTTATTAAGCAGTAAGTAACAAAAGTAACAGTAAGTAACAAAAAGTGTGTACACAGAAGGTAATGCAAAAAATGGTCTAGAGGAGGTATTTTAAAATAAGCTACCTATACACAAGAAAAGAAAAACAAAGAAAGTTTTTGTCTGTTTGTCTATCCGTGCATCACGTAAAAATTAGTTTTTGACTTAAAAACTGGTGAACTTGGTATCTCAATCCGATGAATCGATAAAAAAAACTATTTGACGGCTGATTGAAATTTGTGTTTTGTACTTTAAGGTAATGAAATAACACATATTTCACTTTTAACCCAGAGAAAGGACCACACGGGCAGAGGCGCGGGTGTCCCGCTCAGAATCAGCAAAATATATGTTTTTGTGAACTTTAATTCGGTATAACTCGCGATTTATAGGTACGTGGCGTGATGTTTCACGATAACCAAACGAACGTGAGCTCCGACACAGTCTCACCCGCTTTTTACAATCGAGAAAATTGGTTGCTACCAACACCGTTTAGTTGGATGTTTGTTCGAAGGTTTTTACACCTGAAACCTATTTACTTTACCTATCTTGAAACCCAGAATCGTAGAACTACTCAAAGGTATTTTTGCCAGAAGCTTTGATTTCAGATTCAATAGGATGGAAAGCCGGGCCATGCGCGAGTCACGTTTACCTCTAAACCTTCATCATCATCATCAACCTATTAGGTACATTTTAACAGTCCTCTCGGAAAGAGTCTATGGTCCATAATCGACCACGCTGGTGCATTGTAGGTTGGCGGATGTCACCATTTATCTTTGAATATTGAAGTTTTGGGTAATTCCGTTTTTTTCGCTGGAATTAAGGAAACCGACAGAAGGTCGACGGAAAATAATCCGAGAATGTTTGTTCCAGCTTAGGCATAACCCCGCTGAGCTCCGTGTGGATAGGAGCGTGGTGGGTCGGCTTCATCCTGTCTGCAGTGCTTTGCCTGCTGGTTGCCATGCCTTTGATGGCATTCCCTCACGAACTGCCAGGTTCGTGCAATAGACAGATTTAGAATTTTTAACTTAGCTTCCTACCAGTACTCGTCCCTATACTACAAGGAATCTAGGCCGCCAATTGAGTTTGTTATTCGGTACTATTAGTATTTTGATTAGACAAGCACACTACAGGCAACATGTTGTTTTCAAAACATTGAAATATAGTACCTAATCTTTTGTAGGAAGAGCTGAAGATCAGGCTCAGTGGCGTCGTTTGAGAGAGGCCTATGTCCAGCTGTGGACTGATACAGGCTGATCATAATGATGATCCTTTTGTAATCCAGGTGCAGCAGACATCCGCGCATCGAAAGTCTGCGAGGCCCATGAGTCTGCGTCCAAGTCGGCGGCTTTCAGCGCTCTGCACGAGCTGCCCAAAGCCGCTGCAGCGCTGCTCCGAAACCCGACCTTCCTGTTCCTGAATCTGGCCGGTGCGAGCGAAGGCATGCTGATATCAGGGTTTGCAGCATTCTTGCCCAAGCTGATTGAGAACCAGTTTGCTGTAAGCGCGTCAAATGCGGCTTTACTTTTAGGCAAGTTACCTTACTGGGTACACTTCTTTATTTATTGCACACACATAAGCGAAAACTGTTAGTACACAACCCTGTATTGTGGATGTGGAGAAGCGTTTTCTTCGCACGATCCGGCGCAGTGTCGGTAAAGTGGCGTGCTCAAAGGGTGCTCAGTGTGAGCCGCTCGGTCAGTTGCAATTGCAAGGGAAGGGACGCATGTGTATAGGCGCGCGCGCTCTCGACATGGAAAACGGAGCACTTCATAATGATTATTCAAATGTATACTGTAGGTACTGTGGCCTCGCAGGATCATGATAACTATGTAGAAGGAACTTGAGCATATCTCGAGCCTGCTTTACGACTAAACGCTCAATGTGAGCATTTGATGAACAGCCTCGAGAGTAATGTCTTGTCGCAAAGAAATAAGAGAAGAGCGAACACAAGTTATAACAAATCTTACAAATCGACATGTGTCATAGATGTATTTACAATAGCGTACCGTAATTATCTTCTGTTCATATAATTTATACCTAAATCTTTATGAATTCAAAACAATTCAGTTTTTATACGATGATCTATCGTCTTTTCGTGTGTCTACTTCAGTAAGGTAATATTCTCATAATGTTTGTAGCCATCTTCGGTTTTCTTTATTAACCTACCAAATCTTCTTAAGCAAATATCCTTTGACAGGAGTAATCACCGTACCAGCTGGCGGCGGCGGCACGTTTCTTGGCGGCTGGCTCGTGAAGCGCTGGCGGCTTGCCTGTGCAGGCATCATCAAGCTCTGTGTAGCAGCCACCGTGGTCGCAGCGGCCTTTACCTTCAGCTTCATCCTCAACTGCGACGACTATCCCTTTGCCGGCGTCACTACTAATTACAGTAGTCCTTCCGTCCCGGGGTAAGATTACTGTGACGTATTCATGGTCGCCGCTTTAATCTTCAGCTTCATCCTCAACTGCGACCACCAACCCAATTGCCGGCGTCATTACTAACTACAGTACTCCTTCAGTCACGGTGTAAGATTACTGTAACGTCATAATCGTAGCCGCTTTTACCTTCAGCTTCATCCTCAATTGCCACGACTATACCATCGCCGGCGTCTCCACTAGCTACAGTAGTCCTCCAGTCACAAGGTAAGATTACTGTGACGTCATCATCGTAGCCGCTTTTACCTTCAGCTTCATCTTCAAGAACCACGACTATAACATCGCCGGCATCTCCACTAACTACAGTAGTCCTCCAGTCATAAGGTAAGATTACTGTGACGTCATCATTGTAGCCACTTTTACCTTCAGCTTCATCTTCAACAGCCACAACTATACCATCGCTGGCGTCTCTATAAGCTACAGTAGTCTTCCAGTCACGGGGTAAGATTACTGTAACGTCATCAACGTAGCTGCTTTAATCTTCAGCTTCATCCTCAACTGCGACGACTTTCTCATTACCGTCGTCACTGCTTTCTACGGTAGTCCTCTAGCAACGGAGTAAGACTAAGTATTGTGACTTCATCATTGTCACCGCAGCAGCCTACTGTTTCCTCAACTAACACCTATGACTATCCCTACTGAAAGCTTACTGCGACGTCAACTCATCATCTTCGCCTTTACCTTCATTCTGTTATTGCGATTATGACTTAACAAGTTCATATGATGACTTGACTAACGATTAGCCTTCTCCGACTACTTGTTACAGCAGATCTTGAGACATTGGATAAGCTTGTTGTGACACCATCATTAAACCTTGCATTGCATCACCATCAAAATTGAAATGGTGCCCTATTTCTAGAGCCACTCTTATCTATAGTCAAGCAAGTTGCAAGATTTGGAGATGGTAGGTGGCGGCTGTGGCGGTTTTGTAGAAAACGATTCACTGGCAAGGCAGACAAATAGCTAGAATGGTGGACGATATTGTAAAGGTCGAGCAGAAGACCTGGATAAGAGCACTAAAGGGAAAATACCTACCAATGACGATTCCTAACTCAAGTCGGTAGATATTCATTAATTGGCAAGCAGCGTCGTTAATACAATCACAATCCTGTTTTAGCGGTGACAGGCTCACAGCAGTGTGCAACATGGATTGCGCGTGCGCGGGCGCTGCGTACGCGCCGGTGTGCGGCGCGGACGGTGCCGTGTACTACTCGGCGTGCCACGCGGGCTGCGAGCGTCGCTCTCTCGCCGGGAATGCACAGCTGTTCCACCAGTGCGCTTGTATTCAGGTCAATGCAACGCTGCCCGTTTATGCTGTCGATGGAGGTTAGCAGGGTTGACTTTTCTTACCCACATTTAACTTTCTTTTTTGTGATCACTGTGTTATTGATTCAAATCCGAAAGCGCTCTATATGATGATTTGCGGATATGGTGCTTTGATATTAAATTTTGCGAACATGATAATTTTAGAAAATGATATACAGCGACAAAGCCAACATAGCGTCCATACGCCATTTTACATGCCATCTCATAACTATTGGCAGAATTAGAACAATTATTCCTAATTAATTGATTTTATCCGTCCTCGTTCAGTCAGGACCATATTAGTACGTAAGGTATTCGGAATTTACGAATCTAATTATCATTCCATAAAAGTTAATCCGAATGCCTAACTCCAGGAATTGGACATTGAGATACTTATGTTTCAAGTAAGCAATAAAACATTCCCGCCCGCGACTTCTTACGCGCAGACTACTTATGTTTATCGCGAAAAAAAGCATCCTATTTTCTTCTAGGATATTAAAAACGAATGCAAAAGTAGGTATAGCACCCAAATGCTCTTGATGTTTTTTGACAGACTTGTTATTTCGTATCCATGGCAACCACAGACCATTCTGTGATGGCAACCGTTCCTTACAGTGAGTAATCAACATTTTCCAGTTTTCCCGCGGAAACTTTCAATTTTCCGGGATAAAAAGTATCCTATATTTTATTCTAGAGTATAAGCTGTCTCCATTCTAAATGTCATTAAAATCCGTCTAGCCGTTATCGCGTGAAAGCGCCCCAAACAAACAAACATCCAGACAACGTTTCACTTTTATATATTGGTATGGATTTACCTACTCCCAACAGAGAAAACAAAGAGAAAAAAATACCAACCAACTTCCAATGAATTAACTAGAAAAAAAACTAACCCTTTTCATGATTTTTATCATGAAACAACCCAAAGAACTAACTACCATTTCAAATAAGTAAAGAATAATATCCTTATCGGTTCAGAAATCTCTGAGAATACATAAAATGAAAAGATAAATGTTGATTTTAGAACTTGCTGCTTTCGAAGTTGTTTAAAAATAACCTGAAATTACCCACTTCTTGTTCCAGACAACGCAACCTACCAGTACGAAGCCATCAACAGCATCTGCGCCACGGACTGCCCCTACTTGTGGCTTTTCGTGGGTCTCTCCTTCGGCGTCATGCTGTTCACCTTTCTAGCCACCATGCCGGCGCTATCTGCCACTTTGAGGTGAGTTGTGTATACAACTGATAGATATACAAGTCGTAGACTGATCGCAAGCGCCACCAATGGCTTGAGTAGCACTGATCTGCGCTGGTCACCCAGAGACATTAGTTTTTAAGCCTCATGATTGTGCCTAATGATTTCGCTGGATGCTGTTTTCCATCTACAAAAACTATTGCAACTACGACATATAAAGAAATTTTAGATTTTCCATAAGTGCATCATAATTTTCATCATAGTTGAAAACTATCTATCTATTTAAATCAATGAACAAATAAAGTCTGAATACTACCTTGTGGACCAGACAAGTTTTATTTTTTATCGACCAATATTAAGCCCAAACATCGTTAGTTCTCTTGCTACTGAATCCTACACAAAATTAAAACCACAAAACATGGTCCAAACACGCTACTCCCTTCATTTTTTCACTAATAAGTATATCACCACTATCAGATGCGTCCGAGAAGACCAGCGATCCTTCGCCCTCGGAATTCAGTGGATAAAAGTGCGGCTGCTCGGCACGATACCGGCGCCGCTGCTGTTCGGGTATCTCATCGACCTCTCCTGCTCGCTCTGGTCAACATCCTGCGACAAGACTGGCGCTTGTCTACAGTACGACAATTATAATATGAGCAGGTGAGAAACTGCTGACTACAAAATAATATGGTCTCTAAGCAAAATTAAACTGTTCCATCAGACAGTCAGTCGACTAACAATCAAAGCACAGCACAGCCTGAATCGTAGGACCTACAAAGTCATTTGGAGACATGTTCGTTAGTGAAAGGAAGCACTAGGAAAGGGTTTTTCGAAATTTTCCGATATGGAAGTGAAATGGCATGTCAATTGTCATGTCAACCTTTGTATGAAAAATCGTCTATCGAGACAACGCGGGCAATGCCGCTGTTAGCAGCTAGTCTTTCTACCTTTGTGAGCATAAGATACGACTTAGTTCAATTTCAACGGACGTACCAAGGATAAATCAGGTGATGTCCTCACAGATTCATCTAAATCTTAGCAATACGTGAATATTAATATATTACGCCGATAATTAGGTACTCTTTGATTTATTCGTTTCTCGTTAACATGTTTTGTATTATTTCAGATACATGCTAGCCCTAGCGTTAGTGGGCAAGCTCTGTTCTTTACTATTCTTCTTCCTCGCGTGGTGGTTCTACCGACCGCCCGGCAGCAAGAACCCCAACGCCGTGGTTCCCTCTGTAGACTTAGTGGTCTCCAGCGAGAAACTCAACGGGATTGCCAACGTCCCTGCCAACGGGAATGTACCCAACGGAACCGTAGAGAAAGGAAGCAACGGCTACTGTAACGCGGCTTTGGAATGCAGCGATCACTTGTAACTCAACAGTGGAGTTTAAATGGACATTTGTGTATTGTTACATTTGCAGACGTGTAAGGTCATAATGGGTAAGGACGTAGCTGCTGTAAGATAAATAGAGTAGGATAGAAGAGTAGATAGTAGCAGATACATAAGATATTTGCTACTTGGGAATAACAAAATGGTAAGTTTCTTGACCAATCTAAAGTCAGAATAGCACAATAAGATTTTGCGGATATAATAAGTAAAGATCCAGAATACTATCAAAGTGACTTATGATAATTAATAGGAATTATCATAAACATTGTCATAATAATAATAAAAGTACATAAGTGAACAAGAGAAGTTTAACTTAAATGGACTTCTTTTGAAATTTTAAATTCACGGTACATTCCAATTATAATAATTTTAGTTCGTAACTGTTGTAAAATATCTGTGATGTAGTAGTGTTAGGGGATCATATCACAATAAACAGTGTTTACTGCCACAAGAATACAATAAATTGTACAATTTGAAGCAACCTACTTGTATGGAAAATGTATTCTACTAATTTCAAAAATGTAGATTGTGTGATGCAAAGTTGGTATTTTGAAATTCAGTAGTATTTTTTTCTTGTCGCTTTCCAAAGTATCTACTTTAAATTTTCTATTGTTGTAGCTGTGAATGGTTCATGGCAGAAATGTAAATAAATACTAAAACTAGTTTATTCTACTTACCTCACGCCAAACGATGTAGGGACTATGACGTTTCTGAAACCCGCGTGCGCGTCGTGTTAACAGCGCACCAGGCCCACAAGCCTGTGCAAAGGTACACAGCACAGCAGTGCAATTACGTAATGTTGATCATGACGGTTTCGAGCCATCAAATTCAATAATGCTTTGCGATAGAGTCGATTTTGCTATGGAAAAAGTGATAATCTGATTGAAGCCAAGTTCTGTAATCGGGCTGCGGACCATTATCGAGAAACAAGTTGCGAACTCATCGGGCTTGTAGCGCATATCATGCTCGTTTTCACGCTGCTATAGTTACCGCGCGTGTGAAAAACTTCGTCTACATAGAGTCCCTTAATTTCTTGAAATAATACAAATGCTGGTTTGTTATTGATCCGAGTATAATGAATATGAACCTTAAACGTTCTAAATCCATTGGGAAACAACATTACTATGGTGTTAAATAGAGTACAATTTGTAAAGGCACAATTTTTCCTTTTTTTTTGTAAGTTAGAATAGAATTTTACATTTTGACTTTTTATCACGTGTTTTATGGTAATGGCTGATAATGTACATATTATTAATTTATTTGTTGAATTTTGCAAGAATAAGTGTATTTTGTTTTAAGACTGATTGTTTAATAGTTAAGTAAATGTTTTAATGAATGTGTAGTGTGCTTGTGATATTTTTTGTCTGTGTTGGTGATAGGACCTCCAATATTAGCTCAGGAATTAGAAATTTTATGTATAATATTAGAATAATAAAAGTACCTAGGTGGGTAGTAGGTAAAGTGACAGTGGGCTGGTCACATTTCCCGAAGAACCGATAACCGTTGGAGTGGAGGAGTTATTTGGTGGAGACTACGTTTAGGCAAACGTAGTGTAGGACGCTCTGTGGCCAGGTGGAGTGACGACCTGCGGAAAGCGGCTGAAAGAAAATGGACGAGCAGAGCTGAAGACCGAGTTCAGTGGCGTGCATTAGGCTCTCCTAATGCACGCCACAGACAGATATAGGCTGATGATGATGAGGCAACTCACACTCTTTGAACTTGAACTCACAAATTTTGAAACGATGTCATGCCCTATTACGGTCATTATTTTTAAATCATCAGTTTATAATAAAAAAGTAGATCTTTTAAAAAACTGCTCAAAAACTTGTCAACTATCGCTTTCTGGATACGAAACCTTTTACAATGTATTTGTATGATCAATTAAATGTAATTTAACCTTATGGACATGAATTTTGAACTTGTACAATTTTACACTGATTGGAATAAAATGTTTGAAATTATTTCGATATTATAGTTTTGTTTTCCGAGTGTATATTACTTGGGTAACACCCACCCGTTATAACCCGTCTCCGCCTTAGTTGAAAGTCAGTCGGCATATAAACGATGATAAATATTTACCTGGAATGTGCCTGAATTCCTGACAGCTTCCATTATAGTGGGGAAACGGTCTTTCTGCTCATTCCCGAAAAACCTCAATTCTTATCTTACTCAAATAAGACGATAAGTCCAAAAACTAAAACCCGACTAGGTTAAAAAATATCCTATAACACTTGCGATGAAGACGAAACGTTATTGATACCTCAGTTGTCAAAATCGGATCAAGTTTTTAGTTTGAACACATAAACCTTCCTGTGCTTCGCCGTAGTCGGGTAAATAATATAGCCTATATATACCTGAAACCTAAAGGCTTATCGGATTAGATAATTCTTTAACACACGTGAAATGGGACATCATTGGTCTAGCCGAGGTGAGAAGAGAGGGAGAAATTATTCTAGAGAGAAATGATACAATATTTTATTACAAAGGCGAGAGCAGCAGTGAATATGGTGTAGGATTTTTAATCAACAAGAAATGGAAAAACAACATTAAAGAATTCATCTCATATTATGATCGTATAGCTGTACTCAAATTTCAAATAGACCTTACTAAACCCTTACAATCGTCAAGTATACGCACCGGCCACCGACCTCATCACATCCCGATGAAGAAGTTGAGGAGTTTTATGACCTCCTCAACAGCGCTTGTGATGAACATAGGGGTACTTGGACCATGGTTTTAGGAGACTAACGCAAAAATGGGCACAAGATTACCCTCCGATGACAACAATACCCTCGGGCCACATGGTCTTGGCACCAGAAATGGCCGTGGTAACCGTCTTCTACCGTTTGAGATCGGGCAAAACTTTACAATTAACAACAGTTTCTTTTTCAAGAAACCTCAGTGTCGTTGGGCCTGGCGTTCTCCGGACGGTGGCACGAAAAATGAAATAAATTTTAGTCTATTTTCATCAAAACAGTTAATCCCTAATGTAGAAGTACTTAACACTTTAAAATTTAGCTCTGACTGTCGCCCTCTCCGAATGACAGTTAAATTTAATTTAAAGATACACCGAATCCGCATGTTCAAAAATACAATCAAACGAATTGACAAATCTACCTTGAGAGCTAATAAAGATGATTTAAAACTTGAACTAGAAAATAGTTTCAGCATACTTGATGCATATTCAGAAGACATTGAAGTACAATACAATAATATGTCACAGAGTATAAAACAGCAAGTCAAAAAATCAAAACATTTAAGAACAAAACTAAAAAGCTCAGCGCTCCCACCCTTAAATTAATTGAAGAACGTCCACACACCAGAATACAGCGCAAAGGACAAAGAAGTTAACAAAAATATCCGAAAAGATATACGCCACTACAACGTAGAACTAGTTAGAGTAGCTTTAGAGAAAAACCAGTCCCTTATAATCGCAATGAGAGGCAGAGAAGCAGGAAAAGCAGCTATAGGTAGCTAAAGGGACAATAAGGGTGTGAAACAGGGTGACAGGGAAAAAAATCTCAACATTTGCACGCAATATTACAAATCTCTTTATATCGATAACGATGTGGGTCTCCAACAAGCCACAGAAATTTACTCATTTTCGGAAAACATTCCGCCAATAACCGGATACGAGGTTCATCGGGCATTGTGGATATGTTATCTTACACGACATATGTATTTGGAATTTTTGCCATATTTTTCCCAGTTTGATTGTTACATGATTATGGGACATCATTGTCACTTTTATTTATGTAGTTTACGTAAGTTTTGTTATAAAATGTGATATTTGGAAAAATATAAAGAACTAGCTGTACACGCGGCTTCGCACGCGTGTTTTTTTCTTTAGGTTCAAAGTACCATAATGTGCTATTCCAGGACCAATACAACATTTGAACAAAATTTCTTCAGCCGTCAAAAATACTTTATCAATTGCTAGGCTTCTAACTCACCGGATTAAGATACCAATTACACCAGATTTAAATCGAATCCTAAGCTATCCAACAATGAAAACCGCATTGCAATCGGTCCAGTAGTTTTTACGTGATGCGTTAACACACAAACATACAGACAAACAGAAAGAAAGACACGATTAACAAAAAAATAATTGTTCAATACCTTTTTTAAGCACCCAAGAGCATTTTTTTCATTTGAATTCATTTAGTAGTTTGGGTGCGATGCGCGGTCAAGATACGGACAAACAGACAGACAAAATTAAAAAGTAAAACGGTTTGGCTTCAGTATCGAATATAGAGAACCATCCAAAAAATATTATTTATTACTTAAATATTAACATAACTTTGGACCCATATCCCGTAGAAACCCTTTACTTTTTCGGGATTAACCATGTCCTAAATTTTAACCCATCATATAACTTAAGACAGTGCCAAGTTGCATCAAAACCCATCCGTTACTTTCAGCGTGGTACGTGTTCTTTTAAATAAGTTTCAACCCCTAAATAATAACCCATAAATTTTTCGATATGTACAGTATCTTATGTCCTACCTCGTAGTACAAACCCAAATCATACCAAGTTTCTTTTGAATTCATCCAGTAGTGAAAGGACCGTTGCCCGGCTAAGGAAACGGACCTCCTTCTCAGGTAAAGGCGAGGAATTAAAACAAGATGGTAAATTCAATAACAAAGGGCTTTATTACAAAAATAGAAAAATAACACACGAGTTGTTAAAGTTTGGTACTCTCCCCTTTACTGAGGAAATCAAAAAGATGGTATTTTACACTTAATTTAGTTTGTTCTGCATCAAAATAATTCTAAACAGCAAGATCTTATAATAGGAAATACTACTAACTTAATACTCAAAACTCAAAATTCTCAAATATGATTACAATTTCCTCAAACATATATATTTTAGTACATAACTTCGGCCTGTATGATATGAATTTACAATAGAACTGCAGTATCCTAGGCTAGTGAAAACTTAGAGAGTCTGTGCTCAGCAGTTCATCATGTATTGGTCACAACGCAACGGCATAGTCTTGTCTTTGCCTTTGAATGTTCTAAATTAAAAGAGAACTTGTGCAAACAGGAGTGTATGTGTATAAGATTGTGTTTCCCAGAGGGATATTAAACTCTAAAACAGAAAGTATCTTTCGACAGTATATTAACACGCAAGTAGGCGAAGGCTGCCCTCACTACCATAGCTCGCTGACTCAAAATGATATGGAGTGGACCAACCTGGAAGCTTCCAGGACGCCGTACCATCGTCTCGCGTGCCGCCGCGGATCGCCTCCTTACTCCACTCGTTCAGCTCCTCCTGCTCTCCACGAACGGTGCCTTCCACTGCTCTCGAACGGTTTCAGCGTCTCCCACGATCGGTGCCTGGTGTCTCTCTCGTTAGGTGTCTTCTACTGGACAGGTGGTGAGCCCCGGGAGATCGCGCACAGCAGCTCGCAGTGGTGACGGCAACAGCCGTCCGTTGATGCACGATTTTAACCTGAAACCCACGTTCCTCTGTGTTCAAATGTGTCTCGAGATGCCCGCCTTAGATAGTCACGGTGCAAAATCAAAACAGATATTTCGTTAGTACAATACTTGAATCTCGGGAAATCCCACTAACCTGGCTTTTGCACTCGTATACTTATTTCGCCTGTTACAGAGCAGCCTCGTTCTGGACTGCGTATTTCGGTTGTTTTGTCCACACAAGAGACTGCGTGTTCTTCTGCTGCCTGCGCCGATCTCAATCACGTGCCACTATGCGAGACAAACTAAATTCAACGTCCGTATTACAAAAATGAAATCCACAGGCTTCTCTTTTGTATATATACGATCTCTGGCTTTTACGTTGGGTAGCATTCTACTCCTAAATTGAACTTCCGCTTATCCAGAAAACTCTAGAAACTACTCTGCCAACTTGCATCGTAAAGCAGACCTTGTCGGCCTAGCTATACAGGTCACTGTCCTCCAGCCAGCTCTGGTACATTCCAATCAGCTTCCGTTGTTTACTTCAAAAAACTTCATACAAAAAAAGTATCTCTCTGGAACTTTGATGTGTTATAGTAATTACGTCAAAACATTCCATGGTGTGACCATCGCAAGCGATTTGTAGATGTAAATTATTTTCGACATATGAATTGCTGCCCTCTGAATTTCCGATTTAATAGCCAACTTATAGATGCGACCTATTCCGGATTTTTAAACATCCTGCTCCTCGTCCAAAGCTATCCAGACATAATATTCCCGGAACGCCAATTATAATAGCAACACTCAAAAGCTCCGCTACCTCCCAACATAGGCCTCCACATCGTTTACACCTTCCTTCTAGTTCACGCCTCCTGTCGCCAGCTGTCGCTGCGTGGACCAACCATTTTATCTACTTTGAGACATGACATGAAAACTTTTCCCTTCCACTCGCAGAGGCAAATTCAATCATTATTTATTGATTCTTAGATAGGCGAAATTATCAATCTGTCTTCAACAAAGAAATGCTTTCATTATTCCTTCATCGAAGAAAGTGGCGCGCGTGTGGTGGAGTTCGGCGTTTCTTCCAAACTTGGCGTCTGGCTTTCAGTTACGGAGAAAACTCATCTTGATCTAATAGAGAAGACGCTGCTCTTCGCCAGATGGCGTTGTAGCCAATACATTATATTTAATCGTGAATCATAAAAAAATCTCAGTTCGAGTCATGATTCAACATGCTACAGTAGTTCCGGCGGCGTGATGCACGGCTAAGATACAGACTGACAGAAACACAGACAAAAATGAAAAAAAGATACGGTTTTGGCTTCGTAATCGAATAAAGAGTAACTTCCAAAAAAAAACCCTATCTTTAATGTACAGAATTTGGACCCATATCCCACAGGAACCCTTTATTTTTTCGGGACAAAATGTATCCATAATTTTCACCTATCTGATAAACTATGTCTGTGCCAAGTTGCATTAAAATCCGTCCAATAATTTCAGCGTGCTAAGTGTTCTTTTAAATAATTTTCAACGCAGGAACCCTTTAATTTTTCGGGATGAAAAGTATCTTATGTCCTACCCCGAGGTTTGAACTCAAATCAAACCAAATTTCATTTGAATTCATTGAGTATTTTCGGCGTAATGCACTTCCAAGGTACAGACAGACGGACAGACAGACAGAACGACAAAAATTAAAAAAAAATAGTATTGAATATAGAACGGCCCCCAAAAAAATTTACAAAATATCTTTAATTTACAGAATTTGGGACATTATCCCGCAGGAACTCTTTATTTTTTCGGGATAAAAAGTATTCCCAATTTTAACCCATCATATAAACTATGACTGCGCTAAGTTGCATCAAAATCCGTCGCGTAGTTTCAGAGTGGTAAGTGGTTTTTGAAATAACCCTTTCATTTTTCGGGATGAAAAGTAGCCTATGTCCTACCTCGTAGTATGAACTCAAATCATACCAAGTTTCATTTAAATTCATTCAGTAGTTTCGGCGTGATGCCTAGCCAAGATACAGACAGACAGACAGACAAAAATGAAAAAAAAATACAGTTTTGGCTTCAGTATCGAATCTAGAGTAAGGTCCAAAAAAAAATTTCAAAATATCTTCAATGTACAGAATTGGACCCGTTACAGTTTTATTATAAGTATATAGATTAACAAATATGAAAAAAATACATCCACGTAGAAATTCTTTGTGTTCTCTTCTCTAACGGGCGTATTTCCGAAGCACCAGTAGAGACAGAAGGGTATTTCCTTTTCCAGTGTGAGATTTAACTCTGTTGGCACATGAAAGGGAAATTTCCTTTTCAAACTCAAGGAATACTTAGTTTACCTTGGTTATGTAAAAAAATATTTTAAGTATTTCTCCTTGTTCATGAGATGTTAATTTTGACTTGTAAAGTGCTATTATTTTGCCTATTTACAATAAAATACTTTGACTTTACCACCGAAGCCTTAAAAGTTGGGGAACCAATATTTTTGCCAAAAATTACAAATCTATTCAATTCAATTTTAGAAACAGGTACTTTTCCAGATAATTTTTGCCATTCTAATATAATTCTACTTCACAAAAAAGGAGAAAAGTCAGACAGAGGGAACTACCGTAGTACCTCGGTAAGCCTCGTTTATAAAGCCTTTATCAAGGTACTAGAAAACAGAATTTCAGGAAAGCTGGACCTACACAAGCCTGCGGAACAAGCAGGTTTTCGACGCGGCCTCTCTACAACCGACCACCTCCACACTCAATCAGCTCATGAAATATCATGAATACAAACTTCCACTTTACATAACTTCATCGATTATACCAAAGCTTTTGACAGCCTCAAACATTCACCAATAGTTGAATCTTTATCCAAGGAATAGAGACCACATATATTAATCTACTAAAAAACATCTATCGCAGTAGTACTGCAGCCATAAAACTACACAAGCTCGGACAACCCTTCCCCATCCACAAAGGAGTTAAGCAAGGAGACCCGCTATCTCCAAAACTCTTCACAGCAACTTTAGAAGAGGTTTTTAGGAAGCTTGAACATTGCTGGGATGAGAGGGGCATTGTTGTCGGAGTAAGAAGGCTAACAAACCTGTAGCCTACGACATAGTTCTTTTTTCATCCTCGGCATCAGTGTTAGGCACCATGATCACTGAACTCAACCGAGCAAGCCTCGAGGTCGGACTGAAGGTGAATATGTCGAAGACCAAGCTGATGACAAATAGCACGAAACGCAGGTTAGAAGTCGGTGGCGCAGAAATCGAATACGTCCACGAGTACATTTATCTGGGCCAATTAGTCTCTTTCCAGACGAGACAAGAAACAGAAGTTGCTAGACGCACCGAAAACGCCTAGAAGAGCTATTGGCCCATCAAAGACCTAATGAAGAGCAACCTCCCTCTCACCCTCAACAAGCAACTCATGGACGTGTGTATTCTGCCTATCCTCACCTACGGTGCTCAGACTTGGTCCTTGACGAAACATCAGAAGTCCGCACTCGGGGTTTGCCAGCGAGCTATGGAGCGCAGTATCTTAGGTGTCCGGTTATCAGACCGCATAAGGAACAGTATACTGCGCTCCAAAACGCAGATCGCCGACGTTGGTCAAAAAGCCGCAAGCCTTAAATGGAACTGGGCTAGTCACGTCTGCCGCATGTCGGACGAGCTATGGGCAAGACTCACTACTGAGTGGAGCCCACACAACGTTAGACGACGTCGCGGCAGGCCCAGACGGAGATGGCGGGATGAGCTAGACGCCTATTAGAAGGATTGGCCGCAGAAATCTTTCAACCGAGAGGAGTGGAAAGAGGGTAGGGAGGCTTTTGCCCTGCAGTGGGATGACCATGGCTGAATAATAATAATATACCTGAAGACGAACCGATTGGTAACTCGCTTGTCAAAATGGGACCAACAGGGGCGACGCTATGCTATGGTGGAACATCCACATACCCACATACATATAATAATAATCGCTATACCAGTTCTTACATATTCTTTCGGAGTAATTAAATGGACAGCCACAGATATAAACCGATTGGAAATAAAAACGCGAACTACTCTCACGAAGCATAATTATCTGCACCCAAAATCGGCAATAGAATGAACAACAGTTAAAAGGGAAAAAAGGGGAAGAGTACTAATAGATTTAAAATTATTATAGGAAAATCAAGTCAGAAATTTACGCGAATTCTTTTATATGAGATCCATGTCCAATTCACAAAGCAATAGTTCAGTTAGATCATAAATATACACCATTAAATCTCAACCAAAGACAAAAACAACTGAAAAAAACAATATAAAAAAACTGTAACTGGGCTAAATCTGTACATGAAATATTTTTTGAAAATTTTAATTGAGATGAACTTCAAAATCGATATGGAGTGCAAAAGAGTTTTTTTATTTTATTTTTTGTTTGTCTGTCTGTCTGTCTGTCTCTTTGAACACGCATCACGTAGAAACTACCCGACGGATTTTGATGCAACTTGGCACAATCATAGCTTATGTTATGGATTAACATTTAGAATACTTTTTATCCCGAAAAAATCATGAGTTCCCGCAGGATAGGGGTTAAAAGTTATTTAAAAGAACACATATTACGCTGAAACTACTGATCAGAGTTTGATGTAACTTGGCACAGTCAAAGTACATATTACTTATTAAAATTATGGATTCTTTTTATCCCCAAAAAATATAGGGTTCCTGCGGGATAGGTATTCAAACTTATGGTAATTTAAATGTAATATAACATTAAAATGGTATCATAATTTCGACCCTCTCGCCACTATACTATCTGGTTTAGCGGGAGTATTTCTGCCTGCCAACCCAGACGCGCGTGGATCGAAATCACGTACTTATTTTGTTCCATATTTTTATGCATTTACATATTTTATGCGTTATTTTTACAATTTCAATGCTTTTTTTTTTCTTGAATTAAACCGTCAAATTGTTACAACAAAATAGGTCACAATATTTCAAATTCAGATAATTTAGAAAAAACTCAAAAACAGAAAAGAATTCTGTCAATTTACTTTGTTTTTTTTACTTTGTAAATTTGTTAGTTTTACCTGAAGTGCATGTTTAAAAAAGAAATAAATTATCATACATAATTTACATTCCCTCATAAAAAAGCGACCTCTTGCGGCTTTTTTTATTGTTAACTTAACTGCTTACTGTTTTACATTTTGAACCCCCGAACAAAGAGACGGGTGTTATAAGTTTAGGGTGTGTATCTATGTGAGAGGGTGTGTGTGTGTCTGTTTGTGGCATCCTCATAAGAAAGCTCCCAAACGAATGGACCGATTTTGATGCGGTTTTTTTGTTTGAAAGCTAATGTGATCGAGATGTTTCTTAGCTTAGCTATATGGGGGGGGGGGGGGAGAAAAGGGGGGGGAGAAAAGGGGGTGAGAATCGTAGCGTCCAAACGAATGGTCCGATTTAGCTGAGAGTGTTTTATATCTGAAAGCTGAGGTAAACGAGATGGTTCGTAGCTATAATGGGAGGGGGGGATGGGGATGGGGGTTAGGATCGTTGATCTCCAAAAAATGGATCGATTTTGATTCGTTTTTTTTATGTTTGAAAATGATGTGATCGAGATGGTTCTTAACTATATGGGGTGGGGGGGCGAGAAAAGGGGGGAGTTTCGAGAAAAAAGGGGTGAGAATCGTACCTTTCAAACGAATCGACCAATTTAGCTGCGATTTTTTACGATGCTGCGATGTTTCAAAGCTGAGGTAAACAAGATTTGTCTTAGCTATAATAAGGGGGAGGGGGGAGGGTGAGACGGAAGGGGGGGGGAGGGTGAGACGGAAGGGGAGGGAGGGGGGGAGGGTGAGACGGAAGGGGGGGAGGTGAGACGGAAGGGAGGGAGGGGGGGAAGGGGGAATATGGTGAAGTTCATAGCTCCCAAATGAATGGACCAATTTGATGCAGTTTTTTATGTTTTAAAAAGGGTGTGATCGAGATGGTTCATCATGTTCCTTTGCTATAAGGGAGAGGTGGGAGGAGTTGAAAAAAGGGGGGGGGGGATTAATCGTATCTTTCAAACGAATGGACCAATTTAACTGCGGGTTTTTATGTTTCAAAGCTGAGGTAAACAATATGGTTTTTAGGTATAATGGGGCTTTATGCTCGCTACGCTTCGCTCCCGCCTACTTTTCCCCGTACTTTTGGTACTGGAATAATTCATAGGATCATTATATCCCAGAAAAACTACCACGCGAGCAACGCTGCGGGCACAGCTATAGGCAATAATAACGTAAAAGTCTGTACAAAGAAGATAATTTTAAAAAATTGGTCTGAGCTACCTGAACAAGAATAAAAACATTTTTAAAATTCGTGTCTGTCTGTTTGTTTGTCTGTATGTTTGTTCGCGCATCACGTAAAAACTATTACACCGATTGCAATGCAGTTTTCAGTGTTGGATAGCTTAGGGTTTGACCAAGACCTAGCGTACTTGGTATCGTAATCCAATGATTAGATGCCGAGCAATCGATAAAAAACTTTTTAACGGCTGAAGGAATTTTGATCAAATGTTTATTGTAGGTCTTGGAATAGCACATAGAGTACTTTTAACGTAGAGAAATGACCACGCGAGCGAAGCCGCGGGCACAGCTAGTATACAATAAAAACCTACGAAAGACCAAGAGACAGAAAAAGTAGAAAGATGGCGTAAAAAGGAACTTCATGGACATCACATACACGACCTTGAATTACCTCACGTAGACATAGCAGCTTCAAACCAGTGGCTTAAGGCGCTCTTTTAGGGCAGTATGTAGGTATGAAAACATTTCCTCAGCCCCCGCAAATGTTTCGAGCGTAAACACGCAGCGAGCGAGAAACACGGCGCGAGCCGGGATGCCGCCGCGCTTTTCGGCATGCCATAGTATAGTAAATGCAGAAGATATGTAGATCGGGTTAGGGTATAATCTGGTTTAGCTTTTCGCTATATTGGGTGGGTACGAAAGAGAAAATAAATTTGCTTTTCTACTTAGTACGTTTAATTGTTATGTAGGTACCTAGGTCTGAATTGTAATTGCAATCTAATCTTATAATAAATATTCAAAAGTTTGTGTACATTTATGTATATTCAATTTGATTTATTTCAGATATAAACATTCATATTTGTTAGTATACATAAGTGTGTCTGTTAACATTAAGCGCTGATATGGCTGAATGGATTTTGATGAAATTGTGTATAATATGTTATCATCATCATCCATCATCATTTTTCCACGCAGGTAAAACTACTGGGCGCAGCTAATAAACGTATAGCTGTAATAATATCATACTAATAAAGTTTATGTGCCTGTTTATGATTGAAACTATGTTCTCCATATCAGATGAACGGATTTGGAAGAACGGCTAAAATTAGAAAAAGTGTGATATATTATTTTTAATGTATGTATAAATTAAAATGTTTCACAATATTTTCACTCTGTAATGTCGTACGGGTTATTGCTCTGGGACAATGCTGCCGACACCAATAGATTTTTTGTATTACAGAAACGAGCTGTAAGGGCTATCTATAGGCTTAGCCCTTGAGAATCGCTAAGAAACGTCTTTTCACAAGTGAAAATTTTAACATTGCCTTGTTTGTATGTCCTCTTGGATATTCTGGACGCTCGGAAACATTTAAACATTATTACAACATGCGGACAACGTCACAACTATGAGACAAGACACAAGTATAAACTTGTGCTGCCAAAAACTAGGCTCTCAAAAATTTACCGATCCTTTTTTTAAAACTATGTTCGTTTTTATAATTCACATGGAGTGAATAATTTGTGTGAGTGGATAATTTGTGATAGATACACAATTTTATCAGAAAAGACTGCATTGTTTTTGATGTTTCATGAGAACGACGAACAAGGTGGTGTAAGTGAGAGGTGGCTTGTGCGAACGATTGGATCGGAATATTTTAGTTGCTTCGCTATAGATTTCATCATTATCATCAGCCTAGATGCCCTATGAAAAAAATACTATTAATTCAAACTGACAGCGTATTTAAAACTAAAGTAAAGGACTTTTTAATGCCAAAGGCATATTATAGCGTTAAAGATTTTTTAAGTGACAAGGCTTCATGGCTGAATTTGGAAGGTACCATAAGTACTAAACTCTAAAATATTTTTTACAGCATTAATTTACTTTAATGCTTTAATTTATAGACATTTTTATTGTTTATAATAGATTTGTATTTTATGTTTTCTCTATTTACGCTCATAACTGTACCGTGTTGTACATATATTGAAATAAATGAATTGAAATTGACAATCATACTCAAATATAACCAGCAGTCTAAACATATCCAACTGCGCAGGGGAGTGAAACAGGGGGATGTTATATCCCGAAACTGTTCACTAATGCCTTGAAAGATATGTTTGAAGCGCTGGATTGGCAAGGAATTTAAATTAATATTAATGGCAAGAACATTTCACACTCACGATTTGCCGATGACACAGTCCTAATAACGGAGTCGCTGCAAGACTTGTAAAGTTTTCTGACGAACCTAGATGAAGCTTCTTGACGCATCGGTCTCAAAATGAACATAGATGAGATCAAGATCATGTTGAATGATCTTTCTGAGCCGAAACCGATTGCAGTGAATGGTGTTTCCGAATCTTGGGCAAATATTGCAATTAGGTAAGAATAACTTTGAGAAGGAAGCCAACAGTAGAATTCAGCTGGATTAGGCAGCATTCGGCAAGCTTTGTCAGGTCTTCTCGTCATCCATACCACATTTCCTGAAGGCAAAAGTATTCAATCAGTGTGTCCTACCAGTCATGACCTACGGAGCCGAAATGTGGACACTCATGTTCAAACTAGTCCACAAATTTAAGGTCGCTCAGAGGTCACATTTCCCGAAGAACCGATAACCGTTGGGGTAGATGAGTTCTCGAGTGCAGACCACGTTTAGGCAAACGTAGTGTAGGAAGCTCTGTGGCCAGGTGGAGTAACGACTTGTGAAAAGCGGCTGGAAAAAAAATAGATGAGGAGAGCTGAAGACCGAACTCAGTGGCGTGCCTTAGAAGATGAAGTTTTTGCCTAAACGGCTTGATAGATTTTGATAAATGACGTATCATTGGATTCGTATTAATTATGAGAGTGCTATAGAATATATAATGAGTCAAGAAAACTAATATGACGGCATACAGCTGCCATATTGTATTTCCCACGGAACATAAACTGATCCCAACCTATCGAGTGAGGTATCAAAATTAAGGTCTTTAAAGGACCATTCCAAAAATATACAATGCTCTTTCCAAAATAGCAAATATCTTTAAAGCTTCTTACAAAATTTTCAATTTTTGATTATTCACGTTAGTACTATAGTCCAATATTGCAATTGCAACTATTAAAGTAAAATATATAAGTAAATATGAAACGTTAAAATGATAGTAAAAAGCAAAAACACGAGCATATGTTTGTGTCGTGTGTTCCGCGCCCCACGCCTGCACGCCAGTCGTTTTTTTTTTTTTTTTTATAACAATTTTTACTTGTTAATTACCTACGTCTATCAAAACATTGTTTCTACTTTATCCTTGATTTCAGTGATTGGTCGAAAACTAGTCAGCAGATAGACGAAACTGGATTTAGGGTCAAAAACTGGCAATTGGCCAAGAATTAGCGAACTTAACACACTACTTTTTCATTTCCCATCGTTTCAATTATACTGAATTCCTGACCTAAGTATTAGTTTGGGGCAATTGAGCAAAGAATTTTAACTAAGTAACAATCTGTTTAGAAAATCTTACCTACTGTACTTTTTTTATACTGTAGCATGCTTGCCTAAACCATGTAGGTCGTCAACGTAAATCATATACTGTAAATAAATGAGTTAGGTAATTTATTAAGTATCGGTAAGTATTTTTTGTTATTTTTTTGTAACAAACTTTTTATCTACTTATTTAAAAATCAAAATACTTACCTACTAAGTATTATTATAAAAAAACCTGCTTACAACTTTTCAAGTATTTACATACCTATTTTCGATAGATATAGGTATAAATATCTATTATATTTATTTAATATATAATTTTTATTTTCAGTTCCAATCTGAATTATTTTATTATTCTTACCCATTTTGGAAAATATAAATCAACATCACTGAATAAAAATACGTTACTCACAATTTTTACCTATACGATAACTTAACTACGCCGAACATTTATTTACGGCTCTACGCTTCAATGATCATACATGTACTACGCGCGAGGGGTATATTTGCAGAGACAAACGACACAGGTCCTTCCTCGGAGAAGCCTCGGCGGACACTGACCGACGACGACTAGTTCTCGAAATGCTAAATTTTGGTTGTTTTTCCTTCTTGGAAAAAAATAAGAAGGAAATTAGAATATTTTTGTCTTGCAGTTCCTAAAGAATAAAAAGCCACGTCTATTGGAATAACTTTCACATGGCTTTATGATAGTATCACTTAACAGGACACTTTTTAAATACCGATTTAGAGTCATCTTTGGAATTATTTTTTATCGAGCCAACAATTCTCAATCACGTTTCTATCACTTACAATTTCTAGAGTGTATATTCAAATTTAATAAAACAATTTTTTTTCATTTTTTTTTAAATATTTTAGTGGATTTACAGAGGTTCAAAAACCTTCAAATGTGCTAGAAGCCCGCCTTAAGTTAGGATCTCTATTTCCCGAAAGAGAAGGCTTCATGATAGCTATTCAACAGAAAATATTACAGAAAATACATAATCAAAGACCCTTCTGGACATTTCCATTCTGGAAGCTAAAAAGGAACGATTGTTCGAAATAGTGCAACAACTTTACAATCAAAGCCTACAGATTTCTGATCCTATTGTAAAAACACAGTTTTTAGCTCGAGTACAATCGTTGGACAAAACTGAGGACTGAGTTCACTGAGACACTAGATGCTTTGAATACCGCATACTTAGAAGATCCATCGGACAAACCGAACTACTTGCCATTAGACTCTTTTGACGAATTGTACTGTTACATCATATACGCCGCTAGTTCTCTCAAACAACAACAAAACAACGAAAGAACTAACTCTGAACTCATGAATCAAATACTACCTCCTCTACAGCTAGTGGGTTTCGACGGCACTCCTACTAAATGGCCAATTTTCTATGAAAACTTTAAAACTATAATTTACGATAACTCAAGGTTATGTGACGCAGAAAAGGTTCAATACCTAATAGGAAAATTGAGCGGGAAAGCTCTGACTGTGTGTTCAGGCATCCCACCTACAGGTAACAACTACGCAATCATCTGGAACTCACTCATAGCCAAGTACCAGGACACTAGGGTACAAGCTTCTCCTTATCTTGATCAACTGATTAACTTCAAACCTAATCAACCGATTGATACAGTCATAGAACAACTTTGCTCGGCTGAGGCCGTTTTAAAACGCTTGAACTTGGAGAATCTATCTGATTTCATGTTAACGCATATTACACTCAGTAAACTTGACAAAGATTTAGTGAATTTATTTGAACAAACGCACAGGCATATTGAAATACCTACTTTTAGTGATGTCACTAAATTCTTAAATGACCAAAGTAAAATCCAATCGTTACGTTTATTCGATTCGTCACGGACATGCTTTAAAAATAATTCGCAAAATTTGTATAACAATAATCACTGAATTAAGTCAAAGTCAACTCATGCATATATTGCAAGCACCTACTCTGAGATTGAAAATAGTAGTCTGCGTGCGAATGCTTCGGAAGTGCATGATAACGCTTACCCACAAAGACAATCTTCGTGCATTGTTTGTAATGCCCAGATTCATCCATTGTTTAAATGCCAACTTGAACCCCGCAAACGATATGATATTATAAACAAACATAAATTTTGTAAAAATTGCTTAGGTTTTCATGACGTAAAATTTTGCAAATCCAAAAATAGGTGCTTTTTCTGTCGAAAAATTCATCATAGTCTCCTCCATAATAATGACTTCAAACGCTCGGTAATCGAACCTACCCAGCAACGCAACTCACTCGCTGAGCCATCGCCGCCGCGGCCGATTGTAGCGGTTGCAATGACGGACGCACCGCAGCGCGCTCAGTGGCCCAATTCCATAACTTGGCTACAATCGGATTATCACTTTTTTCATAGCAAATTCGACTCTATCGCAAGGCATTAGTGGCTGCGATACTGAGAATTCGATTGAAGCCAAGTTATGGAATCGGGCTGCAGTGGCCCAATTCCATAACTTGGCCACAATCGGATTATCACTTTTTTCATAGCAAATTCGACTCTATCGCAAGGCATTAGTGGCTGCGATACTGAGAATTCGATTGAAGCCAAGTTATGGAATCGGGCTGCAAAGAGAAAAGTGGAATACTCCTACGAACCCTGTAACGTTGGGTTCTATAGTGATCATCAAGGATCAGAACGCACACCCAATGTGTTGGCCAATGGGAGTGGTAGAATCGCTCTACCCTGGAAAGGATGGCATAATAAGAACTGTTAAAGTCCGCACCACCTCCGGTACATACATAAGGCCAGTGGTTCGGATTTGTCCGCTGCCTACTCAGTAAAATGTTTAATTAAACTGTCTCATCGTAACTCTAGTTTAAGTTTAGTTTAACGCCTCTTTTATTTTATCTCTTACTCTTTCTCATTAATAATTAGAGGAAACCTCTAGGCCGGCGGAGTCGCCTGCGCCATCTGTAATATTTTTATAACACCAACAGAACTAAATTATAAATCATTCACACACTCATTCACAACATTCACTCATTCCCTATCCCGCTCCCGTTCCAATGTTCACTCCTCTCTTGCCGCCTAACCGTTGATGTTCGAGCGTCTGACATTGAGCTACACGCAACCAAAAATCCTCAAAATAACAAATATATATAAATCACCGCGACGCGAGTGTGTGAAAGCTGAAAACCCAAAAATACAATTGACTTGTAGTGGAAACATAATCAGTGCCTGAAGCCTGTGGATTGCTGCTCACCACCAAAGCTATCGAAGAACTCGCATCCAGACGGCAGGTACCTATCTTCCCTTATTTAACCACACATGTTCAACCAACCATTAATGTAATCTACATTGAAAATTATATTATAAATATATTGTGAACCAATGCAAATAACTAAAATAGTTAGTACTAGTAGGTTATTACATTATTATTATAAATTTATATGATTATTGTTTTATTATTCTACAAACATAATAAATTAAAACTAAGATTTGATAAGTAAATAATACAGATTTAACATTGCGATCATTAATTATTAGAATTTGACAAAAACTTATTTTCAATTTAATAATCTCAGGTTGTTAATCAAACTATAAATTGAGATAATACATAATAACGTAATATGTGAAAAAGCTTAACTAACATTTTATTACGTTATAATATAATTACGTTAGACGACGTCGCGGCAGGCCCAGACGGGAGATGGCGGGATGAGCTAGACGCCTATTAGAAGGATTGGTCGCAGAAATCTTTCAACCGAGAGGAGTGGAAAGAGGGTAGGGAGGCTTTTGTCCTGCAGTGGGGTGACCATGGCTGAATAATAATAATATACCTGAAGACGAACCGATTGGTAACTCGCTTGTCAAAATGGGACCAACAGGGGCGACGCTATGCTATGGTGGAACATCCACATACCCACATACATATATACATACATACATACATATACTGTTAAACTTACTACCTATCCCTTGCTTCGCCGTACTCGGGTAAAAATTTTGTACGAAACTGAACTTCGATAGATTGAGTTTTGCCATATCGAGGTTTGCGTCGGTGAAGGCCCCTATAACGTAAGTAGTTTACGCTCAAATTCAGAATGCAGACTACGACTTTTTTACGTACTTTTTTAGTCTTGGAATAACACATAGATTACTTTTAACCCAGGTTAATTACCACGGGGGCAAAGCCGCGGGCACAGCTAGTGTATTCATAAACGTGGCGTAGAATACGTTCATCTGCATGGTTCCTTAGATATCTCGAGACTCAAAGCTAGGAAATAGACCTTACTGCAGATCAATTAAATACAATATTTAACTTATAACAACCATTTATTTGTTAGAAGCTCAAATTAATTCTAGTGTTAAAAACAGTCTCAGCAGAATTTCCACTATTTTGTTAAATAATTTAAAATGTAGGTTTATCACTATAATATTTGAATATAAATTATAAATACTATTATAGCATTAAAACAAACAAAAATGAGTTTTGTATGCAATGTTTATGTTACTTTAATATTTTATTCTTAAAATGCATTAATATAATAATTATATTTTTTTATAATAATATATCCACAATAATTAGAATCAACTTAAATTATCTTATGACTTTATCTATCTATACTTATAATAAAGCAGTAAGTAACAAAATGTCTGTACAATGAAGATAATCATTAAAAAAAACATTTATTTAAAAATATTTTTCTTTTTTGTTAAATACTGTTGGACCGATTGCAATGCAGTTTTAACTGTTAGATAGATTAGGGTTTGACTTAAAAACTGCTGTAATTGGTATCTCAATCCAATAAGTAAAAGGAGAGCAATCGATAAGAACAATTGGACGTCTGAACATAATTTGATGATATTGGTATAACACAACAAAAATACTACGCGGGCAAATCCGCGGGCACATCTAGTATACGGATAATTTTCTAATTTACGATAGAGCTTCATTCGCTTTACTTTGAAAGTTACATGAAATAATATTTTAAAATTATAATGTTACACCTTAACAAATGCATTTAACATTAAATCACAAATTAAAGTGTATGCACTTACAACAACATTAAAACAGAAACCGAGCCAACAAGTGCGGACTTGTATAAGAAGAACTTCACACCTTGTTATCAGAAGAACTTTAAACCTTGTATCAGAAGAACTTCACACCTTGGCTGTCGTTGAACTCCATCAACTCGCACTTGCCTTTTGCTTCCAGGGACTTCAGAGCTTTCGTTAGTATGTTCATGTCCAAGCCATGGAACTCTGAAAACAGACAAGTTTTTATTAAGTGACATGTTAAGAAAATAGAGCCGTTGCGGGTTGCCTGGCAGGTGTGAAACATCAAATGTGGGCGAGCTGAGGCGGAAAGAGCCGACGAGCCACGAGCGCTCGCGTCGCGCAACCGCTCAATCGCCACTCCAACAGTTGGTGTCATTAGATGTTTACACATAAAAATTTGGGTTGCGTGTTGACTATTGAAGATGAAGAGGTCTCTGTTATCACACTTAACTCCATACCACACTTATGGAGTTCCTATCAGTTCTTCAATAAAAACTCTTCAGTGTTTCAAAATGGACTGTATTTACTTAGGTATTATTACAATGAGGTCCAAACCAGTACTGCGTGCCAACCATCCAATAATCAGTATGAGTTACACAAATGTTTAATAATAATAACAATAATATTCAGGACAATTAACTCCAATGACCTAGCCCCAAACTTGGATACTAAATAATGGATAAACATACATAGATACGAATATTACATCCATGACTCAAAAACAATTATTTCTGCTCATCGCACAAATGATTGCACCTAGCAAGGGTCGGACCCGTGACCATTCGTAAGTATTATTAGTATTATTCCTTGTTCACACTGAATGTACTAACTAATGTAGCTAATTTTGAGTACTGTTATGTACTCAAAATTAAAACCCTAACAAATAGGTTACTTTTTTGGAATTAATTTGTTGGTACCTATTAGTTGTTGCATGATGCATGGAAATATGAAATAATTAAATTTAATGTCAAATTATTATTACCTAATATAAGTTTTTGCATGCTATTTTTATTGGCAAAATGTGTAAGATCGGGTTTAATAATTACCTAACATCTGTTATGTACTCCATTTTATGCAAATAAATTATTCTTATTCTTAACAACTCCAACTTTGCCAGAATTCTTTAAATGAAACAGGGGGGACTCTATTTGTATGAAAAACCAACACTCTGCACATTTACATAACATTCTTAAAATAAGGCATTCCATACATCCAAAGTACTAACCTTCGTCCACAGTATTGTCTCCTTCCCTCAGCTCAAACAACGTACAGACAGAATTGTTCAGTCCGTTGTTGCTAGCCCAACTATACACCATATTGCCCCACTCGTCCAACGAATGCCAGTACACTTCCCACACAGCCTTGTTCTTGTCCATCGGTGCCGCTCGCCCGGTCCTGGCCATGTCCTCTAAGATAGCAACCAGCCCCTCCTGCGACAGCTTCCTGTTGATCGCGGCGTTGTTGAAAAGGGGATAGTTCTGAGCTTCTCGGATGTCTAAGGTGGACATTTTGTTTGCCTTAAAGTACTCTGTGATCAGTTGTTCCCACGCTTCCAGTTGTTTCGCTCTCGTTTCTGTGTGTGGTTGGATTCTGAAACAAACAAGCATGTTCTATTATCCTATTAGCACAGAATAATAAAAGTACAAGCTATTATGTGACGTACACTGATATATTTTAAAAGTAGTAAAGTTTCTTGTTGTAAATTTGTTACATCTTATATCTGAAACTACTGATCTGATTCTGGAAATTCTTTCACTGATAGATAGCTACATTTTCCAGATGGATGTGGGCTACGTTTTCCACAGGAAAATGAAGTCTCAGTGGGTTAACAGATAAATTATGGCGGAGCCGTAGGGCAGAGCAGCTAGGTATGTAAAACTATGATCTATATTAGGTACATTCATTTGCGTTACTTACTAAAAATAGTAGGACTTCAATAGTCCGGACCAAAAATATGGTAAAACCTCTTATCTTGAAATATCATATATGTATCACATTACATTTATGTACTCAGTGTAATTAAAACTTTCATGCAATCATGTCATTTCTAAGTAATAGAGAATAATAGAGAATTGAAGCAAGAGAAACTAAATACTTTATGTCCTAGCTTCTTCAGTGATACTTACAGTCTTCATTCATCTCCTGTTACCTTACAAATATGTTTTTGATAATTTTCATAAATCTTAAGTGCAGTATTTCTCCTTTTGAAAATTGATTCAAATTGTTTTGGCTCCAAATCTGTTACAGAAACTCGGTATGGTATCTTTTTGGTTCCAATTTTGATAAATGGACGATCTTCAATGCTATCAGGTGAAAAGCTTATCATTATGGAGCAGTCTTTAGCGATTGCAGATAGCAAAGCAGTATGTTCTGCAGGTGCAGCTATTACAAAAGCCCTTAAATCTTCTTCATTTTCTAAATCTAGGTTAAGTTTATGTATACAATCAAATATTTTGTTTACATACTCTGTGCCACATCCTTGAACACTTCTCTCATCTAGCTCTACATACTCCGACAATGTCTGTATTCGTAATACATTGCTAAGGAAACTTTTACTATGGGTTTGGCAAAGTTTATTGCTTTCCGAACATGTCTTGTGTTCCTCTGATTCATTTTTTAGTTCTTCAGACTCTGTTAGGGTTGCCGATTGATTGTCTTGACTTAAAAGAATTTGTATAAGAAAGTCCAAGAATATATTCTTATTCGCAAATACATTCATGTTATGAAAGACATGATTGAAGTCCTCGAGCTTGGAATTTTCACTATAGATGATTTCACCATTTTTAAACATTTTAAAATTGTTCTGTGGAGTTCTTATCAAGTTGTTTAGAGCTAGTTTCATTCGCTTTATCTCTCCAGAAAATAAATCTATAGGGCAATAATTACTCTTTTTTCGTATTTGATTCAATTCTAGCTTTAACAGCTGCTTCAAACAATAGTAGCATCTAGATAAAGGTTTTAAAATTGCTGGTATTATACCCTCTTTAGGTTTTATTTCAACACTATAGTTAGTGTGACATTTTGGGCTTATTATAGTAAGGTTTGGAGTTCTAATTGCATACCGACATAGTTTAGACTTGAACCTTCTGTGTTCTGGTCGTATATCATGTAACAAATGACTGAGCTCAGTTACTTCGTTTGTAGTGAGTTCAACAATCTTTTGTTTGATATTTGATTTGTCGCGGAATATGGGATGCATGATAAAATTTACAAACTTCGCCGAGAGTTGTACATCCAACTCGTAATCATAATCTTTAAGACGATAGTCAATAGGCAGTTTGATGAGACGAAGGACATCCTCAGTTTCCTTTAGTTGAAGTACGATGTGGACGTTACCTTCGCTGATGTAATTCCACTTACAACCCAGTAGTTCCATCCTAATTTGATTTTAGAGATAGACGTGGGTGAGAAAGGGGTTTACTTACGTAAAAAAAGGTGGGAAGTTATACTGCCACGGCCACGCTATTTCTGCCATAATTAAGAAGTTTTATTTCATCAAAACTCAGAATTTATTTTAAAATAATGTACATTTAACCACGAAGGGAGGCAAGGAACCACATAGACAAACTATTTAATAAAGTAGATACGGGGATCAAGGAACTTCTTTTTGAAAATGTTTTTCTAAGTTATAGCCATGTCAATTGTCAGTTGTCAGTGACAACTGTCAAGTCAAGTCAAATTTTGTCTGTAGCGCCCATAGAGTAAAAATATTAACCTCTAAGATTTTGAATTACAGTGAAACAAACTTATCTGGGAAGTGGCAAAAAATTAACTACAGCCACCACGAATGAGGTACACATTTTAAATGAAATCAAATAACTGTCTGGGCGAGCAAGAAGCGCGAGCGAAGCGTCTCTGTTTCAGCTTCGGCAAAAATTATTTCGTATGTCCGGATTAGTGATGAGTTACTCACTCGTGAGTTACCTCGTTTGAGGTCCTCGAAATTTGAAATGAGGGAGTTCCTCGTATTAAGGCGTTGAACCACCTCATTCAGTTCCTCATTTCATACGCGCAAATATTTCGTGCTTTTCGCCTCGCTGCCGCGTCATTTCGCTCATGTAATAAATATTATTTTCCGTCACCTCTACACAAATGAGGCTGTCTGCCCGCCACTCACTGACCACTCGAATCGATCGAGAGAGGAGATTGTTACGAGCTAGTGAGGAGCAAAGCGGCAACGCCGCGATGTTTCGCAACACTCGCGATTTTTACCTCGCCTCATTTGAGGCTTGAGGGCCTTGAGGCCTCGTTCCTCTAGCTTCAAATGAGGCGAGGTGAAAAGCGTGGTAAAGCCGCGACGCAACACGCGCGATTTGTACCTCGCCTAATTTGAGGTATGAGGAACGAGGATCTGCATGGCAATGAGGGAGGCCTCCCTCATCCTCGTTTAAATCGTATGAGGAACCCATCGCTAGTCCGGATGTCTTCCGGCTGTTCTCCTCTACAGCCCCCCGATTCAGAACCTTTCGATAACGAAACGAATCGATTCGATTCGATATAGTGAATGAAAATGTACTGAATTGAACGATTTCAAACCAAATCCACAGAATCGGGGGCAGCCCCCCGATTCTGAACCCTTCGATAACTCATTTGTCTATCGATGTGGTATTATTTATTCTCGAAATTCTAATTCTAATATTATTCGAATTCCAAATTGATTCGAATTCTAATCGAATCAATTCGGTTCGTTATCGAAAGGTTTCGAATCGGGGTCTGCAGTGCTATTACGTAGTGTTGATCATATCGGTTTCAAGCCGTCAAATTCATTAGTGCCTTGTGATAGAGTCGAAATTGCTACGAAAAAAGTGACAAACTGATTGAAGCCAAGTTCTGTGGTCGGGCCCCTGCAGTGCTATTACGCAATGTTGATCTTATCGGTTTCTAACTGTCAAATTCATTAGTGACTTGCGATAGAGTCGAAATTGCTATGAAAAGAGTGATAATCTGATTGAAGCCAAGTCCTGTGGTCGGGGCCCTGCAGCACGATTACAGAACTTGGTTACAATCGGATAATCACTTTTTTCATAGCACTTTCGACTCTATCACAAGGCATTAGTGATATCGATACTGACAATCCGATTGAAGCTAAGTTATGTGGTCGGGCCCCAGTGGCCCAATTCCATAACTTGGCTACAATCGGATTATCACTTTTTTCATAGCAAATTCGACTCTATCGCAAGGCATTAGTGGTTGCGATACTGAGAATTCGATTGAAGCCAGGTTATGGAATCGGGCTACTGGTCGCATTTCTCAATCGATCAAGACGAAACTTGGAATACAGGTTAACAAATTTACTTAACTGGATGCGAATAAGAAAATAAAGAGAATTTAATCGGGACTTATGGTTATTTCGATGACGTTACCGTATGTGGCAAAAATCAAACGGACCATGATAAAAACTTAGAAAAGTTCAAGCAGGCAGTACAAAAATATAAACTTTAACAAACATAAATGTATATTCGCACAAGAATCCATAAACCTATTAGGACCATTAATCAAACTGCCTGTACCGACTGACATGCCTTCTTTGAAAAGAGCATTAGGAATGTTTGCACACTATTCCAAATGGATAAAGAATTTTTCAGAAAAGATTCATCAACTAACAACTATCACGACATTTCCTATGCACAATGGCGCCATCACGTGCTTCGAAACTCTGAAGTCGGATATTGCAAAAGCAGTCCTTACATCCATTCTAGAAGATGTCACATTCACTGTGGAAACAGATGCTTCAGATCATGCTTTAGCTGCAACACTATCACAAAATGGAAGACCAGTGGCGTTTTTTTCACGTTCTTTGACAGATCCTGAACGCCGACATCCCTCCATAGAAAATGAGGCCGCTGCGATAGTAGAGGCGTTACGGATAAAGCGTCATTTTCTGCTCGGAAGACACTTCATCTTCATCACGGATCAACAATCAGTGTCATTTATATTCAGTCAAAATCATACGAGCAAAATAAAAAACGAGAAAATAGAAAGATGGCGTCTTGAACTCTCTTGCTATAAATACGATGTTATATACAGACCTGGTCGAGAGAATACGGTCGCAGACACTTTTTCTCGCGTATGTGCTTATTGAAATACTAATAGACTGCATGAATTGCATAATGCACTAGGACATCCAGGAATAGTACGAATGACTTACAATGAAAAATCTTCCATATACCACTAACGACATAAAAAGTATGATAGAAAGTTGCAGAATATGCGCTGAAATCAAACCTCGTTTTGCAGCAACAAAAGGAAATTTAATAAAAGCATTAGACCCTCTTGAAAGATTGAACACTGATTTCAAAGGCCCTTTACCATCTAATTCACAGAACAAATACATTTTGACCGTCATAGATGAATTCTCAAGTTTTTTTTCGCATTTCCTTGCAAAGACATGACTACAACTACAGTCATAAAGCACTTAACAGACATTTTCATGATGTTTGGTACCCCTCAATATATTCATTCGGACAGAGGAACATCATTTATGTCAAATGAATTACGAAATTTCCTTGTTCCATTGGGCGTAGCATGCAGTAGAACAACGCCTTATAATCTACAGTGTAATGGGCTAGTGTAACGACTGAATGGAACTTTGTGGAAGACGATACAACTGATTTTACGATCCAAGAACATGCCAATCACTGAGTGGGAACAAGTTCTACCTGTAGCATTACATTCCATCTGGTCTTTATTGTGCACCAGCACGAATGCTACACCACATGAATGTGTTTTTATATTAATAAAAACACATGTCCGTAATTCAAAGTTTGACGCTCTAGTAGAAGAAGCGGAGCTCATAGAAGCGATTCCACTTTACCCCCACATAAGGATCCAAAACAGAAGGGAAACTACCGTATTCAATCGACACTTGGCACCTTTGCCAGATGAAGATCATTTCGAAGATGCTACTGACGATGACGGTGAGCCAGCAAAAGAGGAACGCGCTGGTGAACCTATCAAACCTACGCCCGTAGCTCGAGAGGATAATTTGGAGGTAGTAGCACCCGATCCGGCTCCGCGTCGATCGTCACGTGAAAAGCGGACCCCCGTATACTTGCGAGTTTATGTCACAGACACAGATAGGAGGGGGTAAATGTAGTGTAAACTCTTTTCTAGTACAACTACTATACTGTATTGTTTATATTTAGATAAAGTCAATTATTGACTGTGTAATTAAATTTTGAGTTCTAAGCTGAATAAAGCTACAATCCTAAAGTATTCTTTATTATGCAACACAAAACACAACACAATATATTTTCACTATTTTGCTAGAATATTTAGTCTTAGCAAATATATTTCAGTAGAATTTCACTTTATAAGCACACAGGCCGCAATATTGTGGCCTTCTAGGAGGTTAAAACGACACGAGGTGAATGAATGGCCGGCGAAGCTATACCTAGCTCTATCTATTCAGATTCTACATCCATGCTCTTTCACTATTCAGTTCACAGATAAAATGGTAGCAATGTACTTTAAACATCGTATATGCAATGTACTCTTATCTCTGTGGCAGGTCTGTCTCGTTTGGGCTCCTTTGGGCATGAAATCAGTCTCTTCTTTGATGCCGTTCGTGTTGAAGCAAAATAATAAAAAATAACAGTTTAAAACCTTAAATATGTTTCGATCAGCGTTCGCTTTGGACATGACAGTTAAATTTAACATCGAAAAAGTGACTTGATTTGATAAACATTAGCGTATTTTTTCGTTTGGTATGGAAAGGATCGTTAGTGTCAAAAATGGCAATCGAAACTACCCAAAACGCCACTGCTTCATCTCGAACGCAGGGTTTGCAATCAACAATTCCTGTGTATTGGAAGGAAATGAATCTATACACAAAATACTTTTATTAGAGCAGTAAAAGCCAAAAAGTCTGTACAATGAAGATAGGTAACAAAAAATGGTCTAAGGTAGTTTTATTAAGTTACTGAACAAAAAAAAACGTGAAATCATCACGTGAATACTACTGAACCGATGGCGATGTGGTTTTCACTGTTGAATAGCTTAGGGTTTGACATAAAAACTAGTCTGTATTTGGTATTATAATGCGATGATTACAAACTGAGCGATCTGTAAGAACCTATGTGACTATCCTGGCATAACACCATAGGTTACTTTAACCCAGAGAAATTACCCCACGGGCAAAGCCGCGGGCACAGTAACAAATAAAAGAGTCGGAGTTTCATTGTTTGTCACCGAACGACTGCTGCATTTACCCAGTATCAAATAAAAAGATAATACTAGTTGTATGATTGTTTTCAACAAAAAGTCAATATGTCGAGCCCCAGTCAGTGTAGTCAAAAGTTTATTCAAGTTACGGTTCAGTAAAGCGGTAGAGCTTTACGTCCACACCCGTACACGAGATCACGTTGGTTAATTTTCCAAGAAAACCAAGTTTGAAAAAAAAGTACCTACTAAAACAACTTTTTTTTGCTACCCGCCGAAAGACCTAAATGTCTATTATTAGGCCGTTCGTTGAAACAAATGGTGAAAATATCTGTTAAAATGCTTAAAATGATCACAATTCATTTGTGGGCGAAATTTCGTTTTGAGCCGATTTCAATCACAAAAAAAATAACATTTAAAAAAACGTTTTTTTAAATGTACCTTTCGAAACTGCCTACAGCACAATCTTATCATCTCGAACGCAGGGAATGTTTGTCATGAACTTTTTGGATGTCAGTGTCACTAAGATTATTTTGACAGTGTTGCTGCTTGCGGTTCATACGTACCGATTTTGGATCTTTTTGACCTTCTGCGGTTCTGTGCCAGTACCGGCTATTTCAGACTGCTATTTGAAGTCAAATAGCGTTCATGCTAATTTGTACTTAAATGCCGCGCTTTAAAGTTGATGTTATTGATATTACTTTTACTCCGTATAACAAAATTATTTACAGCTATACAAAGCAATATCAACTCTAATGCGTGGCATCCAGTAGCATTTTGTTTAGCTTGCACCGCATGCACGCTTTTATAAATAAATTAATTTATTCCACAAAAAATGTTTAATTATGGTGTTAAATTATTACATTAAGTCCTTCTATTTGGTGTTAGCAGCACCGAGTGAAATCCGAGTGGATTGGAGGAAATCTTCGACGAACATTGACGAAGCTACTCCGAGTAGTTTCGAGTCCGGTGAACGAAGGAGCACGAAGCAACTGACACGATAAGTTGAGCGTCAGCCAGCGTGAGCTCAGGGAGTATTTAAGGCATACTTAAAAACCAAAAATTTATTTCACTTGTAAATCATTTCAAATAAACAACATATATTTCATGACAGTTTGTTTCTCTAAAAACACTTGTCTAGAGTGAGTAAGTTAACATTAGCCATTTAGCTGACATGTAAAAGCATAATAAAATTAACACAAAAAATAATTTGGAATTTGAAAACTTGATATGAACAATAATAATAAGGTAGGTACTTAATAAAAATATTAAAAAAAATATGGATAAATGTCTTGATTGAAAATGGGTCAACTGAAAAAATATATTTGAAAACCTGCCCCACGATTCAGAACCTTTCGATAACGCAGTTGTCGACCAATATGGTATTATTTAGTCTGTTGATTCGGTTTGAAATCATTCAATTCAATACATTTTTCATTCACAATATCGAATCGAATCAATTCCGTTCGTTATCGAAAGGTTCTGAATAAGAGGGCAGTGGCCCAATTCCATAACTTGGCTACAATCGGATTAACACTTTCTTCATAGCAAATTCGACTCTATCGCAAGGCATTAGTGGTTGCGAGACTGAGAATTCTATTGAAGCCAAGTTATGGAATCGGGCTGCTGTTCTACATGATTGCCAACCAAGCCCCCACCAGGGTGACCTTGGTGAGGGAGGAGTCGGTTGCTCACCACTTGACTTGACGTGTCCGACTACATGGTTGCCAACAAGAACAAGGCCACAACTTGAACTTGTTTACTTGAATTCATGCAATCTAAATAAAAAAAACAGAATAATTTATAGTAATATACCAATATTTATTTTGTGACAATGGACAGAAAAATGAATTCACTATAGGTTTTACCTACACATTGAATACATGCTATCATACTACTCAAACAAAACAAGGGCAATCACTTAAGTTACTTAGGTTTAAATAAATCATATTTGTCATACTAAAATTGCACAGCTTCAGTGCCACTACACACAGCTAACACACAGCACACACACCCACACATACACATACACACACACACACACACACACACACACACACACAGCACACAGCTATGTGCTTCAGTGTGACTACTTGGAATATCATTATTTATTAAATTCTAACCAACACATTTCAGCAATGCTGAAAATTATTAGGTACCTAAGTTGCCTCGAGGTAATATTTTGTATATATTTTTGTAGTCAATAAAAAGAAAAAAATAAGCGTATCAATTAAAGTATCATTAGGCCGCTAGAAAAAATACGCCTTAACATGCGATTTATGTTTTTGAAGAATTAATAGTATTAAACGTTATATATTTTGGATCCCAGTAATTTCTTTCTTTTCGCGATTGATTGACGGCAACACCGCATTTTGACAAATCGATTCATAGCACGAAAATATTTTGCGTGTTTTGTTGTCGCAATTTTTTTCATTATTTTAGTCTTCTGCGTTGCCATGTTGTAATTGCAATCGTAATAGTATTAATTTTAACTAAAAGAATGATTACGCTTAATAGGAAACTTAAGAAGGAGCATACGGAGACTAGTAATGGTATAACTCCAGAGCCAGTTCGGAGGATATCGATACGGGATAAATTGCTGATAAAAGAAGTGCAAGAGATGAATGACAATCTACCAGCAACTTGTAGTGTTAATTTTGAAGATCATAACGTGTTGAGTGAGTTCATTTTGACCGTAGCGCCTGACGAAGGCTACTGGCAAGGAGGGAAGTTCAAATTTAGTGTTTTTGTAACTGAAGACTATAATATGGCAGTAAGTTTAATATTTTTGAATTTTTTAGATGTGTGTTCATAACTTTTGAAAAGGGTTTTGCTAAGCAGCTATGTAAGCCATGGTTAATAATATGGTTAATTGATAAAATGGACTACTATCTATTGTTACCTACTAAGTCTAAGCTTCAATTTTTGTTATTGCCTTGCATCAGATCTGTCAACTGAAGTCTTAGAAGAATCTAATAGGCAGAACATGGATTAAATGGGGAAAATTATAATGTAACTGCTTAATTACATGCAATATAAATTAAAATGCATTACTAAACATTTTGAATATCTTGGTTTCAGCCTCCTCGAGTGAAATGTCTCACACGTCTGTGGCATCCAAATATCAATGTGGATGGAGATATTTGCCTGTCACTGCTGCGTCAGACATCTATAGATGAGCACGGCTGGGCCCCCACTAGAAGACTTAAAGATGTAGTCTGGGGTCTCAACTCTTTATTTACTGTGAGTATCATGCTAGGTTTATAATTATGGTATTAACATGCACAATATACTTTAACCGGGACCTCCATGCATGCTTTACTGTTCTTTCTTGAAGTACTAAAGTACAAAGACACTACTTTTACAGATGTAAAAGTACTTTACTTTTACTAAATGGGTAAATTCACTACAATATTGAGTCTTTTTCACTGTTATAAAAATATTTTTCTTTTTTCTATTCTTTCATGATCACAGTTGTTATGTAGAGGTGGTAGGGAATCAGGTAATGAAACTTAACCTGTGAACAAATGCTTTTTTTAAAGATTTTGGCCTTTTTTTGAAATATTTGAGGAGGATAAATGAACAGACAGAACATATTTTTTTTAAATTATTGCCTGCAAATTTGCTGCTATGAGCCCTTCACCCAAACTCCAAGCTAATACCTGTAATAACTGTGGTTAAAACAAACAATATTTCCCTACCAGGAAACAAACCTGCACCCTTATGCTTTGCAGACAGCTCTTCGCTAACTATGCTATGGAATCTGTTTCTTTTGAACAGAGATAATAAATATCTCAAATTTGTACATTTAAGCTTGTAACATTTTGTTACTGCTAGAGCCGTTGGAAGTAACTTCCTGGTTTTAATATCTTTTTCAGGATCTCTTAAACTTTGAAGACCCACTGAACATAGAAGCAGCGGAAATGTACAACAAGAAGAAGACAGACTTTCAGACAAAAGTACAGGAATATATTGCGAAAAACAAAAGGTGAAAGTGGTCTCTCAATCTTAGTCATGTAATATTTGGTAAGGACGGGACACACAAACAGTTTATTGTAAAATCTTAAATTTAGATACTCAGTATGAAATCATATACAAATGTTAATTTGAAGCAGTTATCTTTAATGATTATCTTTAAATTAGTCAAGAGAGAAATTAAGGATAACTGCTCACATTATAATGTTGCCAATTAATGCAGTTATGACTTAAAAGGTTGTGATTTTGATTGCTTGTAACTCCTATTTATTTTAATTATAATTTTTTGTAAATAGAACACTTGCATTAATACACAGGTTGGATTTTTGAGACGGGACTGTAAGGGCAGGTACCTTAACTGTTATAGTTACAGGAAAACGTTCCTAGGAGACTATCCATAACTTTTAGAAATATTCTGAACTGCATTCACACATTTCGGAAAAAATGTACAGTCAGTAATTTTACACAAAAACTTTTTTTGATGCCATTCAACCCTGTTTCTTATAAGGATATAAGTTTCTACTGGACCAACACAGATTTAGGAAAAAATGTACAGTCAGCAAGAAAATGCAATTCACAAAAAAAATGCCAATCGATCCTGTTTCTTATAAGAATCCAAAAGTCTATCAGACCAACTAAGGTTAGAGCCCCCAAAATTTTTGAAAAGTTTCAAACGATGTTAAAATTTTATTTTATTAATTTCGTACACAATGTATGGAAAAAGTTTTATTGCAATGTCTGAATTTTATAGTTCTAGCCTCAGTTGATCCGGTAGAGACTTGATCTTTATAAGAAACAGGATGGATTGGCATTAAAAAAGTTTTTGTGTAAAGTGACCATTATCTTGCTGACTGTTCATTTTTTCCAAAATCTGTGAATGCGGTTCAGTATATCTCTAAAAGTTCTGGATGGTCTCCTACAAACGTTTTTCTGTTAAGGTACCTGCCGTTACTGTCCCGTCTCAAAAATCCAACCCATATATTATAGCATAAAACAGAAATAAAAAACTTGCCAAATCTTTGGTCCTCATTTCTTTTACTTGCAGTACTATCATTATTTGTCTTCCATCATTGTTGTCACAGTGTTAATTTATACAGTACACAACACAGTGACGTCAAAATGTTTTTTTGTTTTTTTTTAAATAAATGAATTGTTTTATTAGATTTATCTATAATAATGCCAAAAATATACAAAGATGTGAAAGAGACATGGTTGACAGTAATAATATGTTGCGCATAAAAAGGCTTAGGCATTGGATTTTATTCAAGGCAATTCCATATGTTTGTATATCAATCTAAATGTACCTCAACAGTGAAGTGTGCACATTAAAGTGGTTAAACATGTTACAATTCCTAAAATTGTGAATGTGACTGACTCTACAACCAAATAGAAGTATAATATATATTTATATTTTAATGTGTTTAATCATTTTTAAACTTCGTTATTCTTCCTATCTATTGGTTTTATATTTCTGAATTATATCACTCATTGAAGTGCATGACACAATTTGTCTGAAATGTGAGAAATTAAAAGTAGACATTTATTATATTGGAAATGTGTTTATATGAATAATAATGTGTGACCGTCAAAACGTGACTGACTACAAGTTGCTTTGTATTGCTGAAAATCAGTCTATTAGACTTGAAATCTGAATAGCTAAAATTTTAAGATGTACAAACTTTTAAATATATTGTACAACTCAAACTTCAGCAATCACAAATACCAGTTCAGTCAAAGTTTCAGATTCAAATCGAAACATAACACAAACTAAATGCTAGAAAGCCATAATAAAAACAAAATAATTGATAATAACACATTATTTAGATAGCAGGGGCCCGTTCACTTACACGTTCGAGGACGCAAGGATCATCCGCGCGATCGCTCGAAATCGTTCACGGCGTCGTCGGACGTACGCCTGGGTCATCCGAAAAATAGTAGCGGAGGGGAGGAATAGTATGAAACTGACACTTGACAGTTGTCAGTTGTATGTGGACGTCCAAAGTCGTTCACTAACTCCGGATGATCGAGCGATAATCGCACGGATGATTCGAGCGTGTAAGTGAACACAGTCCAGGGTTGATAAAAATCATGACAGTTTTTCGTGGTTTTGACTCACCTGCTTGCCTGCCATGAAGAATGAAGTCGCTGATCCTGTGTCAAATTTACCTATCATCACAAAATAAATAATAGTATGTCATCTAACCATGCAACGGTGGTTGAAAACATTAAAAAAAATACTAATTTCGCTCACAAATGTCCATATCGAACGGCAAATGTGCTCGCTGTCCTTGTTTTTGTTCGCCGGCTTTTTTGACTTTTAATACTTTTGGGAAAAGAATTTTGTAAAAAAAAAAACAAAAATACATACTTACATACCTTAATAGGCATTTTTAATTTCTAGTCTCATAACATTATTGATTTTAATTAATCGATGAACTTTTATGAAAAAAAAAACAAATCTGATTTAAATCACTGATTTTATTTAATAAAAAAACACTTGATTTAAATCAACCAACCCTGTTAGATAACTAAACAATTTAAGAAAATTGTTTAAATATATTTCACAAAATATATTATATTGTGTAGATTTTTTAGTAAAAAAAACTAGTCTTCAAACTAAACTAAACTTAAACGTTAACTTTTCTAGTAGTGGATAGTTATCTTTTTGCTGTATTTTCTTTCTGATGCCATTTTAGGGTGCATTCCGATTCACGATAATATCGATGTGAGCGATCACAGTGCTAATTTGCGTTCCGATTCAGATATCGCGCTCATGACAGTTAAGTGCTGCAGTTGACTCGGAACGCTCGTGAGTGTAATTACAAGATCACAACAACATAAACTCAAAATTTGCTCAATATACAAAGTATTACTCGTGGGCAAAGTAGTCTGTCTAAAAATTGGTCAATTGTCTGTAATAATATTTGCTAAACTGTACGAAAATCACACACAACTGAATTCAAACAACAGTTTTCTTCGCAAACAACTGTCACTTTGACAGTAGCGCTCACGGTGATATCGGTTTGGGGCATGGTCGGTGTAATCGTAAAATGGCGGATGTAATGACGTAATCCGTGACGTCACAAGGGATATCGTTGTCGTGTTCACGGTGACTCGGTACGCGTTTTAGCGCGATAATATCGATTTTATTGATTTCAGCGCATCTCGGAATGCACCCTTAGCCATCTACAAAAAAAATAAAACACGAAAAGCATAACATCAAATATTACAATGCGTGACTGACTCTGCGTCGTTACGGACAACTTTAATTTTGACATGGCAAAGAAGACCTAGTAAAGTTAGAGTGAAAGTTCTGTTTTTTCTGTAACTGACGTTTGTAGTCATTTCGGAGTATTATCACCGAAATAATTAGTGTACTAAATTTCGAACTGTTTAAAGGTAAAGCGTTACATACACTATTCATCTAATGAAACTGTTATTATAATTTGAAATACTTTTAATTAAAATGAGATTCAAATTACCACTTTGACACTTTAATTGAGCAATTTTAATTCCCAAAATTAAACTTAATTAAGCAATAATTACCATTATTTATTACTCATGTTTAGGCATGTATTCTATCCTTGAGGTTTACTTTTCCATGAAAATTGCCCTTTGAATTATCATTTTTATCTTCTTTTTAATGACAAAATTATGTCAAAACTTTTGTCATGTCTATTCTCAATTTTGCTATGTGAAAAACAAATGCAACACCATTTAGACAAGTTTTTTGTCAGGCTTTAAAATTCTAAATATTACTTTAGTATTATTCTGATGCATACTACAAGTGTGGTGTAAGTAGCGTAGGTCTTGCTTAGCTTACTCCTATAGAAACATCACAATTTAATTTTAAAATGCTATCCTTCTTATGATTTTATTTTATTGTTGAATATATTGTTGTTATATTTATAATATTCAAATAACAATACAACAACAACAATTAAGCAGATGAACTGATTTTTCATTGTTAATGTTTGTGTATTAAATCTGTAGTGTCCTATTTTATATGGTTTCATACTGAATCATCCAAAACTGCTGTAGATAAATAATTTTGTTATTGAATACTCCAAAATCGTGATATGTGATTTGTAGGAGTACAGTGACAACAAAAGAGCTGGCATATTTTTGCATTGTAAACTGTGCGAAGTAATGTTATATATAAAATGTGAAATAATTCTATCACAATATGGATATTTCGGTGAAGTTACAATATGGGCAGTAAAGAAAGGACAACATGTATGTGTAAAAGTGTATCTATAGCACGCGAATGTAATGTATGTTATGATCAAAAGTTAATTTAACATTCGCGACGAGCGTGCTAGCTGGCTACTGACCCAAAATTGTATTGTAAAGTACAGAGCTGTGCCCGCGGCTTTGCCCGGTGGTAATTTTTCTTGGATATATTGTTATTCCAAACCTAAAAGTACCTATCAATATACTTAATTCATAGGTCAAACAGTTTTTTATCGATTGCTCGGCTTCTACTCGTCGGATTGAGATAACCACCACCAGTTTTTAAGTTAAAACCTAAGTACAACAGAGTAACGGTTTTCAGTGTTGTGCTATCCAACAGTGAAAACCGCATATTTTTGCTGTCTGTTTGTTCGCGTATAATTTTACGTGATGCGCGAACAAACAGACAGGCAGACACGTTTTTTTTTATAATCTTCAGTTGATTATTGTCCCATAGTTTTTATTTTTTTAATTATCTTCTTTGTACATATTTTATTTTTATTTTTTAAATAATGTTTTTTTTTACTTACTGCTTTATTATATAGTATAGCTATCTGGTATGGAATGGTTCATTCTATTATACAAAACTTAATTTTGATTTCATGTAGTATTTGAATTGGTGCATAACTACCATTTGTGTGGAACTTTCTTGGTGCGGATATACGATAATCTTGATGTTAAACTATCTGTGTTAAATACCAATTTCCAGAAGGGCCGCAGGTGGCCTGGGCTCCGAGCACAACTTGATTTATAATGTAAGGTGCATAGTTTCGCTTGAGGCGTGAAAATCGAATTTTTTGGTGTTTTTTGCACATTAATCAAAACCCGTAAAATAATAAACACTGTAAACACGTGAAGGATATTCGTAGCTACAATTAATGATATTAATGTGATACTAACCATTAAAAAATGTGTGTTAGATCTCATAATTATCGCAAAATCAGTTTAGTCGAGTAGAAGAAGTATTGATTAGCTGTTATGAACAAAAACACCAAAAAATACACATAGATTAAAAAAACAGAAACAGTCAAGCTATTTTGTGCCCTTGACTTTATAAATAGCTAAATAGATATAAAAATGAATAAGATGTATGTACCATACTGTATTGTGTTATGCTTGGTAGTTTTTTAACAATAAATTATCACTTATTAAAAAATACTATCACTATTGTTTTTAGATGATCTTATTGATTTAAAACATTTTTTTACGGTTTTTGTAAATTATCGCTTAATTATTTATAAATATTGTATTATGTACTGCAAAAATATGCCAGCTTATAATTATATAATAATAACACATGAATTTTGAGCTGTGAAGTTATCGCTAAATGATGAATTGATACCCATTACCTAATGAATTACCTACTAGGTTGTATCAAGAAAAATATACCGTTAAAGTATGCAGCTTACCTACATTGTTACGACTGTGTGTTGACAGTCATGCAATTCTTAATTTAGATTAGCAAATAAAAATAAATTATTGAAAAAAAAACGACTGCGATAAAAAAATAAAGACTAAAGGGCGTCACAGACGATTAAGATACTATAATATTTGATGTTACGATATCTGCACATAAAATATTATAGCATCTTAGGGTATATATATACACACGGCTATGATACGATAATATATTGAAATTATTCATTCGCTCGCAGGCCGTCCTAGGTGCCACACGTATTTCTTCATCGCTTTCTATATACAGGTGATAAAATATGAGTAGTACGGTTTCACTATTAGATTTATTAGATATCTCATTAGCGCAATGTAAAAGTTTATCATTTGGATAGAAAATCACATTAAATTTAGAAAAAGCCGCGGTGAATTTAATCTTTACGCAGATGTTTCTACAAAAAAAAAACTTATATTAATAAGTCGAAGGAAACTTTTCTCGAAATTCATAATTTGACTATAAGAAGATTTAGTGAAACAAAATACGAACATGCGCGAGAGCATTTGTACCGAACAACGACTTGCAGTATGCTATCCTCAAATTATAGCTATGAATCATCTTGTTTACCCCAGCATTCAAACATTAAAAAAACACAGCTAAATAGGTCCATTTGTTTGGAAGCTACGATTTTCACCCCCCCCCTTTCTTTCTCACCTCCCCCCTCCCTCTTCCCATATATCTAAGAACCATCTCGATCATATCGGCTTTCGAACAGAAAAAAACGCATCAAAATCGGTCCATTCGTTTGGGAGCTACGATGCCACAGACACACACGCACACACACCCTTACACACACTGATACACACCATAAACTTATAACACCCATCTCTTTGTTCAGGGGCTAAAAAAACCGTCACGAATACAAAACAGAGCAACCTGTAGAACATATTAATATATATTTTGTATCTGTTACGATATATTTCGTATCTTAAGATGACATCTTTTAATAAATTCCATATCGCTCGATATCTTAAGATACTGTAAGATGCAAATATATATTATCTTCGCCGTTTGTGATGGTTCATATAAATTGTATAGCGAGCGATATTTTATCTTAAGATAAAATATTATCGTATCTTAGTCGTCTGTGACGCGCTTATAAAGAGGCAAATAAGCTTAATTCTTAATTTTGAAATATAATATGCAGTCGGAGGCATGTGGATAATTTCGCCAGGTTCTAGATGATCGCGTCAATGGAGAAATTACATCCTCCGACTGCATCTTATATTTCAAAATCAAATATCTAAAGCTTATTTGCCTCTTTTTAGTTTCGTTCGCAGTCGGGTTCTTTATAGTTTTGATAATTTATTTTCATTTTAAACATATTTTTTTTGTTTCCTCGCCATCTAATTAATTCGGCCGTCGTGCGGTCGGTCTCAAACTTTTTTAGGTTCAAGGCAGCTTGAAGAATTATATATTATTAGAATGGTATTTTAAATACCTTCATTTTGAAACCTCACTCGATAGGTTTTGGTAAATTTTTGTTTCGTCAGTTATACAATATGGCAGCTTAGTCGCCATATTAGTTGTCTTGATACTTCATAATTATATCATATGTCACTCTCGTGACTAAGACGAATCCAATGAAACTTCTTTTATCAAAATCCATCAAGCCGTATAAGGCTGTTAACCCTGCGGTGACCAATGCAATAGCCTCAAGTACTGCGTACTCAGTACTGGCTGTAGGACGATTGCATACACTACAATGAATGTTTATTTATCGGTATATCTATATACAAAGCCAAAGGAACATACAAACATACAGCCCAAAAACATAACCCTCCGCAGTAGGCAATCTTCGTTTATCTTCAATCTATTAAAGGAATATTGTGCTGTGACGTATGACAACCCTGCAAAAGTGCACACAAATATCTATTGCCAAACAAAATCACGCTCTTTGATTTTAGACCTTAATATCATGCACCATGGCCCTATATTTGAATACCTATTACAAGATACAGGAACATTGCCAAATTGCATGTGAATTTGGCAATGTTCGTGAAAGTGAATTTGTAGTAGCTTAGTTTTGTGGATTTCCTATACCTATTGTAAATGTTGAATAGAGCAAAAATCCATAGAGGTGCATGTCCACAGATTGCATACACTATAATACAATTAATGGTTTTTTTTATTGGTATATCTATATACACAAGCAAACTAACTAACAGAATGGCCACTTTCAATTTTCGTCTGCTGTGAAAATCAGGTATTGTAGTCAGGCGAAACATTATACCAGCGGGTGCCCGTAACGGAAACTTATACCAGCGGGCGCCCGTAACGGAAACTTATACCAGCGGGCGCCCGTTACGGAAACTTATACCAGCGGGCGCCCGTTACGGAAACTTATACCAGCGGGCGCCCGTTACGGAAACTTATACCAGCGGGCGCCCGTTACGGAAACTTATACCAGCGGGCGCCCGTTACGGAAACTTATACCAGCGGATGCCCGTTACGGAAACTTATACCAGCGGGCGCCCGTTACGGAAACTTATACCAGCGGGCGCCCGTTACGGAAACTTATACCAGCGGGTGCCCGTAACGGAAACTTATACCAGCGGGCGCCCGTTACGGAAACTTATACCAGCGGGCGCCCGTAACGGAAACTTATACCAGCGGGTGCCCGTAACGGAAACTTATACCAGCGGGTGCCCGTTACGGAAACTTATACCAGCGGGTGCCCGTAACGGAAACTTATACCAGCATTTATAAGTTTCCGTAACGGGCACCCCCGTTACGGAAACTTATAAATGCCTTCACATCGCAATATTTTGGGAAGGGCTGCACCGATTTCTTATAAAAAAAACATCTCGCCAACTTCAGTTTGAAAATTAAAAAAAAAACGCATTAAAATCGGTCCATCCGTTTGCGAGACAAAGGCTTCAAACTTCATAATCGGCTTTGGGGGTTAACAAATGAAATGTTTCAATTGTTTTGTTAACGTTAAAGTAATCTTGGTCGAACACCGCTATGGATTCTCTATTTAAATCTGATAATAAGAATGTCATACTTTAACGGTAAAATGATAAAACATTTATTATATAGAACATGCCAGTAACATCTCATTTTATAAATGTAGACGATTTTTAATGAATTTGTATTTTAAATATAATATTGAATTAAGAAATGTTGCTATTTTAAATTTAATGTTCCACAGTTTTATTAGAAACAGGATGTTATCTAAAGAAGTACCTACATAAGTAGGTAACATTGCTCAAATTAGAAAATCCACTTTCAAAATGGTAGTTTTTGTTTCGTGATCCAATTAAGATAGTCTGTTGACGTGATCTTCGAAAAGTAGGTATTTAGCGAGCGATAGAGAGTTGCTGGTCGTGAGTGTTTAATTGTATAAGTAAGTTGGGGGAAAGCACTTTCCACCCACTAAATTGTGGTGAAATATTTTGTTATTAGTGTAAATCGATTGAACAGAATATAATCTACGCTTATACGTTTCATTTAAAGAAAGCTTATTGATTTTGAAAAATAGCATTTTCAATTTGTCATCTATTCATCATCTCCGTACCCTTCCACTAATAGTACAAGTACTTTTCGTAAACAGTTGTTTTAGTAACAAGAACTTTTTCCATTTGTCTAAAAGCCGCGTCATCTCAGTACTCACTCCCTTCTTACACATCTCTCAGACTCACAATGTATCCACACTTTTTTTGGTCGGCCTCTATTCTTGTTACCATTCACGTTCATTTTGGCACTGTCCTCGTTACATGACATTTCTCTCTCCTCATTACATGCCCATCCATACCAAGATAACCTTTTACTTCTCAAGTTTTCAGTTACTGGCGCTACTTTGAAACTTCCTCTGACATGCTCGTTTCTAATTTTATCCATTCTCGTCACTCCACACATCCATCTCAACATTCGCATCTTTGCTGCATGCAATCTTCGTTCATCTGATCCTTTGGATGTTTTTTTTATAGATTTTCCCCTTAAGCCTAAGCCATTTCACCATTTCGCATTTATTCTTTCAATTACGTTCCGGTCTATTTCGGCATCGCTCTGTACAAGTGAACCGAGGTATCGAAAATCGGAGGAGACTGGTAAAGACACACAGTCTAGGGCAATGGAAGAGAAACTGGAGGGACCCCCAAATCCAAAGAACATATATTCCGTTTTGGTCCTACTGATCTCTAGCCCGCAGTTCTCCAGCTTCTCTTAAAATTGTCTCAGCCTGCTCTATACCTCAAGTCCATCTTCTCCAACGAGCACGATTTCATCGGCAAACAGCATACAACAGTAACTTCCTCCTGTATGTCCGATGTCAGCGCATCCATAACTAGGAGGAACAAATGAGGGCTTAACGCCGATCCCTGGTGCAAACCTACAGCCACACTGAAGTTGTCGGTTTCGCCAGCTGCAGAGCGGACGTATGAAGGTACTAGCTCGATTGTACATGGCGCGTATTTACAGCAGATATTTCCCGGGCACTCGTTTCTCTTTCAAGGCCCACCACAGAAACTGACGTGGCACCGTATCATATGCCTTTTCCAGGTCAACGAACACCATGTGCAAGTTTTTTTGTGCACGTCTGTATTTTTCGCACAGTTGGCGATGTGAAAATATGGCGTCCGTTGTCCCTCGTCCAGGCATAAACCCAAATTGGTTTTGGGTTACCGCACTCTTCTCTCTTATTCGTCCGCTATCACTTTTTCCCCAACCTCATACTATGTAACATGAGCTTTATACCTCGATAGTTGTTACATACCTGTACATAACGCTTATTTTTAAAGATAAGCACCAGCGAACTGTTGCACCACTCATCAGGAATCGCCTCTTATTGCAACAACTTATTAAAGAATAAAGTCTGCCACATCCATCCTTCAAGCTTTAACACTTCTACTGGTATTCCATCTGGCCCTACAGCTTTTCAATTTTTCATACCATGCATAGTTCTTCTAACCTCTTCCATAATTACCTGATCCACCAAACCCGTGTTCACCGGCACACTCTGTAACATACCACTCCACTATTCTCCTCATTCGTCATTCTTTCGAAATATCCCTTCCATCATTCTTTGTAATAGTTTCAATTTGCCATAGTGTCAGCGCAAAAAACCGCCAGTTAAGATGCTTATAACTCTAAATAATTCAACTTCAAGTTGAAAAATTTAGAAAAATGTGGTCGTATAAGTATAGTTAATTAATGAAACAATCTTTTCGCCACCAACTGTCACTTTGACACATGTTACTTTGACACCTGTCAGGTGAAACCGCGAGACGCTGCTAATGTAATATTTCTCAGCTAAGTTATTTTGTTCGTTAATTGGACCATAGGACTTTGACATGGTCCAACTATAAAAATAGTTGGACCACGACCCCAAGTGAAGGCCCGTAGTCCAACTGGTAGGACAAAGCAGTAGGGACCACTGCCATGCACCGGATAATAACCACTAGTATTACTCGAACCCATCATCGTCGCCCACGGAACATGGGCCTGCCCCATGATAATAATTGCTTTGCCATAATGACCCCGCTTGGCAGTTGGCCTTGTGATCGCTGAACATGTTGATACTTACCCAGGACATTGCTGCTGGTCCTTTCCTAAATTCTCTTTGCTAGTTCTGACAGCAAACCTTCGGGATGAGGAGTGAACCTTGTGACCCGGGTCCATACAGCCAACTCGAAACGCGACCTCTTTAATACTATTCTGTAGCTATCAACCACGATTGAAAACTAAACTATACTATTTCTGTCAAAAAACAGTTGAAATTGTGGCGTGACGCTTTAAGACCAGACTCCAATATTTAAGGGTCTTTTCCATAAATATACTGGGTCAACCACAAACCTGATTAATGTGAAACAACATATATGTTTTTGAGATCTTTTATCTATCCGTGATCAAGATAAAAACGTGATTACTTTTATTCGATACATTTTCTTATCAAAAATTACGTTATTTTCAGTAATATATTCTCATTTTTCTACTCAACGTCTTAAGTTTTATCTCTAAAATAAATCTCACAGCAAGAAAATATAGTTTATTATCCACTGTCAAGACCAAATGTACCTAACTAGATTATTAGCCTGCCTATAAAATAAATAAGTTTTGAGACTTTCGTCATTTAGTTCCTAACTAAATTGTGTTCAAACGGCGCTCGCGATATTCAACATTGTAATGCAGGCATCTCAGTGCTTGTTGCGGGTAGCGGGTGACCGAGTGTACTATGGAGCCTCGCCATAGCTGACACTAGCAGTGATCTAACATTTTTTGTTTGCATTGAAGACTTCTATCGATTTATAAGGGTTTGATCATAGGCCGCGACTTTTCGTTCTTTACTCCTTTTTCACGTGCAAGAAGGCCTTTGGGTCTTGATTAACACTTAAATTTTAAAATCAATGCTCTTTATTAAGTTAGTTAATACTGGAGCATCGGGTTACCAATTAGTATAAATAAAGAATAAAAAATTGTATACAATAAATAAATAAATAGCTTAACAGTAACAAATATTTCGTAACAAAATTTCCTTTATGACTAGAATTTCGTTTGGTGAAAAAATGTACATGATTGTTTTGGTTTCATGAAAAATGAGTTTGTAGGCAAGAAGTAGGTACTAAGATTTTAGCAATTCTTATTTTACTCAAGTAGGTATTCCTATCATGTCTTAATTTGTGCATGTTTAATGTCATCAATAACTGCGCAAATACTTTGCCATTACATGACCATGTAATTGTATATCTATACAAAGATGCTACTTGGTACCTAGATGAGTAAAGTAAGACTTCCAGCTTGGTGGTGGTTGGATCCAGCTTGTAGGTGGTTTGGTCCGGCTCGGTGGTGGTTGGATCCAGCGTGGTGGTTGGATCAGTGTGTTGCGAAGGTGGTTAGCAGCTCGTCCTGGATGCTGTTGGAGCGCGCGAGCATGCGCGGCGACATGTTGCCGAACGCCTTGCCCACTGTGTCGGCTTGCGAAGCCTCCGCTGCTTTGCGCTCGTGGTACGAGTCGGAGAATTCCTGCGATAAATAATATACCATTCTGTTAGATGCTATATATTCAGTGATACGAGTGTGTACCATTTAGGGTAAAGTATCAAAATATAAAGGCAAGGAGTACAGAGACGAGACATGGAGCCTCCCTAGTGGCGCGCTAAGTTGCCCACGTTGTAATTTTTGGAAGTAGTGGAATAATATATACCTATAAGGTGGGTCTGATATTACATGACGCGTTTAGGGCGTCACGCCAAATCTCACGTATGGAGAGAGTCTTGACAAATCTCACGGTTTTTTATTCATTCTAATTACAGAAAACCAGTAAAACAACAAGGTAAAAGAAAAAATAAACACACTGCCCTGCCAAAAATAACGGCACTCGGAATGTAAGGATTCTAACGATACCAGGGGTATATGTACTATTATTTATTCTGTGACGCTACTGATTTAATTTGGGAAATGTGTTTCTTTTAATCGCATGATTAACAATGTCTATTAATTCATATTTCTAGCGTGAAACCACATTCACAAAATCTCATGTGAGATACGGGGGAGGGGAACTCGCTATATCTCCAAGGTGGTCGATAATTTGCCAAAAACATCACGTAATTTATGGACATCCCCTACCACACACCATAGTGACTGACAGACAACACACAGCCTAAGTCGGCGTGGACCTAGCTAGAGATTTGGAGGAAATAAGTATTTCTTTCGTATAAAATTTGGAGGCAATATTTCTTGAATCTATATGTACACCTATGGTGTACATTAAGGAGGGGTTTTTTAAAATTGCGTAACCTGGGATGGCAAAGTTTGAACGCAGGCAAAGCCGCGGGGCGCAGCTAGTAATGAGTAGGCTCGTATGTTGTATCGAAAAAATGAAACGATGCATGGATATTGCATAATATCGCAATCTAACTAAGTACAAACTTTTGATTTGATTTGTATTTTTTGGAATGGAACGGAAACTAAGTATAGGCAATTTTGTAAGAAATGTCCGAAATTCTGCTGTTCTCTTCTCCATGACTTCTTTATTTCAACTTTCACTGTGATACAAAACAAATTCTTTGTACCTCTGATACCAGAGAGCAGCACTACCTCATACTACAAAGAAACAAACAATGTACCTTGAGTCTATTGCCGAGGAAGACGGCGCGCTCTCGCTTCTTGTTCATGAAGTCGCTCTGCGTGAGCCAGCGGTGCTCGTAGCACTCCTCCGCCGACGGACGCTTCAGCGGGACCTTCTTGAACAGGAACATCAGGAACCGGGTTGCCTCCTGGAATAAGCAAGCTATTGAAAAACGGCGCTAGTTACATCTTGTCTTAAAAGTGTAGACAGATTGGGATTACGAGCGCCGCTAATCTCTCCTCGCCAAAGATAAGAATGTTGTTTCGCCGGTCGATACCTACAACGCCATCTAACGAACGAGTGACGTAACTTCTACATGGGAACTTGTAGCTATTCCATACTAGATGGCGCCACTAGCGTGAGGTCATGGCGGTCGATCTGGAATGTTCAGGTACTGGTAAGTGAATAGTGTGTACAGTCGAGTTCAAAATTGCTTTAGTGTTATTTGTTGATTTAATATACTTTTGGTGATTTTTGTAAAAAAGGGTACATTTTTGGTTTAATTGGCATATATCAATTTTATCACAATACCAGCTCGTTACACAATTTATACTAGTGGCTCTTTGAGCTGTAGAATTCGCAAGTACAAACTTTTTTGCAAACAATCAAGCGGTGCACAGTAGCGCCATCTAGTTACCTTATTGTAAAACTAACATTAATAACCATGGTGCTCCATCATGGTGCTTTTCCCTACCTAGTAGGTAAAAGACTGATTCCACTGGTAGAAACCTAAAAGTGAGCAATTTACTGCAATTTGAGGAGCAAGTCTGCTCATCACGCCGAAGATCCTCATCAGATTTTCACCAAAATTGTATGAGAGACTAACTTAAAGCCTTTCAAATAATAACCATCAAAATAGGATCTAATAAGGCGGAGATATTCAATAGCCCCTTTTTATGTCCCTTTATGCAGGAAGTAATTAATTGTACTCAACTGTAGCAAAAGCTACTTTATAAAATAAAAAACAGAAATCAGATGTCGGTTTGTGTGTACGCCGCCGGCTCGTCTGTTATCAGTCCCAACTGACCTGCGTAATCTCCTTGTACAGATGTTCGAACCGGTAGCGCACGAAGGCGATGTTCTGCTTGGTCTCCGCGTCGTCGGCGCCGCGGAAGGGCGACGCTCCCGACAGCATGATGTACGTGAGGACGCCCAGCGACCAGATGTCGGTCTGTGGGTACGCCGGCTCGTCTGTTACTATTTCAGGTGCTGGAATAGAACAGAATAACATGTTATTGTGTAAGCAGTTTTACAAATGTGTAAAAGTTACACAAAGATGGTTAAAATGTTATTCAAGTTCAGTCGGACCCCGCGTGCGGGAATCCGGATTCCCAATTTCTTGAATTACCTGACCCTGGTCTTTACAGTACCGGCGGGATGAGAAGATCAATTTACTCCTTGATTACGTATTATTAACTGTTGCTAATGAAATTGTTGGACTTGAAAACAACTTGTTCAACGAGGATTACTTCCTTCATAATCTACCACGCGCTGGTCAAAGCATCGAAAGTTTACTATCTAGGCATACTTAATCGATACTTATAATAAAACAGTAAGAACCAAAAAGTCTGTACGAAGAAGATAATTTGAATATTCTCTAGGACTTCAAATGAGTTACTGAACAAGAATAAGAAGGTATAACTTTTTTAAATCACGTCTGTCTATCTAGGTGTTTGTTTGCGCAATTTGTCAAACTATTGGATCGATAGAAATGCTATTTTCACTGTAGGATAGCATAAGATTAGTTTTAAAATCTGGTGTAGGTACTTTGCGATGAGCTGTGAAGACGCCCAACAGTATTTTTTTTACCTTTAAGCGAATTTTGATCAAAGGTATACCAATACAATAACTCTTTATTGAACACATTACAATAAAAAAACAAGATAAAGTAATATTGTTATTTTTAGGTACTTTTGGTCCTAGAATAGGATACTTAAATTTCAGAAAAATAATAATAGCTAGTTACAATAGTGTCACTCACCTTTGTACTCCGTGTCTCCGACCTGCGGAACACTAGTCCCCAGCTTGGTGACCTTGTGCGCCGATCCGAAGTCGCACAGCTTCACCTGGATGGAGCGCACCGACGCCATCACTACGTTGTCGGGCTGCAGGTCCAGGTGGCACCAGCCACGCCAGTGCAGGTACTGCAGACCATCCAGGATCTGCGTCACGATCGTCGCCACGATCTGCTCCGAGTACTCGTGACGCGACGAGAGGTACGTCAGGATGTCGGCGCCTTGCAGCTTCTCCATAATCAGCGCCGACACGGGCGAGCCGGGGACCTGGAACGCCCCGAGTAGGTTCGATATCCTTTCGTGTCGCAATCGTCGGAGGCAGTCGAACTCTCTCTTGATTTGCACTTCGGTTTCGGGCCGGTTTTCTAGTATTTTGGCGACGACTACGCTGTCGTCCTTCTTGTCAATGCCTTTGACGACGATCGAGAACTTCCCGCGCCACAGTTCGGAGATGAAACTGTATCTGTCGGTGAAGCCGCTGGACGGGTCCCAGTCGATGGGGCTGTTCTCCGTCGCGTAGTTCAGTTTCGGCCTCTCCTCGTCAAGGACTATCTCCTGGCCAGACTCTGTCATCTGCTGCAGATGCTTCATCGCCTTCGTGACTTCGATAGTCTGCGCGCCGGACTGTTTCGTCTTGACGAGGTTCGTCGGAACTCCTTTGTCGCTCCACCCGATGCGGTTGCGGGAGGACAGCCGGAATTGGTAGCTGGTGTCCGGCCGCAGGCTGCGGACAACGAAGAACTCGTGGTCGATGTTGTCGGCGACGTCGGTCCACTCGACGCGGTCGCCTTCTTTGTACTGCAGGCTGTAGCAGACGACGGGCGAATTGCCGTCGTACTTGGGCTGCTTCCACCTGAGGAGGACTTCAGTGTCGGACACTTCGGCGGCGGTCGGGCTATCGGGCGCGTCGGGGCTGGTTGCCTCGACGATGCGCGTCCGCGAGACGGTCTGCCCGACTTTGTTCCGTGCGACGACCTTGTAGAAGCCGATATCGTGATGCTTGGCCGGGTCCAGTTTCAGCGTGGACCTGCCGTCCTCGTCTTCTATAATCTTGATGCGCTGCCCCTCCGCGATGACCATGTCGTTTTTGAACCACTGGATGGCCGGTTTGGGGTCTCCGACTGCGTAGCAGGAGAGTTGCGCCGGTTCTCCTTCTCTTATGGGTAGGATCTGCGGTTTCTCCCGGAAGAAGGGCAACTGTCCGTCCTAGAAATACATACGTTATTATTAATTTGGGTCTCAAGAAGGCACTTGGTGACCACCGAAAAAACTTCGTGCTAAATATTGCACCTCAGCTAGGATACGGCTGACTCTCGTGGACTGGCGCACTGTGCACCAGAGACAGCCGCCCCCCTAGCTGAGGTCAGAGGTCCTAGCTTCCTGCACGGATATCCTGAATGGGGCTAAAGGGGGAACGTCAGCTCGTGCCGCAGGCGGCGGATCGTGTAAGACTCGGTGCCGTAGTTGTTGATGCGGTACAATGGGACTGACTCTCGTGGACTGGAAGAAAGAGGACTGAAGGAGGCCCGTTAGCTACCTTCTTGGACTCCATCATGGCCTGCGCCTCCGCGTAGGAGTCAAGGCGCGTGCCCAGCTCGTGCCGCAGGCGGCGGATCGTGTAGGACTCGGTGCCATAGTTGTTGATGCGCGCGCGCTGCTCGTCGTCGATCTCTTCGTCCATGATGTCGGTGAAGCGGCGGCGCTCGTGGATTATTGGAGTCTGGAAAAGAATAATTATATTTACTACTAGCGACTCGCCCCGGCTTCGCACGGGTAGCCTAAGGGTTAGGTACTCTTTATTTGTACAAGATTCTACCCGAGTTTTGATTGACTTTGAACAAATATCGTTTATATGTGGTTATATTTAATAATAGTTAGACATAAAGCCTCACGGACTTTTTGTGGGTAATGTCAAAGTCAAAGTATTTATTGTAAATAGGCCAAAATAATATCACTTTTACAAGTCAAAATTAACATCTCATGAACAAGGAGGAAACAAAATATTATAAATAGATCTAATCAATAAAATTATACTGTTTTGAGTTTCCCTTTCACATGCCGACAAAGATAAAACACACACTGGACAAGGACTTCTGACTCTCCCGGTGCTTCGGAAATACGCCCGATAGAGAAGATAGAGCACCAAGAAAATCGACAGGGATGTCGTTTTTCCATATTTGTCAATTCTTTATATATTTTTTTTCAAATGTCAGACATTATTAAATTACTTACTTATAAATATTTAAAAAAAACATAAAACTGAGAAAAAATACATAAAAACAAATGACTAAACTAGGCATGGTGCCTACATACACCGAAGTGGAGACAAAAACTTCTCTGTGCCTACCTAATACAAGAATGGCCATGTATACACATGGCCATTCTTGTATTTTCTTGTTCTGGACATAATATTTAAAAGGCCCCCAAATCATGATAAGCCGTTTTCCTGTAGATAAATAAATGTAGTAACTTTTATCCAAAACAGATGGCGTTGTAATGTTATACGCAATATCCGTTAACTGTTTATGACCCACAGAGTAATAATATTAGTTTTATGCCAATAACCGTAATTCAACCTCTTTAGTTTTATTTTGTGTAAAGTATATACAAAAAATACACTGTTTCACCAATAGAGCATATTGGTGAAACAATATTTTTTGTTAAAAGTGAAAAATGTAAAAATATCGATCAAGTAAAAAACGTTGTAATAAAAATGTGAAATACGCGTTTGTGCAGTCGGAAAACCATGGGACACCATACATTTCCAACTGGTGACATTATGATCACAGTGGAATAAGTGATTCTGAGTGTAAGTTACTTGCAGTTTATTGAGAACTATTGAAAAACAAACCTTTTTTTTACGACTGCCTCTTTCGCCCTCAGTTAAACCTTATTACCTTACCCAAAAGGTCATTGGATGTAGGACACTCACCCTCGGGTCGTAAGCGTCGTGCACTGCTATGTTGTACCCGTAGGAGCGTCCGCAAGCCACCTTCATGTACTCGCGCAGACGCACCGGGAACTGCGTGTCACGCAGCTGCAGTAGGTAGGTGTCCGGCCCGTTCTGGTAGCTGGAATATATTGTACATGAGTTATTGCCAGTTTCTGAGATAAGTAAGTGGGTGAGTGTCTCCTAGCGTTTTATTTGTCGTGAAAATCTTTAAAATCGCACCAATTTTAAAGACGTTTACATACGGTACATATGGCTACCAGGACTATAAAGTGAACAGTAAGGAAAAGTTCTATATCGTCTCGCTTTTATAACTCGGTAACTATACGCTCCAGAGATCTAATTTAAGCACATGATGTAATATTTATTTATTGTCAAAAGACGGAGAGAGAGAGAGGGGGGGCAGGGCGTACAGAAATCAGCAATATTGATGCTTTTGTGATCTTTAATTCGGTATAACTCGTGATTTGTACGTGGCGTAGACGTTTCACGACAAACAAACGGCCGTGCGCCCCGACACAGCCCACCCGGTATTTTTTGTCTAGAATTTCTCACCCAGCGTGTAATGGGAAAATGTACCTGTCACATAAGTTTACCCTCCATAACACGGATGTGACGTCAGGCTAATAACAAATAACAGTTTTCTGATGGTCATCCCAATATATAGTTACGCTCCGTCTTCCGGTCCGTGGTCACCAGTCGTGAAATTTTCTTCCCCAACTGTTATCGATTCTACGCGCTATGTGGCCAGCCCATTGCCACTTCAATGAGCAAATAAGAGTCAAATAGGCGATACTCACTGGCTCTCTGACTTGGCGGAGACCTCCCAGTCGGGGTGGTCCCACTGTTTGAACTGGAGGTCCCACGGAACCGCCTTGCGATCATGCGGGTCGCGCTCCGGACTGCCTGCAATACAAAATAACCAATCAGTTTGTGCGTTGTCAGAGGTTGTGTTCGAACAGTATCCTGTGAGGCTTACCGGCCACATACGATCACTTTTAACTGAACTGATAAAACTGTCAGGGAAAACTGAAATTTTGTAGCATGAAAGCTGACAGTTTTTCATACATACAACGTCAACTATCGCTCAGTTAAAGCTGTCAGTTAAAGGTGACCGGCCGTCACCCCGGCCGGTATGTGGCGTTGTTTAAAATCCAAGGCATCCGTGGAAACCTGGCAGGGGGCAACATCAATAATTTAGACAGGTTGTCATTTTGAGAAGTTTACATTATGAGCATTAACGCAATCGACCAGTGAATGATTTATGCGTGAAACATCTGAGTGTTCGTGAGGGAAAAATGCTTGAGCAAAAACCTCCAAATTGAAGGACGTCCTCCACTGGATGAATGCGAATCAGTACAGCGTGGAAATTTCCCTTTCATGTATCAACTGAGTTAAATCTCACACTGGAAAAGGAAATACCCTTCTGAATCTCCCGGGGCTTCGAAAACACGCCCGTTAGAGAAGAGAGAACCAAGAAACTCTACGGGGATGAAATTTTTTCAACATTTGTTCATTCTTTATAATTTTATCAATTAATGTCTGAAATTATAATAAAACATAATTAAATTACAAATATAACAGATAAAAATAAATCATATCATCAGCTTCCTCAGGAAGGAGGAAGAATATTAGAATGCCCATTCTACCCCTTCTGCGGGTAGAATGGACATTCAGTAATGATTCAGTAATGAAGTATTTACCTTCAGGTGTGTATATCTCCCCTGGCGGGTAGACCATCTTGGAGGGATGTTCGAAGGCGCCGCTCAGCGGCCGGCGGCGGAACCACGTGCGACATTGTGCGTTACCGGTCCAGTCTCTGCAACGTAAGTTTTATCATCTTGTTTACAAGTTTATATCTTATGCCTTATATATATATATATATATATATATATAAAATGTTCTGACAACACATCACATAATAAATAATAGCTATAATTCTAAAGTGACAAGTTTCTGTGATATTGGAGCTCAAACATAGCGCACAGCGTAGGTATGTAGTCATAATAATTTGAGCTGAAATATCACAGAAACGCGACACGACACGACACTTTAAGATACCAATAGTATAACAAGTATCTTCCATTCATAATAATATAATAATGATAATAAGAAAATTCTATCTCGATAAACATATAATAATAGCATTATCTATACTTATAACAAAACAAAAAGAATGAGAAAGTCAGTACAAAGAAGATAATTTAAAAAAAAATGTCCTTAAATTAAGCTACCGTTTATTTTTCTTTCTTTTTTAACTCTTGTCTGTCTGTTTGTCTGTAAGCGAACGTGTAACAAGTGAACAATCACGCATCACGTAAAACACGTAAAAACTCCTGGACCCATTGTGATGCGGTTTTCACTATTGGATAGCTCAAGGTTTGAATTAAAAACTGGGGTGCTTGGTATCTTAATCCTATGATTAGATGCCAAGCAATCAATAAAAAACTTTTTGACGGCTTTAGGAATTTTGATCAAATGTTGGTATCTTTGTCACAGAATAAATAATAGTACAAGTACAGAAGGCTAACTGAGTAAAGTCATTTAAATAAATAGCGACTCTCGCTACAACGCTATAAAGTGCAATTTAACTCGCACAGCGCTGCGAGATTTCAATTATATTTACCTAGAAGGCGCTCACCCATTGCGTGCAGGCTAGAATGTACCGTATCACACAACGCGCGAGAGCTTCCATTGCTCTAATCGTTTCAGAATCGCTCTGTCACTTTTACGCTCGGTAGGGTTGTATTGTATCAAGATATGACTAGGTACTTGTACTAGTAATTATTCTGTGATATAATATGACTTAGATATTGTAACCGAATAAACAATTAAGTTATTAAATACTTATTGCTATAAATGTTGAGAGTTCTATTAACTACTTATAATGACATTCTTATCAGAATAGACCTAGTACCTCATTATTTGATCATATCATAATAGGTTACACTTTGATGAATAAAAGGTTCCTGTCTGACTTCGATGCTTAATAATGAATGAAAAAGAAATGGCTACCTACGTAATAAAATGTCGGTATGTAGGTATTTTACGAGATTTGTCAGACCGAATGCGATGCAGTACCTTCTAGGTTTATCCTTGGTATTCATAATTAAGAAAAGAATAAAATTTGACAAAAACTTTACGTAAGTTTACGTAAGTAAACTTTATCGGCGCGCGACTCATCGAGCGCACGCTTGACACTCTACTGAATTAACCCCAATATTACGGCCCCGAAGTATTTGTACTTGTTGCGGAGTGCGACCTGTCTTTGTGTTTTAGATCATGGAATAGTACATAAAGTACTTTTAACCTAGAGAAATGAACACGCATGCGAAGCGGGCACAGCTCAGCAGTCATAATAACGTAAATATTTAGATCTACCTAACTAAAATCTCCGTATCTAGGTGAGGAACGCATTCATAAAAACAAAGTTCCACGCGTTACAGCTGTACTTACTGCACTGCAAGCGTCACCGCTGAAGGCAAAGAAGTCGCTGTGTCGAATAAGTTTAGAAAAAACGTTTTCACGTGGTAAATTATCCCTGACATTGTTACTTTTAAAGTTCAAGTTTAATACTTGAAGACCGAAATGGTTTCGTTTTTATACACGCCTTAATGCAACTGATTTCTGAAGATTTGTTGAGAAAGCTGTGCACAGTGCATCTGGGAATCTGCCAATCTGCCGTCACCCCGGTCATGTCTTCGATTTAATTCTGTCACATTTAAAATATACGATATCGATGCTGTAATCATCCAATAATGCTTTGACTTCTGTCTTCAATTAGTCTACTTTAGGTCGGCTTTATTTTCAACGTGTTAAGGCTCAAAACGCATGGAACTTTTCATTGCGTGTAGACGCGATTGCGTCGATATTAAAATAAAACGGATGAATTAGATCAGCAACGTGAGACGAGCGACATTTTGTCACCTAGTAGAATTAAGTTATAGGTCCCAATAGACAACATTGGCAAGGCACACAACACAAACACTGTGCACTGTATGTATTACTTGCTAACACAGTAGCAAGGTTCAATGAGAAAAAATAATAACGTGGTTATATCAACAGATTTTATGAAGTAAGGCATCATAGCTAGCGACAATACACAATATAATAGCAACCAAGGTTCAATGAGAAAAAATAATAACATGGTTATATCAACAGATTTTATGAAGTAAGGCATCATAGCTAGCGACAATACACGATATAATAGCAACCAAGGTTCAATGAAAAAAAAATATAACAGGGTTTTATCAATAGATTTTATGAAGTAAGGCATCATACTCGTAGCTAGCGACAATACACGATATAATAGCAATCAATGAGAAAAAATAATAACATGGTTTTATCAACAGATTTTATGAAGTAAGGCATCATAGCTAGCGACAATACACGATATAAAAGCAACCAAGGTTCAATGAAAAAAAAAATATAACAGGGTTTTATCAATAGATTTTATGAAGTAAGGCATCATACTCGTAGCTAGCGACAAAACTAGATATAATAGCAACCAAGGTTCAATGAGAAAAATTAATAAAAGGGTTTTATCAATAGATTTTATGAAGTAAGGCATCATAGCTAGCGACAATACACGATATGATAGCAACCAAGGTTCAATGAGAAAAAATAATAACATGGTTTTATCAACAGATTTTATGAAGTAAGGCATCATAGCTAGCGACAATACACGGTATAATAGCAACCAAGGTTCAATGAAAAAAAAGGGTTTTATCAACAGATTTTATGAAGTAAGGCGCAACAATACACGATAGCTAGCGACAATACACGATATAATAGCAACCAAGGTTCAATGAGAAAAAATAATAACAGGGTAATCAACAGATTTTATGAAGTAAGGCATCATAGCTAGCGACAATACACGATATAATAGCAACCAAGGTTCAATGAGAAAATTTATTAACAGGGTAATCAACAGATTTTATGAAGTTAGGCATCATAGCTAGCGACAATACACGATATAATAGCAACCAAGGTTCAATGAGAAAAATTAATAACAGGGTTTTATCAATAGATTTTATGAAGTAAGGCATCATAGCTAGCGACAATACACGATATAATAGCAACCAAGGTTCAATGAGAAAAAATAATAACAGGGTAATCAACAGATTTTATGAAGTAAGGCATCATAGCTAGCGACAATACACGATATAATAGCAACCAAGGTTCAATGAAAAATTTATTAACAGGGTAATCAACAGATTTTATGAAGTTAGGCATCATAGCTAGCGACAATACATATAATATTTTGGGTCTAGAACTATGAATTAACTATACTTCACGACTTGAAATCAACATAATTACGAATTTTCACACCATGCCAAGATATCAGTGTCAGAATATATGAATTATATCGTTATTTGGGAATAAATCACTTAACCATTGTACAACAAGACGCATTTATGCGAAAAGAAATATCAAAGGCATTAGCAACTCAGCTTTAGAATGGTATTCCCTGATCCCGATTTTAATTCTTGATCTTAATTTTTCCAATACGTTAACAACTAGGTTGCACTAATGCGTATAAGCATAATTTTATTTTAATCAAAAACACGCTTCAAAAGGATTTACAAAAAACCACAACATATTTTCGCCGAAATTTGTATGGGACATAAAACACACAAAAACACACAAAAAAACGAATCATCCAAATCGGTTTAGAAATCCCCAAGATATCAGTAAACAAACATACACACAAAAAAACATAATAGTCTAATTGAAAACCTCCTCCTTCCGGGAGTCGATTACTAAAAACAATCGAACAAACAAACCTGTACAAGTTGTAGTAATTCCTCAGTCTATCAGTCGAGATCTGGTATTCCTCCTGGTAGATCTTATCAGCCAGGGTCAGCCAGGGGTGGGACAGCGCTGCGTTCACGTCCATGCGCTCGTGCCAATTGAACACGAGCAACCTGAATAGAACATAACGTAGATATGTAGGTATGTATATCGAATGAGGTATTGCTGAACTCTAGTGTCTGTGTTTGCAAACCGCCCAAAGGCCTCTGACAAGGCTTAACGACTGCTATCAAATGTTAGCAACTGGGACCGATGGATTAACGTGGCCCCCGAAGTAAGGAATGATAGCAAATCCGCACATAACTTATTATAAAAGTCATTGGAACCGAGGATCACCTTTTTCACACATTTTTTAAAAATAATAATTTGTTTGTTAAATTTTGACCACTATCAAGCCTAGTCGATGGTCGTTAACACACTAAGCCAAGAATGTATGTGGGGTATGCTTGTGGGGGGTTGTGCGTGTGAGTAAGAGTGAGATGTGTGTATGAGTGTGTGTTTGTGGAGTTGCGAGAGTGGCGCATAAAACAACCCATCTAGATATTTATAGTTTACTTTATTGCTAATGTGACATTTCTTAATTTCATTACGAAATGTAGCGGAGAAAGTCCACACACTATACGTGAGCGGTATGTGGGGGTGCATGAGAGTATGAGGGGGTGTGCTGAGTGTTGGTTCTTTGGAGTGAGCTTAAGTGGAGCTCACCTGGAGATGAAGTCGCGGCACTCCGTGCTGAGTCGTGCCCACCAAACCTCGTCGTGCCACTCCCAGCGTCCGTCACGCAGGTTGGTGAGTGTCTCGCGGTCGTTGCGTCCGCGGAAAAGCGAGTGCCCACTCAGCAGGATGTACGTGATGATGCCGACGCTCCACATGTCTGCGCCGAATGATACGCCCTCACCGTTGGCCACCTGGGAATGAAGTACGATGGGATATTGTATGGTCTTCCAAATGCCTAACCATTATTTTTCTACTTTTATGAGGTAGGTTTTAGTTGAGTATGCACTGTGCAGCTGTCACAGATTTTAAAGTTTACCACAGCGGACAATGGTTCCATTCTATAATACAAAATAAACTTAAACTATTCCGCTTTATTCCGACCTCTTTCGTTTTCATAACTATTGGAAGTGACAGTAAATATTACATACTTGTATAGTAAATAAGAAATATGTCGCTTTAAACTGAAATTGAAATGCAAAGTTATAGATTACACGAGAATATTATAAATGCCGTACACAATATGCTTTGTGTAAGTGATGATGAAATCTGGGATATCAGAAGGGTAGAAACAAAGATACCTAGTGGAATAAACATTGTAACCCTTTGTCTCCTATCCAACGTTGTCGTTTTAGCCAAGTCTCGGTTAATGTAACAAACCTCAGGTGCCACAAATTCCGGCATGCCGTAGTCGAGGGAAGCGTGCTTGTTGAACTGTATGCGGCGCGAGAGGCCGAAGTCGCAGATCTTCAGTTCGTCGCTGCCAGCGTGAGACAGGAGAAGCTCGCCGATCTATCAGACAAAAATGAAATAAGTTTAATACTTAAACAGAAATAGCTACAAAAAACAAGGGAGCATAGCTATACTCCCTTGTTTTTTGTAGTTTTCCTACTATGTACTAAAAAACACGCCTGCCCTGCCTAAAAATAACTTATGCCTATAAATTATATATTGATGGAATGTGCCTACCCATATTGTAAAATTGGAAGAAAAATAGTTTTTTTTTTGGCAAATGGAGCCATACTGCCATCAAACAGACTTTAAAAAATATATAGCCTTTGTTATTCTACATACGTCTAAATCTGTTCAGGCATTTAAAAGTAAATGTTGGAATAAAGAAACTCACATACATACACACATACAAACATACATGAATCCTAAAAACATTACAATCCTTTTTTTGGGCAGTCATGTAAAAAGTTATGTTTTACAGACATTAGAGCTATGAAAAGACAAATAATGATTAATAATCACCCCAGAGTGTACAGCTGACGCTGTGACTAGGGAACTGGAATTTATATTGACAACGTTTTTTTTTCTTTTTCTGTGTATTTATATTGTTGAGACAAAATAATTATAATCAGCGAACTTGCAAAATTCCGCTTCTCCGTTCTCAGATGGGACTTTTAGGGGTCTCGGCGGCGAATAAGTTGTCTATACAAACTTAATATCAAAACCATATGTAATTTAAGCATATTTCCACTATCTAATACTCGAATTCAGATAGTATTTATCTAGAATCCAAAATGTTTTATTTTTCAAAATACTTTCCAAAACTGAAATTAAAGCGAATTTAATTTTAAGTCGTGAAAGTAAATAAAATACACAAAAAAACACTTCGAAGAAGGTATGAGCAAAAAAAAAACACAACAAAGCTACAAAGCTCATGAGCGGGTGGCAAAAACTAAACGCTATGATAATACTGTTATCTTTCCGACACTTATATTGCAATATTAGCCGTTTTCGATGGGTTAGTTCAGAAAACTAACAATAGATGGCGTTACTGTCCCCGTAAGACGGTTTTAGAAACGGAGGGGAATATTTGGATGATGATGTAGTAGTGGTTACGGTAGCCGAAATGGTTAAAGGCATGTGCCTCGCACAGGCACGGATGAGCACGGATTCGAGTCCCGTCCGTGATCAAAATTCTCCTTTAATAAAAGAATAGTTATTACATTTGTATAGCGAAACTTACCGTCAGACCCAAATGCGCGACACTATTATCGTGCATATACTTGAGCCCCCTCAGCAGCTGCCTCATGTACCCCGCTATCTCCCGCTCCGTGTACCCCTGCCCCCGCAGCAAACGGTCGCGCACCAGTTCGCCCCCCGACGCCAGCTCCGTGACGAGCGCCAGGGTGTGCTCGTGTTCGTACGCGTCTTGCAGGCGGATGAGATGGCGGTCGTTGAGTATGTTCATGATGTCCAGCTCATTCTTCATGAAGGGCTTCAGGTCGGAGTGGCCGTGCATTATCTTTGCGGCGTAGTTGCGGCCTGAAAGAAAGTACAGTCAGTAAATTGACGTTTAATGCTCACACACGGCGCTGTCGAATGCTCGGATCAGCTAAGATCTTAGTTCTAGTTATATATTTTATAGCTGTGCCCGCGGCTTTTCCCGCGTGGGCATTTAATTTAAAAGTGTTCCATACGTGTTATTCCAGGGCCAAATGTACCTATAGAGTACAATATCTACATTTCTTCAAAATTCGTTGAGCCGTCAAATAGTTTTTTATCGATTCCGGCATCTAATCATCGGATTAAGATACCAAGTACCCCAGTTTATAAGTCAACCCCTATGCTATCCAACAGTGAAAACCGTATATATCGCCATCGGTTCAGTAGTTTTTACGTGATGCGCGAACAAACATACAGATAAACAGACAGACACGATCAACTAGATTGTTTACCTGCTCGATCAACTAGCCATAACTTTCTGACCCAATACTATCTAAGTGACAATTCGTAACATTGACACGCTAGAAATAGAAGATCTCTTTCTTTTTTCTTACGTTTCATAGATTTATTTAATTTTTCGACACAATGGCGACGACAATGGCCCCATTCAGCAGCTTTTTGTTGCTTGATAAAAGTTATGTAGGTAGGTGTCGACGAGGACGTACAAGTCCCCGAAGGGTTTCACGCTCGGCTTCACGCGCGACGGGTGCTCGCGGATCCTGTATGTATAGTTACCGGTGAGCCTCTCCGCGGCGTGGTACACGACGCCCTGCACGCCGCGCCCGAGCTCGTCACCAAGGTCGTAGAAGTCCCCGAAGGGCTTCGCACACGGCGTCACGCGTGGTGGGTGCTCGCGGATCCTGTACATACGACACATTACATTGTTAATCGACTTCACAAAAGGAGGACGTTCTATGTTCGCATGTATGTTTTTTATAATTTATATTTACTTACTTATCCGTCAATTGCGGACCGATTTAGTTGTTTTTTTATTTGTAAGAGGTCTAGGTTGTTCTCATGTAAAATGTATCAAATATGTTTTTTTTTAATCCATTTCAAATCGTTTGTTGTGTATCATGCTATTGTGGACAGCACTTGTAATATTAACTGCTCGATCAAGTAGATTTATCACCTGCTCGATCAACTAGATTGTAATAGATCTAGTTCTAACTAAATGTGTTACCTGCTTGATCAGCTGGATCCGTTACATGTAAGAGTACTCGTGCTCACTCTCCTTGAATTGCAGCATGGCGGAGGAGCTGACGGCGCCGGCCACGTTCCGCGCGGAGATGGAGTACAGGCCCTCATACTTCAGGATGGCGTCCTGGATGATCAGAAGGCACAGGTCCGGCTCGATTAACTGGATCTGTTACCTGCTCGATCAACTGGATCCGTTACCTGTAGGAGTACTCATGCTCGCTCTCCTCTACATGCAGCATGGCGGAGGAGCTGACGGCGCCGGCCACGTTCCGCGCGGAGATGGAGTACAGGCCCTCGTCCTTAAGGATGGCGTCCTGGATGATCAAGATGCACAGGTCCGGCTCGATGAACTGGATCTGAGGAGGCAAATTATACTGTTATACTGCTGGCACCGATGTGATGGGATTGAGAACTTTAGCCGCCAGATATTCCGCCGTCTATTGCCAAGTATAAATAGATTTATGTGGTAATGCAATAAAGATTCTTGACGTATGACAATCTTCCTTTCTTTTTTGGGTTCCGTAGTTAAATAAGGAACCCTTATAGTTTCATCATGTCCGTTTGTCCGTCCGACTGTCTGTATGCCACAGTCATTTTGATCAGAAACTATTAACTGTACAAAGTTGAACTTTAGCACTTCAATAGATATTTATAAGTTCCACATAGTTGTATAAAGTATATAAAGGAAAAACTTTGGTTGGTTTCCATAAATGAAAAGTCTCGTTGAATAGGTATTCTAAAATTATAATGAGGTTTCTTTGACAGTTTTTTCTTTTTGGTTCCGTTACGAAGTATTTGGCTTTAAAGTGACCTTTCAGCTAGAGTTGCATGCCCCCCCCCCCTCCCCCCTCGAAATCATAAAATAAAGTACAAAAATGATAGAAAAAATCTAGAGCACTAGCGTATAATACGAATTTACTAACAAAATTATCACGGCAATCTAGGTCTTACTATGTAACGAGATACAGCAGAACAAGTAACCGCATTTTATGCCCGCGTCACTCTGAACTAATTCCAGTTTACAACCGTAACAGCATATTGTTGGCTTGTCACGTAAAAACTATTGAACCGATTGCAATGCAATTTTTACAGTTGGGTTGCTTAGGGTCCTGGCTACGGAACCCTAAGTCTTATCGTGAGCGACACGCACTTGGCCGGTTTTCTTATTTCTTTTACTCTACGATTGTCCGCGCTTTGTACGGGAAACGAAGTTACTTATTACAGAGTGGTACTATTATTTATTTCGTGTCTATTATCCACACCAATATATAAAAGTGAAACGTTTTCAATTTGTTTGTTTGTTTGTGTGGAGAGCTTTCACGCGATAACAGCTGGACGGATTTTGATGAAATTTGGAATGGAGATAGCTTATACAATGGAATAAAACATAGGATACTTTTTATCCCGGAAATTGTAAGCTTTCACGGAAAAACTAGATAATGTTGATTCCTCGCTGTAAGGAACGGTTGCCATGGAAACGAAATGATAACAAGTCTATCAAAAAACATCAAGAGCGTTGGTGCTATACTTTTGCATTGGTTTATAATATCCTAGAAGAACATAGGATGCTTTTTTTCGTGATAAACTGTAGTCCGCGCGGACGAAGTTGCGGGCGAAAGGTAGATTTATTTTTCTTAACCTGTACTGTCCCACTGCTGGGCAATGGTCTCCCCCATGTATCTCGATCACCGGCTAGATTCTATCAACAGTACTGGTAAGCATCCAGATCGCCGCGCCAGCGCTTTCTCGGCCTCCCTCGGCGTCACCGCCCATCTTGTAGCATCCACTGCGTTACCATCTGGACCAAGCTAGTTAATATATATAATTACCTTGGTCCTAGAGCTGGGTGCTAGTGGCTGCCAGTCCTTGTACCACTTGATGTCGGGGTAGGGCACGCCGGTGACCCTGGCTTCGATCCTGGCCTGCTTCCTCTCCAGCACCACGCTCTCTTCAGGTCTTCGGATGAAGGTGGGGTACTCGGACAGCTCGAGGCGCACTCGCTGTCGCGCCTGGCCGTGCTCGTTGGTGGCCACGGCTTCGTACCAGCCCGCGTCGCGTTCCAGCATCCTGAAGGTTTGTATTTTTGTGAAAAGAGAAGCAGCAATATATGGTTTAAAACTAACATGGCCACAAACACTACAAGTATTAACATTAGAAATGGGACATTTACCATGGATACTATTTTTAACGATTTCCCAATATTTCGGCACTGCTGCAAGCGCCATGATCACGGATAACTGAAGTAACTGCGGGTAGATACGTTTTTACAAGCAGAAAAAATGGTCTACCCTCTTTCTAACTCGTTCATTACGCGCGACACCAGAACCGTTGTTCCAGAAATATCGAACTCTTTAAAAATAGTATCCACGTTAAATTTCCCTAATGTTTCTAATGTTTGTACTTTTATAGAAGCGTCACTTGCTTCTTTATGGAAGCAAGTGACGATTGCTTCTTTTGTTTTTGCATATGCCAGGTTGTTATTAAGCAGTATGGCAGTATGCTCTCGCTAGGAACTAAATATGCTGGCATTTAGTTAGCACGCTTTCTGGTGAAAATCGAAAGAGATACGTATACCTGTATCAGAAAGATTTGGCTCAAATAAGTAGTTGAATAAATTCGTAGTTTGAGTTAAATGGGTTTCATACAATCGTTGTTATAAAGTTGTCTGTTGAGTCTTTTGTCAAGATACGTTCGCCCGCATGCACTCGTTTTTTTCCCTTTTTTTCTGCAGTCATCTCTTAAACTTTGAGCAGATGTGTTGGGCGTCTATGTCTTGTGGGAGTAGCGGTCCATTGAACCATCCTCCTCTCACTTTACATCCAGTTTCATGATGTGGTTTCGTTTCAGTCTCTTTGGGTGAATGATCTTCAGTAACTCTGCCGCAAGGGGGTTTGGGTGGATGGCTAGTCTTTGCTTTTAGTTAACTGAATACTGCTTAATCTCCTAACTGTGTTTAAGGTTAGCTCTTCATGAAGTTCACAGTTTCGTAGGAACCACGGCGCGCTGGATAAGTTGTTTGCCATTTTGAGCTGTTGGAATTGCATGCCGATCCCCAGAGTTGGTTTTAGAACAACTTTGTATATCCGGAATTTGTTGTCTGTGCCCAGTACTGAGTTTCTACCGAGCAACCAATGTAGCCCTCGATATCTCTGGTTTAATTGCTCTCTCTTCTACTGCAGGTGCTTTTTCCAGGTGCGATGGCTCACCTGGAAAAAGCACCTGCAGTAGAAAAGGCCTGCAGTAGGTCTAGGTATTTCACCGACCCATTGTGTATTGTGTGTTGTGTATTGTGGCAGGGTGTTATTTCCTAGATATACAGGTGGACTGTCTCCAGGGCAGCAAAAATGCAAAAAGCAAATGTGATCTGGGTTGACTTCGAGGCACTAGCTTTAATTCTCAATTTTTTGAGCCATGTTTCAATTTTATCTAGCCCGTGTTGGAAATTCTGCGAGGCTTGGTTTCGATTCTTTCTGCTTGTGAGAATAGCAGTGTCATCTGCAAATGTGGCAGTTACTACATCGGGTGTTTCGGGTAGGTCTCATGTATATATATAGCGTATAGGATTGGGCCCAATTCAGATAGTAGTACGTATATTCACCGTCCTTGACTTGGAATATTCTTTCTGAGATGTAAGAATTGAGTAACCCAAAGTACGACTGTGGTAGCAGGGTTTTGATCTTATAGAGTAGACATTTGTGCCATACTTTATCAAACGCCTGCTGTATGTCTAGGAAGGCTGCCAAGCAGTAATCTCTGTGCTCTAATGTCTTCCTTATTTGGTCAACATTTCTATGCACCTGTTCAATATTGCCGTACTCCTTTTTGAATCCAAATTGGTGATCTGGGATTATTGATCTTTCATTTAAGATTTTAGCTAGGCGTTGTAATAATATTTTCTCGAAGAGCTTAGATATTACAGGTAGGAGGCTAATCGGTCTATACGAGCCCACTTCGTTGATAGATTTTCCATCTTTGTAAACCATTATGATTTGAGATACTTTCCATAAGCTTGGATAATAGCCTACTCTCATAATTCCATTAATGAGTGTCGTGAGGAAAACTATTCCTTTTTTTGGGAGTCGAAGAAGGACTTCCTTGGTAATTTGATCAAATCCAGAAGTCTTTTTTTTATCAAGTCGAGATATAGTTCTAGATACCTCTTTGACACATTGTGAATGAAACCACAAAAATAAATTGTAAACAAACCATCATACGATTTACAATTGGGATTACTCAAGTTTGAAAACAATTGTTATAGCATCGAAGCGAATAGGTTATAATCATGGTCCTTCGAGCCGCATCACACTTATCTTAACAGGTAAAAAAGTACTCACTTGTTAATAAAGAGCGTGGCTTGTCCGTTCCTGGTGTAGGACCAGTCGTACCGGCCGCCCACCTCAACCGGCTCGTCATTGAAGAAGTACGTCATCCTTGGCTTGGGGTACCCGTACACGAACCAGAACAGGTTAGCATTGTGTCCCTTCACGCCGTACTGCGAGTCGTACTCCTGGCGCAAGAAGCGCGGCGCCTGCGAGTAGCCGTCGTGCGGCGGACGCTCGATGTCGAAGTCCTACAAAGTATTTTATTGTAAATAGGCAAAATAATAGCACTTTAATAGCACAGATAAGAAAACATAAAATATTATAAATAGATCAAGAAAACATAAAATATTATAAAAAGATCGAGATCAAGTAAACTAAGTATGCTTAGAGTCTGAAAAGGAAATTTCCCTTTCATGTGCTGACTCAGAGTTGAATCTTGCACAGTGAAAAGGACATACCCTTCTGACTCTACCAGTGCTTCAGAAATACACCCGTTAGAAGAGAAGAGAGAAACTCTATGGGAAGTCCTTTTTTCCATATTTGACAATTCTTTATATATTTTTTTAAATATCGTAAATTACTCGTATAATAAAACACATAGATTACAAATATAAAAGTGCCAATGAGACATCCCACAATCATCAAACTGATAAAAATACAAATGACTAATAAGAAACCAGGCTAGACCTGATACAGATGGTAGTAGTTGGTGAACAGAATAGCCTGATGTTAAGTGGCATCATAATATATAGCATTCTTCAAATGTCGTCAGCTGGTAAACGTCTACTGTAGAACATAGGCCTCTCGCAAAGAATGCCACAACCAGCAGTCACTCGCTATTCGTCTACCATAAGCACCACGCTCGCCAAGCGTCTTGGTCATATTGGTTAGTAGGAAACAAGAAAATATTCTACTGTGTAATTGTTATGTTCAAACTATTCAATATTATATTTAGAGGATAGCCGTGGTCATGCCACTTTGCCCTACCTATTTTTTTGCCTTTTTATAGCTTACGATCGCTTATTACTGTTAGAAAATAAGTAGTTGTTACCCTAGGGAAGTAAGGCGACGTCTCCGGCCTGAAGTCGATGCCGGGCTCCAAATAAGGCACAAACTTGGGCGGGTCGGGCTCCAGCTTGGCGCGGTGCGTGATGGCGAAGGGCGAGGGGTCGCTGACGCCGTACTTGTTCTCCACGCGGATGCGGAACTTGTAGTCGCGGAAGGGCTCCAGGTTGCGGATGTCGGCCACGCACGAGCGCAGCCCCGTGCGCGCCGTGAACCAGTCGCCGTCCGGCTGCTCGCACATCTCCACCTGCAGACCAGGGTTGATTCATTGCCATCCTATAACTTATGCAGAGAGGCAGGCTTCTCTCAAAGAGAAGTAAGGGCCATAATCCATCAGATTCATCTATTACTTTTAACCTCCGATGAAAGAGAGGGGTGTTATAAGTTTAGAGTCTGTATGTATTATAATCACCGCTTTACTAACATATTATTTTTCAATGTTCTCCCAATCGACCTTCACGTATAGTGTGAGCCATCAGCCAGTATAGCCAGGATTACAAATCGACATTTTCATAGGTAAAGTGACGCAATTAAAATATCGATTTCAGTTTCTGCAACGAGATAGACCAGAAGTGATGACAAAATCTAGAAAGCTTGTAGTGACATAGCTAAGAATATGTTATTCGGGATATACAGCTACAACTGAAAAGTTTTATTTTAGTAAAAAATAATAATAATTAAATAATAAACTCATGAAAATATTTCAGTAAAATGTAAGTCAAAACATGACTCAAATATTGAAAGGTTCGTAACGCACCTGGTACGTGACGGGGAACCTCGGCCCGTGCGGGATGGAAGGCCGCCAGGACAGCGTGAGGTGGCGGTCGGCCATGCGCGAGATGATGGGCCGGTCGGCGAGCGGCATGGGGATGCCGGTTTTCTTCATCTTGTCGAAGTCGGAGTACTGGTCCGCGATGGGTCGCTTGCTGCCGCTGTGCGGCTCCAAGGCTGAAAATGCATGATTTTAAGAACCAGACTCATGAATTAAAAGTTTATAGTAGTTCGTCAAAAGCCCTGTGCGTGTAACCACTAACCACAACTAGGTAACACTTTTTTTTTCCATAACCTTACTTTACTTCGTTCGGCCCTAGGCACCGCACCAAATTAAGTGCGGTTTTCCATCGCTCCGTGCTTCGGAGGGCACGTTAAGCTGTGTCCATGCGGATCCTCTCGCACGGGAACAACTTACTGTCATAGGTGAGCTGCGCTGTGCACTCTGCCTCGCCGTGCGGGTTGTAGATGCGGCACTTATACGCGCCGACGTCGCTGGGGTCGATCCCGGAGATGGTGAGTCGCAGCAGGCCGGTGGTCTCCTTGTCCATACGGATCCTCTCGCACGGGAACAACTTCTCGTCGTTGCGGAACCTGCGAAGCAAAAATAGTTAAAAAAATATCTAAATGGCCTTCTGACTGTGGACAGGAATCATCACCCCCTTCCCTTTTCAAACTATTTTGTAGGGTTGGTACAATATGTACTTTCTTTCATTTCCTATCTTCATCTCAGTATACACTCCCATTTATCTACACTCATATCGTAAAATCTGGATTCTGAACTCAAAAACGGTGGCATAATGACATACATTAGGCACGGCATGTCTCTAAGAAGATAAAAATATTGCATGGTAATACTGTGTTTTGAACTAAACAATGTCATAACATATTGTTTTTTCCATAAAACACCGGTTTGGCTACGTACTACTAGGGTTTTCGCCATTTAAGATATGGCAGCGCGTGTTAGACCATAGATATGCACGCGAATTCGCTGTGGACTGGTTTTTGGCGCCATAATTTCTTAGATAATTTTTATTTTTATTTTGTTTCACTGTTTTTTAAACTAAACAGTGCTTTAATTATTACTATTTCATTATAGCACAGTTATGGACCCGACCATCGAGGGTTTCGTTTTTTTTTCCTTAATAGTACTGATTGACCCGATCAATTAGGTTTTAATACTGTGTGGCCGTTTATTATCTATAGCGGCGCATGCTCACGCTTTCGTGGTAGACTGCTGGATTGGATTTCATCGCCAATCATTTACATTATTAATTTATTATTATTTATTTACTGTGATTTTAATGGTCAAAAAAACTGAGAAAAATGACAGATACAAGTGAAATTGAGGAGAATTTGCCTCCACTTGACACCATGGAAACATCAACGAAAAAGTCGAACGAAATTTACGATCAATTCAAGAAAAAAACTCGACAAATTGTTTTTTTTATTAATGGTAGATAGGTAGCCTTCCTGTTGCATGAGTGTAGATACAAATAAAGTAGTGTATGAAACCGCACATAACTAGGTATTAAAACACTGGCAACAATTCGGAAAAAACACTCCGTAAACTAAACTACTCTCAATTTAAACCTTGTCGACTTCGTGACAAGTTCTTTTTGCCCCTGGCATCTATTCTTCGACACCACTAAACTGTCACTAAAGCCTGTCAGCGTAAAATCAACTTTTTTTCCACTCGACGAGATTTGTCCAAACGCTGTGAGACAGCGCGTTGAAAACCTGTTTTAATTGCCTTATTTTAAGTGGTACAGCTTAAATTGACTAAAGTTTAGAATAGATGCCAGAGACAAAAAGACCTTGTTACAAAGTCGGCAAAGTTTAAAATACATTTGCAGAATTTAATTCTAGTATAGTTTAAGGAGTATTATGTCCGAATTGCTGCCATTGTTATATTAAAACACTACTAAACCAGCGGCTCGTTTTTTAAATTCACACTCGTGATTTAATAGCCCAAGCAACCGTTTCATAAACTACTATTATTGGTCTTCATCTACGCTTTACCATTAACAATCCTTTCTAACACTCTCCTCTCGTTACATGACCTTCCTCTGTCCTCAGAACATGCCCATACTAAAACAACCTTGTGTATAATAAGCTGAATTATGAAACTAAATGCATTTTCTTAAGAGTCACTTTACAAGCAAGTGTGTTGAAAACATCTTTGTTAATTATAAGCTCATCATCTGGTGATTAGTATTGATGCGGTCTAACCAGGCTAAAGTCAACAAGCGTAATGTAACGCTGGCTCACCACTCGACGTCGGGGTCCGGCGTGCCAGTGGCGCACGCCGTGAACTTGGCACTCATGCCTCGGAACACCTCGATGTCGCCGATCTTCTTCAGGAAGGCTGGAGGCTCCACCTTCTGAGACCTGCCACTGTATACCATATAAGCTTTTACTACCTTTTAACTACCTTCTAAATAATCAAGACTTTGTTTAAGTGCGGATAGGCACAAAATGAAGTTCTTCAAGATGGTGTAAGGATTCCATATTCCAGGTTGATAACTATGTCACAGGTGTTGCAGAAGCCCTTAGGCAAAGGTGACCGTAGCAAGCAGCCCGTCTGATTACTTATATTACCTACATAAAAAAAAGACGTTGATTGACAAGATTTTCTTTTTTGTCACTATTGTCCTAGACTAAATGCTCTATTCCCTATCACAGACAGCTAATACTTGGCATAAAGGCAGCCGTGATAAGCAGTTGGGCAGATCTTCCACTAGGTCTTCTATACTTACATCTTGTCAACAACTTGTAAGGCCGCCTCACACGTCGCCTCGCCCTCCTTGTTCCTCGCGACACACTTGTACGTGCCCGCGTCGTCCCGCGTTAGGTCCCGCACGTACAGACAGCACGCGTCGCCGTCCCGCTTGATGTTGTACTTGTCCGAGTGGCGTAGGGGCTTGCCGTTCTTATACCACGTGATCTCCGGCGTCGGGAGGCCGAACACTCGCGCGGGGAACTTTGCATCGAAGGTCGGCAGCTGTGGGCAGGAGACGAAGAAATTAAGTAACAAAAAGTCTGGACAAAAATATATAATTAAAATGAGGGTTTGTGGACTTAAAATCACCAATTGAACAACAACCTATAACATAACAAAATATGATTGTCTGTATATTCGTGTAAGTATCACGTAAAAACTCCTGGACCGATCGGTTTTGAATGTGGGATACATCGAATTGTCAATGGTGGGATAGCTTAGGTTGTGACTTAAAATTTGGTGCAGGTACTTTGTATCTCAATCCGAAAAGGAAAAAATAAAAAATACTTGACGGCTGAACAAAATGTCACGGTTACATTGTAAAAACGGATAGATTACAATTTAACCGATCCAAATAGAAAATCGTCAATGGACATGCTATTCGCTAGCTGATGGACCAATTAGTGCGCAGTTTTACAATTTTACAGATACTATCGCCTGTATTGTAAAACTTTTCCGGATTGGTCGGTCTAGATTTGTCACCACAGAGCTACAAATTAAATAGAAGCTCACGAATCGGAATCGGAGCAGCCCGATCATCACGTGGTCCGACCTTGCCCTACCCCCGGGTGCAATTTCAAAACGCGGAGCCAGAAGCTCTGAGAACTCAAGAGTTCTGGCGAGAGCCCATTTACTAATTCACGATCAAGTTTAATCCTTGGGGTCATATCATATCGGCATGAATGATCTCGAGATCATTTGCAATTGATTGTCTGTTTCTCTATAGTGAGAAATACGAGTCTGACCAATCAAGGGCACGTTCACAGTTTGACCGTGACTATATAATCTCAGAAATCGGATAAATTGTAATACTGTGCACTGATTGGTCGGTAATATTCGATCGTGCATGTTCGTTCACAATTTTTCGTCTGTTTGTAATAAAACTTATAAGAATCGGTCAGATTAAAAACACCGGTTTGTTGTTCTTACAATAAACCGGTAATATATATATATATATACATATGTATTTTACCCCATTGTTTTTTTTTACCAGAAACATGTCCAAATCTCCCGGAAACAGCAGGAACTACTCAAAAAGAAGCAGGCTCAAACTTTAGTAATATTTACTATGAGGAAGCAGAAGTTTCTATAGATGCTTATATTATACAAGGCTTTATATCAGGGATCTCAACAGCAACTATGATAACCGTTAAAGATAAGATTAGTGTGCTTAGAAGTCCAACTAGAGGTTTTCCAACGTATTTAAAATGTATTTGTTAGCTAAATTGCATTTGGATTTGTTTTTAGATAACGAACAAAACTCGTCCCAATATAACAATTATATAAAAAAACTGAGGTTTATACCATCGGACAAGTGTTATTCAGCTTCGAATTCTCAAGCTCTCTTTAGAGATTCCTTAGTAACACAACAGAACCGACAGGGAACATACCTGCTGCAGATCAGTGAACCGCTGCGAGAAGTTGGGCGGCTGGTAGACCTTGCGCACGTTGAAGGTGCCCTGCGAGGCGTCCTCGCCCAGCGGGCTGATGAGTTTCACGCCGTATACGCCTGCGTCCGCGACCTCCACAGGGTTGATCTCTATACCCACCTGTGAAACAAGCCTATGGTTTTACAAGATAACTTTAGTTCAATGGGTTCCATACATTTTACTATTGACCCCGGTACAAAAACAAGTTTACCCTCAACCGCTAATTTGAATAGATCGCGAAATCGCTGCCACTAAGCCCAAAGATAAGAGATTGGAGCTCAAAGATAGGATCTGTTATCTTTGAACTCCAATATTGCAAAAACGCAATCTTAAGGGTATTTTTTCAAAATGGCGTTTGAGTTTAGAAGGTCTTTAATTTTTAACATACTGAAAATCTGTGAATGAACCGAATATTAGGTATCACATCGTCAGCCGGCAAGGTCCACTGCTAAACATAGGCCACAGAGCATAGGCCTCCCTGTAGACACCACAACGAGCGGTTGCAGTGATATTATTTTGCTAAAACTTATTAACACGTGTATTCCTAGCGCCTTAATAAACTGTCCCTTAGTCAGAATCTTCTGGATATGCGATTATGGCAACGCGCTTATTTAAACTGGCACGCAACTGATAATATTACTTAATAGGCGCCAGCAGCAGGTTGTTACGTGCCGTAGGTATAGCTGCCAATAGCCGATATTATTTTAATGATTTGTGAATTCTACAGCATAGAGACTTGTCATCTTGTCGCTCGGCTTGTGAGGAACCTTCTGTTGCCAAAGAAGGAGGCGGCACGAGAGGCTCCCGCCGCGAGGTCACGCAAGATGAACTGTATAGACTAATCGTGTGACTTACCCTCTTGCCGTCACAAGTGAGCGTCACTTTATCGCTCGGCTTGAGAGGCGCGCCGTTCTTGGTCCACGTGACCTCCGGAATAGGGTTCCCAACGAAGGGCGCCGACACGGTGAGAGGCTGACCCTCTTCAGCAGTGAGGTCGCGCAGGCCGTGGATGAACTGCGGTCGCTCTTGTGGGGACTTGTCGTCTTGACGGCCTGGGGGGTTGAGACAAATAGCGATGAGAAGGGGTGGTCTTATTATAACGCAGGGCACCACACGGCAAGAACGTTGTATCACACTCATTTTAAAAATACGTATGTTTGTGAGTGTGCTTGTTACTTCTTCACGCTGAAACAGCTCAACGTATTTTGATGAAATTTTGTCTTTAGATAACCACATACGAAATAATAACACATATGATACATCATCATCACCGACGCTAAAATGAATAAGGGACAGGCGGTAAAAATAAATAAATATATTTGGGACAATTCTACACCAATTACCTAGCCCCAAACTAGGATACCCTGTACTATGGGTACTAGATAACGGATAAACATACATAGATACGAATATTATAACATCCATGACTCGGAAACAAACATTTCTGCTCATCACACAAATTAATGCACCTTGCAGGATTCGAACCCGCGACCGTTTGATTACGTACCTAGGATCACTAGCCACGAGACCAACCGGTCGTCAAAAACCGCCCAAAACAGTATAAGTATAAAGTATAGTGTATAAAGTGTGTGAATGAACCGAAGACACCACGCGTAGAACTCTAGGCTTGGTTCCCTGTCGGGGTGGGGGTGTGTGTGTGTGTGTGTGTGTGTGTGTGTGTGTGTGTGTGTGTGTGTGTGTGTGTGTGTGTGTGTGTGTGTGTGTGTCAGTATAGTGTATAAAGTATCACATATTTTCGATCAGGTTCACAATTTATATTTAAGTATTACAAATATGAAGTTAGTATTTGTATTTCACCATTTCAAGATATATAGGATACTTTTATTCTTATTCATCATCATCCATCATCATTGTAAAAGCATTATTTTACTTTTATTCATCATCATCCATCATCATTGTAAAAGGTAGAAGGAAAGGAAGCAGGTAAAACCGCGGGGTGCAACTAGTACTGAATACTTACTGGCGACGGTGAGGTCAGCGTCGCTGCTGGTCTCTCCCTTGTCGTTGACGGCGGCGACACTGTACTGGCCGGCGTCGGGCGCACCCGCCTTGTCTATGAGCAGAGCGTGCGTGCCATCCGGCTGAGAGACCACCTTGATGTGGTGCCCGTCGGGGACCACCTCGTGACCGTTGTGGCTCCTGGTGACCGAAATTGATAATATCGGAGTGTTTTTTAGAGGGGTTTAATAACTGTCAAAATAATGAAAAAAAAACGTAGTCATGATCCCAAAGTTCGAACAAATATGAATTTTTGTATATTTTTTTAAATTTACTTTGTTACGATTGTTTATCTGCAATGAACCTACAATAATCGGAGTGTTGTTAGAATAAAATGTTATTCTAAGAGCATTGGCTAGAGTCAGCAAAAATAATAAGAGTTAATAAGGAAATGGGGACGATCTTTGACCAGCATCAGCTGACATAAACAATACCTAATGTGTCTGCAACAATTTGTTCGTGTTACCATTTGATCGTAGGCTGGGGATGCCCCAGGACCTTGACCTCCAATTTGACGGGGAAGCCCTCGATGACCTTGGTGGGTTGCAGCTGCGCAATGAAGGCGGGTTTGCGCTCCTTCTGATTTACTTCGGCTGTGGCTTTGGACGCGACCTGGACATTAACAATTTTGGTGAACACAAATAAAAATTAACCCCTCCCTAAACACCATCACAATCACATCAGTTTTCTAAAAGAAAAACCGTCTGTTCGTTTGAGCTACGATGCCACAGACAGACACACGGATACATACATACTTACACACCATAAACTTATAACACTCTCTTTTCTGATCTTTTCGCGTATCATCATTTTTTGTATTTGTAAATACAAAAAATGATGACTTGAAAACGAGAATGAAAATAGTCAAAATTAAGGTTATGTCATAAAGGAATCTAGACGAAAAATATTTGTTTCTAAAAATAATCCGCCATATTCGTTGAGGCAAAATTGGTGTCAGCAATCGCCAAAAATTAAATCTTTAAAATACTAAAACGTTTCAGTTTCTTAAACGTTTCGTAAAACGTTCGTTTTTCATCAACAGATAAACTTGTTGATTCTTTTAAGTTGTTTAAAGTCTAATAAACGGATAGCTCTCACGGATTATTTTGTCGAAAGTTCCAACGTTATTTTTATATTATATCTATGTAGCAAAGAGGTAAGGTGCTTGTAGTCACAGTCAGTGGAGTAGCATGAATTTCTTCCGCCCGGGGCTAAGTCGTCATTAGTTGCCCCTGTAATCTGCCGCCTGGGGCTAAGTCGACATTAGTTGCCCCTGAAATTTGCCGCCCGGGGCTAAGTCGTCATTAGTTGCCCCTGTAATCTGCCGCCTTGGGCTAAGTCAACATTACTTGCCCCTGAAATCTGCCGCCCGGGGCTAAGTCGTCATTAGTTGCCCCCTGTAATCTTCCACCTGGGGCTAAGTCGAGATTAGTTGCCCTCTGAAATCTGCCACCCGGGGCCCGGATCCCCCGCAAAATACTATAGCTTTGTTATTTACTTTGGTAAATAACAAAAGTCTTTAACATAGAAAATTAAAAAGAATTGCCTAGAAGATAAAAGAATAAGCTTCTGAACAAGAATACATTTTCAGTTTGTGTGTTTTGCGTCGTACTTATAAAAACTATTGGACCTATTGAAATTCGGTTTTCACTGTAAGATAACTGTTAGGATTTGATTTAGGAAGGATATATGCTGTCTGTAGAGGTATAGACTCAGCTATAGACCAACAGCATATAATATCCTTCCTAAAAAAAGGATTTGATCTAAAATCTAAAGTAATTCTTGCATCTCTCTCTCTCAATGTGACGGCGACGGCTAGAAGCCGAAAAATTGAATTTTGATGATTTTTGGTACATGGTCATTTGGTCATAGATCTGTTAAAGGGAAGCATCACTTTTATAATGAGATATACTACTACTTACTACTTTGTTTGTTAGGTACTACTACTTACTACTACTACTATACTATTAGATAGTTTGGTACCTTAATCCCAGAAAATATGTCCACGCGGTTCAAGCCGTAGCGCACAGCTACTGCTGAACATATAGTGAACCTATTGTAGCCTAATATAAGTGCTGTACAAAGTACCATAGCACAAAAAAAAACAAAACAAATTAATTAAAACAACTAATCCAATCTTGATACAATATTTATGGGCCTGCCTGGAAGACTACTCTTTTAAATAATCAGTTTTAATTCAGTCGCCATATGGCGGAGATATTGGTGATAATACAATTTTAATAAAATGAGCCGTCGCGGGACGCCTAGCTGACGTGCAAAAAAAAAAAAAACTAAAACAACGAACAACCATTTTGCACCGCGCGCTCTCATTGATCGACTGTGAATCAGCAATTCTACTTTTGATCTATACTACGAGTAACTTTTCGGCCTAACACCATAAGTCTGGTTGGCGCGACGGGACATTGTTCGACTGTCGGTGTTTAGTACCAGAGTTCAATTCCCAATATTGTTTATATTTTGCACATTAAAAAAAATGCGATGGCTTATAACTTGAATATGGCCGAGCTGAGGCGGAAAGAGTCGACGCGCCAAGAAAGCTCGTGTCGCGCTACAGTCGGCGTTACCCCCATACCGCACCATTAGATGTTAACACATCAAAAAACACTGTCTCACATAGAGCCACCTCCTGTTACAAAGTCAATTAAAAATGTTCTCACATCTCCAAGTTTATTAGTGACAGTCAAGGAGTAAACGCCGGCGTCTTCCGGCTTGCAGCTGTCGATGCTGAGCCCGATGAGCCCGCCGGGCTGGTTGATGAAGTTGACCGCCTGCGAGGGCCTCACGGGCAGCCCATCCTTGAACCACTTCACCTCGGGCGCCGGGAACGCCATGACCCTGGCCTCAAGCTTGAGGGGTTGACCGATTACGGCCTTGACGTCTTCTAGCTCCTGGCTGAAGGATGGCTTTCTTGGTGTTGCTGTAGAAAGAAAATTATATGTGTTTGAATCCAATGAAATGAAATAAAAATAAAAAATTGCTTGAATTCAATTCTTGACATAGTTGTGGGATCTCTGTAGGCGACGTCATGCGAATAATTTAAGGTTAGCTTATTATTTACTGAGGGCTAATTTATTTACATATAGATTTCATGCAATAAAAAATCAATGGTAATTCAATTGATTACCAAAATGTCAAAGTAAAATTAAGTCAAACAGTTGACATATACGAATAGTAATACTAAATATATGAATTTTAAGGCCGATTTTTCAATGATCAGATAAGCAATCAGATAGCATTTATTCGACTAATAGCCTAGGACTGAATGTTTCAATCCTCAGATAGATTTATTCCACGAACAACTCACTTAACTGAAGAATAAATTTATCTACCCGTTCGACGGCCAGATAACTGCTTATTCGACTGTTTATTTGACATTGAGACGTTGATGTCACCAGCTCAACAAACAACGTAAAATATCACCAGCAAAAGTTTTTGAGAAGGTTATTCACTAACAATTTTTATAGACAGGTGGAGCAATACCTATGCGATGAACAACACGGCTTTAGAGAGAAAAGATCGGTCAATACAAATTTGCTCGCAGTTGTGAATTATATATCATCCCGATTGGACCGAAAAGGGCAGGTAGACGTTCTCTATTTCGACTTCCGTAAGGCATTTGACCGAGTCAATAATTACTTGCTTCTGGCGAAATTGAGTACTCTGGGTTTTGCACCAGGCCTTCTCAAACTTATTGCAGGTTATCTTAGAGATCGTCAGCAGTATGTAAGGTTAGGAGTGTATGAATCGCCTGCATATCATACGCGCTCTGGAGTTAGTCAGGGGTCTATTCTCGGACCTCTTCTCTTTATTCTTATGGTCAACGACATTCCCTCTGTCATAAGACACGCCAAGTGTCTATTGTATGCTGACGATTTGAAGTTGATCCTAGAAATAAAGTCCGTGGATGACTGTCTGTTGCTTCAGCGTGATGTGGACGCTGTTTACGATTGGGGAGTGGCAAACGGGATGGAGTTTAATACTTCCAAATGCTATGCCATGACCTTCGGTTGCATGTGGCACCCAATTGAATTTAACTACAAATTAGATTCCATTGACATAACAAAATCTAATAACATGAAAGACCTGGGTGTCACATTCGACCGAAAACTGTCATTTCACGACCATATCACAACAATTGCCAAGGAATCCTTTAGAAGGTTGGGGTTTGTGCTGAGAAATTGTCGTGATTTTCAAAGTGACCGTGTCATTAGGCTCATCTTTGGGGCTCTGGTTCGTAGCAAGCTTGAGGCCAGCTCATGTGTTTGGCATCCACATGAGAGCACATACGCTCTGTTACTGGAAAAGGTGCAAAAGGCATTTCTTCGTTTTCTTTATAAACGTATATTTGGGTATTACCCATACATGTACCCGGCAAGGTTTCTCCTAGGCAGCCTAAACTATAACTCATTAGAGGTTAGAAGAGCAAATTGCCAACTTATTACCATGTGTAAGATTCTCCGTGGGAAAATAGACGCGCGAAACGTAGCCCAGGGCTACGTTCGTGAACGTCGCCCGACGACGCTCGATTACATAAACGCGTTCTAAAACCCACGGGGTGATCGCTCGGCTATCACTCGTAGGCGTTTTTAAATGACGCTCGACGACGCTCCGGTCGCCCCACGAAATAGGTGGGTGAAAGTCGCCCTGACGTTTTAATGATACTGTTTGAGTGTCAACACAAAGTATTTTTTGATTATTTTGAGGTTATACTAATCATCGAGAGCAAATTTTTCATCAAGAGGTATGGAAACTGCCATGGAAGATACGGAAAGGAGGGTTTTTACTGATAATGGCCAGTTAATAGTCGATTAAAGATGTTTTTTTTGTTGTAAAATCTATTTTTTCAGTGACAGCTCCGCAGTGTCGTTCGAAAACGACCGATGACGAACGTCGCACGCCGTGGGGCGAACGCTAGTCGTCGGACGAGATTTAGAAAGTCTAACATTCATGTTATCAATATATTTATTTCACCTCTCTGAAGTTAGTGACGTCTGATTTGCTTTAATCGGCCCGTAATCGGCCAGATGGATGCATGGAATGATTGACAATTGAAAAATAGGGCACTATATCAGACCGTTAAGCAGTCTAATAAATTTATTCCTCTATTCATGTTATGAGCCCGTTTATTTGAGTATTGAATTTCACTCCCTAAATTTAAAATAATCATTTATTGAATAAAAATATAATATTGATATTTTGTTCGTGTTTGTAACTACAAGTTTATAGTAACTCTTTACAATTTTAAATTAAGGGGTTAGAATGGTTCTCAAATGGAGACCACGGACCGGAAGACAGACAGTGACAGATAAAATATGGTTGTACTTTGTACTATACTATAACCCAGATTCAATAAGATTCAATACTGTGTCCTAATATTGGAGTTACACGTAACGCGATGTACATAGTTCTGCTAGCAGTGCTGATGCTGTTCATCAATAGTCGATTAGAGAGTTCTGTCGAAGAGCAGTTCAACTGGTCTACTGATAGTCTACTAGTTTACTGATAGTCTACTGAAGATCTACTAATCTACTGACGGCCTACTGACGATCACTAACTGGTCAAGTGGTCTACTAACAGTCTGCTAATGGTCTACTGGTCTACTCACGGTTGACGGCGACGGCACAGAGCGCAGAGTTGTCACCATGCGGGTTAGAGATGACCAACTTGTAGGCTCCACAGTCGGCCGGGGTCACGTGGTCGATGGTCAGTTTGACTGTGCCGTCGGGCAGGGCGGTCTGCTTCACTCGCTCGTCTGACGCCGGTAGTTCGGTGCCGTCCTTGTACCTGGACGATAGAATAAGGTTATTAAGAAGTAGGTTCAAATAACGGCAGGCGATAATACCGGGGCTGCGCACCACCGATTAATGGACTAGTGGAGCGAAGCGAATTGTATGTTTGTCGTGTAAATATGCATTTATTTACTTACATTACGTTTAAGATATTTAAAAAAAAAACAGGAATCTAGATTCAATTCAATTCATTTATTAGTCTTTTGACATTTCGATGCACTTAGACTTGTCACAATAAAATAATACAATGTTCACAATTATAGAGAAAAAAACCCATTAAATTATCAATACAAAAATGAAAATGTAACAATGGCAATTAAAATAGTATAGTATGTATCTACAATAGCATCGTCAATTATTGTTATACAAAATAAAGTAAAATAAAAAGGTAATATGCACTGTACCAGTTCGAACATCGTGAAAAGTGAATTTAATTAATCTATTACAAATATATTTTTGTCAGCTAAAGCCTCTCTCATATTATAATAGCTTTTCTTTATTAATTGATTCTTCACTAAAGCAAAAAATCGTTATTGTTTATGTATTTGACCGATTTCGGAATTTTATTATACAATTGTATGCCCATAAAATAAAAGATTTTTGAAATCTTAGACAGTCTCGTATTGGGGATAGTTAAGCGGTCCCTATGCCTAGTGTTGAAGTTGTGAATATCTTCAATTTTGGGCATATTATCTATATTTTCTCGGATATACTAAGCATTGGTAAATAAATTCTCTCGCCATTGTTAATATATTCAAGTCTCTGAATTTATCTTTACAGGTTTCCGTTTGTCTAATGCTCAAAATATACCTAATAGCTCGTTTTTGCAGTATAAAAACTCTATTAGATTCTGCTGCTGTACTGTAAATATCTACTATCCGAATCCGAATAATTCATACCAATATATAAAAGTGAAACGTTGTCTGTTTGTTTGTTTGTTTGGGGAACTTTCACGCGATAACCGCAGGATGTATTTTGATGAAATTTGGAATGGAGATAGCTTATACCCTAGAATAAAACATAAGATACTTTTTTATCCCGGAAAATTCCACGAAAACTGGAACATGTTGAATACTCGCTGTAAGGAACGTATGCTATGGAAACGAAATAACAAGTCTGTCAAAAATCATCAAGAGCGTTGGTGCCACAGATTAAGTAGTTGATGTTATACCTACCAACAACAAGTCACAGAGGCCATAACCATGAAGTCTAAGTCTACTTTTGCATTGGTTTTTAATATCCAAGAAGAACGTAAATAGGATGTTTTTTTCGCGATAAACTGTAAGTGAAGTCGCGGGCGGGTAAGCTAGTAACATATAAAAAAAAGATTTACCCTAATATTTTTTTTCCCAAACAACCACAGGAAATAAAAAAAATGAGTAGAGTAATTTTCGAGTTTTTGCGAGACTAACAGAAATTGTTTTTTATATATATATATAGAAGAAGATAGATAGATAGATGGTAAAAATATGCTTCAATATCAAATGGATTTTGGTATGACGATTGTATGAGAATTGTCTTCTGCCGACCTATTATGGACGAACTAGTTTCAGCGCATAAATTACTCCAAGAAATTTGCCCTCGGATATAGGCTGACTACGGATACACATACCTAGTCCTAATAGTAAATTTCTTCATTATTGTGGGAAACATATCAACCTGCGAGTTTATCAATGGCGCGGAATACGGTGTATGCTTCGCTTCTACTTTGCATTCAAAAGCTATGAAACCCTGAAAACGATTAGTTGTTGTACAACTGCAAACGTTGCCTCACCACTTGGCAGTAGGTATCGGGCTGCCGTCCAGCTTGGCCTTCAGCTCCAGCGGCTCGCCCTCGTCCACCTCCTTGGAGCGCTCCAACTTGTGGGCGAACCCTGGGGCCTCCTTGCCGAGGGAGACGGCAGCCTCGCACTCCGCCTCGCCGCAGAGGTTCAAAGCAAGGACTTTGTACTGAAACACAAATAAGCACAAATTAAAAAAAAATGTAACCCCCGGCCTCCCTCACCCCATTATAGCTAAGAAGCTTCTCGATCACAGCAGCTTTCAAACATAAAAAACCGCATCAAAATCTGTCCATTCGTTTGGGAGCTACCATACCACATACAGACACACACAAACGCACACACGGATACATACAATAAACTTCCAACACTCGTCTCTTTGTTCGGGGGTTAATAAAATGAATTTTAAAGTCTGGTACAGTAGTCGCAGCGGAAGTACTCGTATGTCTCGGAAGTTGTCTGCTAGTCGCTGCGCAAACTGCTATTTTTCCGGCGCAATCCCAAAGTTGAAGGTGAAGACAGCATTGTATAACTGCCTCGCTCACTCGCTTACGTATTTCGCATATTTTATCTCGCTCTTACTTCATGCTGTTTTATCCCCACAGCAGTACCTGCGCAATTGTTCACAGAGCCAACTTCACAAACATATAGATTGGCTGCTACTACTGTAACTTGGTTTGCAATGTGCAAGCAACGAGGATGGGGAAGATTACAGTTTGATAAGTAAGTAGATTCTTTCATTAAAAAACCCATCAAAATCAAAATATGTAGATAGATTGAGCTGCGAAATATCCAGGTTCGAAACGTTTTATTTTTAGAAATAAGACGGATAAGGTCAAAAACTGAAACCCGACTAAGGCCAGCCTATGATACTCTTGCGCGAATCGATTGATACCTCGTTTGTCAAAATCGGTTCTAGTTTTTTGTTTGAACACAAAACTCTACCTTTGTTTCGCCGTAGTCGGGTGAAAAACGTTACCCATAGGTAACTTTTTTAACAAGGTTATTCATACAGTGGTATATGGTATGGTTGTATGGTTATTCATACAGTGTCATAACACTGTATGAATAACCTTGTTTGTCAAAATCGTGCCAAGTTTTTAGATTGAACCTTCTTCGATTGATACCTTGTTTGCTTCGCCATAGTTGGGTAAAAAAAATTGCCTATGACCATAGAAATATATATTTACTTCGTAATTGTAATTCTATGCATATGACACTCTTTATCTGAGGACGAATCGATTGATACCTTGTTGTCAAAATCGAACAAAATATAGGGGCGACGCTATAGTGGAATATCCACATACCCACACACATTATATATATATATATATATATACATACATACATACATACATACATACATACATACATACATACATACATACATACATACATACATAGCCTGTTAAACTCACGACTCTTCCTTATTTTAAGTTTTATATTGAAAACTAAACATACGAGTAGAAAAATTTTTGGGAGGATAAGGCGAATCGCAACACAACTTCGGGGTACTATAACAGAGAATGATCGTAGCAGAAATTGAATAGCTGGAGAACATGAGAGGTCTTTGAGCTCATCAGATATCTGGTCACTTTTGGTATCCTAGGACGTATTATTTCTGCGCAGTGCCACCGTCCATCGTCATCAACGTCGTGCTCATTTGTATACATGCTAATATACCAAATAATACGTACGACTTATTAAATAAGTTATGCCAGTAACTGCACGTATATACTCAAATATGCGACATCCTCCAACTCGAACTGGAGCAGCGTTGTGGAATATGGACCATCCTCGCTGTGAGAGTAGGCCTGTGTCCAAGCACAGCAGTGGGAACCTTTTAGGCGGATGACGATGACACTAAATAAGTTAATTAACAACAACATAAGTTAATAACAAACACACAACAGCTTCTATGCAGTAGCCACTCAATTGCTGGGCGAAGACTTTTGAACCCCCATTTTGCTCAATTGCCTTTTCTATTCGGCATGTATTTGAGCTTTTTGTCCTCGTCCACGTCATTTGTGGTTTCCAAGGCAGCGAATCAATTTTCCAACTTAAGTTGGAACTGTTCTGATCCAACAGCGGCCTGGAGCAAGTTGGGTCGGAGCGTAGACTTCACCAGACGGCATCTTTCAAGATTGTGGTCGATATTCAAGGAGCCTCGGACAAGTTGGTGATCACTACCGGTATTAAATGGTGATCACTGAAACATTACTGAATATGTCCTTATTGTCTGTCATGATGAAGTCAATATTAGTTTTAGTCACACCATCGGGACTTTACCAAGTCCACTTCCCCCGGGATTGCTTTATCAAGAAAGAATTCATTAAAAAGAACCCACTCTTTTTCCAAAAAGTTAACTAGTAAAGATAACTAGAAGTGTTATTTTATCTGGAGCTAATTCTGTATGTCGATTTAGGTCATGCTAACCATAAAAATGCATTGTCATCAGCACTGAACCAACATGCAAAAATTCAACTCCGTAGGAGAAGAGGAAGTTCAGCAAGGTTCTAATTCAGCTTGTAAGATTTAACCTAAACAAACTAACATACTTTTAAAAACACAGGAGTTGGTATCTCACCTTGCCCACATCAGAAGCGCTGAAGTGCTTGATCTCGAGCTCACTGTCCACCTGGCCGCCCACTTGCGTGGTGACGGTGCGCCGAGCGTCGCTGCTGATCTCCGCGCCTGCCAGGTACCACTTCACCTCGGGCTTCGGCACGCCGTCGCAGCGCACCTTCAGCGTCACATCGTCGAAATCTTTCACGGTCTGCTCCTGGAGAGGCTTCGTGAACACCGGCCCGCCGGCTGCGGAGAGGAACGGATCGTTGATGTTGAAAGTCGCAATAAAAACTACTCCATAAAAAATGATTATAATCTATAGGTACTTATAATAAAACAGTAAGTACCAAAAATAAAATCTGAAAACGAAAGATAATAAAAAAAAAACTCGTCTTTGGGACTTAAAATTACCTAACAAATTAAAATAGAACATGTTAAAAATGTATGTCTGTCTGTCTATTTATTTGTTTTCGCATGACGTAAAAACTACTGGATTGGTTGAAATGTCGTTTTCACTACTAGGTGACTTAACTTTAAAAAGTAGATGCAGAGCAATCGACTACTACTACGAAAACTGCAGCTGAACCGATTTTCATGAAATTTGGTACATTGGCACAGATAAATAATAGTTCAAATAGCTACATTAAGTCTTAGAATAACACATAAGGATACTTTTCATCCCGGTAAAACGTACAGATGCTAACAAAGCGGTGGGAAGCAGCTAGTTGCCAAACATAGGCAAGTATCATCATCATCATCATCATCATCATTGGCCTTTTACATCTATAACAGATGATATAATTGAAACAGCGACAGTATTTGGAGGGTTTTTACTGCACTTCCGCTGATGGCTAAAGAGACCCATACGGGAAAAGCAGATTCGGCCACTACTCCACTACCACTACCAGCAGATAGGCAAGTATATACCTACTATTATTATTATTGTTTTATTTCTGTTCGTACTGATGAAAAGATACAATGAAAAGATACTGAAAAAAAATACAAGTGATGCGTCAAAAATAACATACACCACACGAGTTACGAAGCTCCTCGATTTTATGAAGTAGTTTGAGAATACTTACTGTGAAGAGTGAGCTTGGCCTGCTGCGCCGTCTCTCCGGCCTCGTTGGTGGCGGTGAGCGTGTACACGCCGGCGTCATCCACGCTGAGCTTCTTGATGGTCAGCTTGTAAGTCTCCGCGCCGATGTCCGCCACGATCTCGTGGCGGGACGACGGCTGGATCGCGTACCCGTCTTTGCTCCTGGTTTGGGAAATTAGTGAGAAAATTGAAAAGCAGTAGACATTATGGCAACATTTACAAGCTCGATTTATATACAAAGTCTATGCCTACTTCGTCAGAAACGGGCTAGATAATTGCCCTAACTGTACACCTAGCCAAAATGCTACAGCAACAATGCTGGGGTACGTACACTATGCATAACATATTGCACTGGCTATACAATTGCGGAAATAACTGCCGAAAAACTAGCCAGTTTAGAGCTTACGCGAGAATTGCAGCCCAGTAGGATAATAGTAACCTACTCTCGAAGAAAATGGAATTATTTTTGGCATTAGATCGATATTGAAGAAGTGAAGTTTCGTACTGAGCACTGTACAATTCCAATACCAATCCGATCAATTTTCTTCCAGCCGCTTTTCCCAAGTCGTCATTCCACCTGGCCACAGGGCGTCTTACACTACGTTTGTCTAAACGTGGTATCCACTCGAGAACTCGTCTACCACAACGGTTATCGGTTCTTCGGGAAATGTGACCCGCCCACTGCCACTTTAGCTTGCTTATCCTTTGAGCGTCGATTACCTTGTTTCTCCGTCAGATATCTTCATTACGAATCTTGACCTTCAGAGAAACTCCAAACAACTCCATTATGGTCAAGCTTAAAAGGCAACATTCCTTCTTCACTTACCATTTAACTTCAGCAATTGGGTTGGCCCGAACGTTGGCGATGAAGGTGATCTCCTCGTAGGGAACCCCGGTGAGGTCCTTGAGACCCTCGATCTCAGGTCGGAGGAGGATGTCCAAACGTGCCGAGCTCTCGCCTACTCCGTACTTGTTCTTGGCTTCGATGCTGTATTCACCAGTGTCCTGGTGACGGCCTAGAGAGAATATGAAGGTTAGATAGAGCCGAAATAAGTTCTTAGTTGATAGGTGGATGACTTGTAGTATTTTTTTTTTAATTTAGAGTAGTTTCCTTCGACTGACAGTTATAATATAATGAAGGTTCGGAAAGCAGTTGTGGACTAAATATATTGGCCTAAAAGATATGGTCACTATAAAAACCAGTGCCAAATATAACGAGGAAAACAACAAAAGAAAACTGGGAATTTCTCCAATGATCAGATGATTGATCTAGTGGCTAGTGACCCTAGGAACGAAATCAAACGGTCGCAGGTTCGAATACTGCAAGGTGCAATCATTTGTGTGATGAGCAGAGAAATGCTTGTTTCCGAGTCATGGATGTGATACGAATATCACATCACATATACGAATATTTAAGTATGTTTATCCGATATCTAGTGCCCATATTACAGGGTATCCTAGTTTGGGGCTAGGTAATTGGCGTGCAAAAACAATAAAAAAGTAACCATTCAACAGAGAACGGTCCACTCCTTGGTACTTTTGAAATGTTGAAGAAAACGAAGCATGACCTCATAACAGCAGTCCTGTAAGTTACCTGTAGGAATGTTCAGAGTAAATGTGCACTCCTTCAAGCCATGGTCGATGTCCTTAGTGTCGGCCGAGGTGACGACGGTCGCGTCAGGCGTGAGTTCCACTCCGTTGAGGAGCCAGGACACGTGTGGCTGCGGGTCAGCGGTGCACACTGCCTGCATGGTGACAGGCTCTCGTTGAAGCACGCGTTGTGCCTCTAGGGGCGTCGTGAACTTAGGCTTGCGGAGTTCACTCTCGGCTGCAACCAAGTTTTTTGAGTTAAGAAGACTAGTGTATGGTCAAATTTTTGCAGCGAGCATATTTGTACACGCTAAATTTTTTTAGTGTAATCAAAACTGTCGTGGACGAAAAATATTTAAATCAAAAGTCATTACACAATAATAAATACAAGTGACATCAACCAAGTCGTGTCCCCGTTATATGTATTGTATGGTACATCTTTTTATATCTGTCTCAGAGAAATCAGAGCGAAGGTAATGACAGTTTAACTTGATTAAGCTTATATTGATAATAATTAATGTAACTTACGAGAAACAGACAGCTGCGCCTTCAACACATTCTTGCCCAGATCATTGCTGATTTCTGCTTGCCACTCTCCCGCGTCTTTCATATCGACTCTATCGATCTCGATCTTGTACACGTCTCCATCGTTCGAGATGTGGACGCCGTTGCTCGGCTTGACCTCCTTGCCGTTGTGAAGCCAGCGCACGATCGGTTTGGGACTACCAGACGCTGTTACGGTGTATACAAGAGGGAGAGATTCGAACGTACTGCCATCTTTAAGTGTGCTCTCTTTTAGTTTGGGGGGTGCTAGAAGAAAAGGATACTAGTATAGTTTGGGGTTTTAACATGAGGTTAAGATAGACAAGTTTAATAACTAAACAATTGATAACATTACACTTGTATGATCTAGGAAATGGAAACTTAAAAAAACACATATTTTTACGACTAATAACACATAAATATGTACTTATAATAAAGAAAAAGTGTGTACAAGGTTAATAAAAAAATGGTCTAGGGTACTTAAAATAAGCTACTGAACAAGAAAATAAAATTTTCAAAAAACGTGTCTGTTAGTCTGTATGTTTGTTTGTTCGCACATCACGTAAACACTACTGGACCGATTGCGATGCGGTTTTCACTGTTGGATAGCTTAGGGTTTGACTTAAAAACTGGGGTACTTGGTAAAAACACCACAATGATCCTGTTTCCTATGGTGGTTAATCCGATGACTAGATGCCGAGCAATCGATAAAAAACTAATAAACAGCTGAACGAATTTTGACGAAATGTAGTATATTGTACTTTATACCTAAGTACTTTTGGTTATGGAATAACACGTATGGGAAACTTTTAAATGAAATGACCACGCGGGCAAAGCCGCGGGCACAGCTAGTGTTGAATAAATATTTATGTTATGTGTATTTTTCGTGTTGTCACTGTTATAAGGGAGACTTAAATTATAAGCAACACATCAATACAAAATAAATTAAAACAGTTAAAAGATATTGACGGTTTAAAATGCAAGCCAAGACTTAATATACTCGTAGTCAACTGACCAAAGTTGAAGCCGCATTATTAATACCCATAAGTATTTACATTGCCAAATACGCAATAGAATTTTCGCTTTATATACAGCTGTTAAAGAAAGTTTACATAAGTACTTGGTGCTCAGACATGGATACTTACAGGTTGTTACCTTTGCACGTTTATGTATATAATAAACACTCCTGATTTTGTGTAAGTTTGTTGTTTGTTTAATACATACCTTTGACGTAGTTTGCTTCAGAACTTTTGTTGTAAGTGCATTGCTCTACTAAGCGATACATGCCAGCGTGAAAAATATATTGTTTTTTTTACCTGGATGATATGGTGATTTTCTCGTTCGACCTAGTATCTCCTCCGTAATGTGCTCCAATTATTAGTATGCCAGAAGGATATGTTATTACGCATGCGTGCTAAAACAAACATACGACAGCATTAGTCGAGTATACGGCGAGAAATTGATAGAGTAATGTTACAATGATCTGAAGTTTTCCATCCATGATATTATTATAATAATCAGCAGTTTTTGAAATTGAATTTTATTAGTCAGTAGAATGAAAGAAAATTACAGATCATTTATCAAATTCAACATCACAGCAATATTGAACTGTAAGCAATTAGAATAAAGTTATTTCTTGACATTGCGTAGCATTATATCGTAAAATTCCAGCCTTTTTTTAACGCTCCCCATTTGTTAAGTACTTTGACTTGACAATTACCTTTATCATCTTCTTCATTCAGAATATCATCTAAAATGCTCCTCTGTCTCTGGCTCCTTCTAATTAAAGCTTCTACTTCATCGTCAGCTTCTTCTTCCACGCAAAACAGTTTCTTTGATTGTTTTCTCTTTCTCTCGACACTAGTTTCAGTTACATCTTTCGTAATGTTTTCGATGATTTTCGTGGGTCCTAAAACTAACTCTTCTATTATTCTACTTTTAACATCATCCAATTTATTTTCAACATTTTTGTATTCGTTTTCGTCGAATTCTTTCGAGATGTGTATAAGTTTTTCTGTGATATCGTTCTCGTATACTTTCTGCGATTTTTCTTTCAGGATAAGCGATTCTTCTTCGCCTTCGTCATCAAAGTAATCTTCTTTTAATGAAGATTGCCGCACGTAAGAATCTTTACTAAAAACTTTTCTAGTTTCATCAATGTCGAAGATGGTCTTTGACAAGTCTTCTATTGAAATCTCTCTTGAGAGAGACTCTTGCTGCCAGCTCAGGTCATCTTCTGACACTGACATTATAGAAACAGTTCTATTAGCACCGGATCTAACACTTTTTGCGATGCTTTCGGCATCCGAGTCTGTTTGCGGCTCTTCGATGATTCCGTAAGTACCCCTCCTTATATAATCTGGTATTGTGTAATGACCCATTTCTGTAAGGAAGTAGCTATGACTGGCTATCTCTTCAACCTCTACAGAAGTTGTGTGTGGTTTGTTTGGTAGTATAACCCTTCTGCTGCCAAAATCATCTGAATCATCTTCCTCGTAATAAACAGCTGTTGATGTCATTTTGTGCAAAGTGTGCGTTTCGGCCGGACCTACCAGTTAAAATAGTATTATGTTGACTATTAAGAAGAATAATTCACGATGACTATTAAATCATGCGATGGTTGATGCATTATTTTTTAGAAGATTTGAAGCAATCTTATGAAACGAGATATTAGAAAATGAGTGTATGAGGTTAGATATGGAAAAAGTAGGAAGGTAGGAAGCTGTATACTGACCTGTAATTATAGCGCCGTGCGACCGAGTGCTGCTGACTTTAGACATAGTTATCGAGCCGTCGCCGCCTTTCTTGAATGTAGTTACTGTTTCGAAAACTCTGTCTAAACATAAAAGAAAACACACATGGGCTGTTAAAAACACGGGTTAAAACATGCAACAGTATGCGCGAAAACATGAGATTCTCGCATCTAATAAGCTGTATGCTAATTTGAAGAGTGAAGCCTAAAGCTTTTATTATTTTTATACCTTCAATGCCAGCACTTAATGGTTCTTCAACGAGAGACTCTTTTTTGATCGATTTACGTTTTGAGGACTTCAAATCTTCATTGACAGGCACTTCTTCGAAGGTTTCAGGCTTGGTGGCTCCTTTTTCTCCTGCTTTCTTTTTTGCTATAACCTCTTCAACAACAGGCTTTTTATTTTGTTCGTTGTCGTTATCATCCCAGAGTGATTTCTCTTCGGATATTTCTGGTTCTGTTATAGATTTTCTCCCTTTGCCAATACGAGGAGTATCTACTTCTTCAATTATAGGTTTCTTAGATTTTACGTCATCGTCCTCCCAGAAAGACTTGGACTCGATCTCTTCTGCCTGAGAGAAAGACTTGTTAAATCTAATTTGTGGTGAATCGAACTCTTCAATGATTGGTTTTTTCAATTTATCGACGTCATTATCATCATCCCAGAACGATTTTTCTTCAATTATTTCTGGCTCTATCACTGACTTCCTACCTTTGGTTGGTTTGGGAGATTCAACTTCTTCTATGATTGGGCCCTTAGATTTGCCATCATTACCTGCATCGTCCCAAAAAGATTTTTCCTCGACTACTTCGGGCTCTGTGATTGATTTCCTAGCTTTATCAGATTTGGGTTTCTTCACTTCTTGAACTACAGCATCTTTAGCTTTACCATCTTCATCTCTAAACGATTTTTCTTCCACTATTTCTGTCTCCGTCACAGACTTCCTACCTTTGGTTGGTTTAAAAGTTTCTACTTCTTCTACGATTGGTCTTTTAGATTTGCCATCATTATCTGCATCGTCCCAGAAAGATTTTTCCTCGATTACTTCTGGCTCTGTGATTGATTTCCTAGCTTTGTCAGATTTTATTTTTTTCACGTCTTGAATGTCAGCCTCTTTAGCTTTGTCATCTTCATAATCATCCCAAAACGACTTTTCTACGACATCTTCAGGCTTAGTTTTGTCTTTCTTAGCAGTTTGTTTCTCTGCTTTATCAACCTCTTCTTCCAAAGCCTGTTTCTTCGTTTTACTTTCGTCTTCAATTTCATTCTCAACGACTTCTTCTTTACTAATCCTCGTATGCACTTCCCTCGCTAATGAATAACAACAAAATGGTAACGATAAAAACATTATAAATGAAAATGGGACACAAATATATTATTGTAAACGTCACAAATGAGAAGTGGTCAAGTGCATAAATGGAAGTGAATGGACCAGCATTCAGTCGAACGAATGCTTGCATAGAAAAATCTACCAAATACTCATGGTTGGTATCTATGGACACCACAAAAACTACGTGCGAACCAAGTAGTAAACTACTTCAATTCTATGTTATTCAAACTACTACTTTACCGGTGGTGAGGTTCCAGCGTGGTGGTAGTTCTGTCGATACTTCAACAGTCTGTATTGACTGACGATACCTTACCATGTTATGACAGTGTTTGTGTTCTGTGTCCTAACTCTAAGCTTAGTTTTGTGCTGAAATTCTCAATCATTACCAAGACAAGAACTGGAGAATCAAGACTAGACACTTAAAACTTATTAACAAATCTTTCTAATAAATAATCATTCAAATAATGTTCCATCGTTTTAAATTTCGAAGAGAACTTATACAAAATGATCTCTACTGTCCTATTCTCTGGGTTTGTATTCGAATACTCACTATGTACGGTGACAGTGCTCTTGGAAGAGACGCTGCCGAACTCGTTTTCCGCTCGGACCTCGTATTCCCCGCCGTCTTCTTCCTTCACCAGGGTCACTGTGAGGTGATAGTTCTCTAATCTGTAAATCAAAGTACTTTACTGCAGAGGACAAGAAGTGAGAAATTGCAGGACAATTAGTAGATATAAATTATTTGAACAAATATTATTATATTATTCAAGACAAGTTTCAGAAAATATTTATGTTAGTTCCATACCTCTTCGTGTCCCTTTCGATCTTTATCCTGGCATCAGTGGTAACCTCCTTGCCGTCCTTAAACCACTTGACCTTGGGCTCGGGGCAGCCTTCTACCTCGACATCGAGCTTCAGGGTCTTACCAGCTTCTACAGTCATGTCTACCAGGCTTTTTGTGATGCGAGGTTTCCCTGATAACACAATAAATCATATTCAGTAACGTGACGGTTAGTTTTGGCACACCGTTCAACACCTCGACTCAAAGGTGAAGCATTTAAATATAATTTTAATCCTAGTGCTGCACATTGACGAGTGGCGACGACTGTGTTGTGGTTAGCAGTCATACACTACTTTTGTTATTTATTAAAACGATCTGTAAGTAACACTATTAAAGCACATTTTTCAATGGTTCACTGAGTCGTTGGTGTTGATTCGTATGTGCGGCCCTTGATGAATCAGATTTCCACTCACTGTTGACGGTGAAGGTGGCCTGGCAGCTGTCGGCGCCCAGCTCGTTGGAGACCTTGCACGAGTAGTTCCCGGACAGTTCCGCGGACACCTCCTTGAGGATCAGCTTGTGGGTGCTGCCGGAGTCTACGCGAGTGAATACCGACTTCTTTTCGGTGATTTCTACATCGCCTAGATACCTATGGGGTGGAATAAAAGCCATTAGACATCCTGCCAGCCGCTGCATTTAAACAGAATTAAATGGATGGAAATTATCTATTAAAGAGTCAAAATAAATAAAAAAAAACCCGGAGATCATGTAGTAAAATAAAGAAATAATAAATAAAATAAAAATAACAAAAAAATACCGACTGCGAACAACCCAAAAACAGCAAACCAGCTTTAAATTTATAATTTTGAAATATAAGATGCAGTCGAAGGCATCATGCATTTCATTACTACTTTGACGGGATCAGCAGCTAGAACCTGGTGAGCTACTCTTCATGCCTCCGACTTAAGAATTATATTTTTCTCGTTCGACAGGTTTTGGTAATTTTTTGTTCCGTAGGAACCTAAACCAACTTTAAATCGTTATAGATCCTAAATGGACATTCGAAATACAAACACATAACATAGTTCGTATACTTTACTTTATTATTTTTCACAATATGGCGTTTGGTTGTCGCCATATTGAATTTTGATTACTGTCATGTCTTTAGTGACACTTGCAAGATTAAAATTGCCGCGTTGCAAAATCTGGCAACGCGGTTGGTCTCTAGAGCGCCAGAGGAACAAACATACATACATATATAGGCTGATAAACACATTACCCTCTTTTGTGTCACGCAGTTGGGTAAAACTTAGAAAGGTAGAATCAATTTTTGAGTTGATATTAGTGAGGGCGTAGCAGAAGATCATGGTAAACGGGGCCATCGACCGCTCGGCTGTCTTAATGCCTAAGCGGCGGTCAACGACCCCATCACCCAAAATTTTACTTATTTTCGATAGGATGACTTCGATTTATTAATTTGATCTTATGTAGTTAAAGGTAACTAAAGTGCTGTAGTAGGTTATAAAAGTGCAACTGTAGGTTATAAAAGAGCTGTTGTAGGTTAGAAAAGTACTGGAGTAGGTGTAAAACGAGTTATAGTAACACCAGCTCACCACTTGACGTTGGGTTGCGGGAAGGCGTCCACATCGACGCTGAACTCCACATTGACGTCGCCCTCGCTGGCGACCGTGTCCTTCAGCTTCTTGGTGAACTGCGGCGCGGTGCGCACGTTGAGGACGCACGAGTCGGACGCACTGCCGTGGATGTTACGGACCTGACCATTACATCACATTTATTATAAAGTTATGTGTATGGATTCCGCATGCTTGCTACATGGCCTGCATGTGCTGATTGTACATGCAGCAAGATATGCAGGACTTAAAACATCACCTTTGTATAGAGAAACTCGGGATGCGATTGGAGCGAACCGTCAACCCAAAACTTATAACTTTTACTCAAACAATACTAGTAATGTGGTCATTATTTCGACAACCTTCTTTGGGCAAAGTCGACCTTGCCGCGCTGCTTGAATAGGCGCCAGCAAAGTTGTATGGAATTTCATTATTGTCGTGTTTTGCGGCCAGCAATTTCCTTTGAAAATCCATTATTGTCGTCTTTTGTAGTAGCACTATTATTTATTCCGTGGGTTCGTTAACCCCGAACGCGAAAAGAGGGGCGTTGTAGCTCCCAGACGAATGGACCGATTTTGATGTTTTTTTATCCTGTTTGAAAGCTGATGTGATCGTGATTGTTGTTGTTGTTGTTTCTGTTTTATTTAAATACCTCGCATTGTTTGAGTAAAGCACTATACAAGCCTTGGTCCGCAATGACTGCCCTGTTGGCCACGCTATAATGGCCTCGAGCTTTGCTAAGTTAAGTTCACGGCCTTCAAGCTTGGCCATCATTGCAGCCCTTGCTGTCCGCGCTATAAAGGCCTCGACCTTCGGTCTCGGCCTTCATTCCAGCTTAGCCATCAAGGGCTGCAATGCTGACCACGCTGTGATGGCCTCGAACTTAACTTAGCTACGCTCTCGACCATCATCATCGCTGCCAGCAACGCAGTCATTACAGACCGCGGCAGTAATGTACTATTGCTGACCAAGATAAAACATCAAAGTTCTTAATGAACGTTTCTCATATTGTAGGACATTTCCAACTAAGATTATCAGAAACAACTATTCTTAACTTAACAATAAATTGCAATTTGTATCTACAACCCACGAACAAGTTTTGTTTACATGACGACAAAGACGTTTTCTGATAATAATTCACGACTCACGACAAACGCTTCTGAATAAATTTTCAAGAAATTCATACGGACAAATTTAGAGGTGTACTCTTTCATTTAAATAACCATTATAATTGGTTCAGAAATCACAAAGATATGAAGTTACATAAATACCAAATATAAGCTAATTTAAAAAAAAAACGTCTTGTAATCTTAAAAAATTAAAAAAATCATTTTTTTAATGTTTGTGCCAGGCCTACTTAACTACTTTAGTCGGTTTGGGCGTAGTACAGACTTCAAACGTTTTTAATTATTTCTTTCTTTTAAGGAATATAGGATTTGAAGTCGTTTAGTTTCTTAACTTTTAGTTTCGTTAAAGTAGGCCTAAGAAAATGAAGTACTTATTCCGTTCGCTAAGAAAAAAGCAATAGTTAACAGTCCATATATTTTACAATACTGAACAGGTTTTGATTAAACTTGAACGATTTCCTAAGTTGAAAAATACTGAAACTATAACAAAAAGAATTATATCAATCGGACTTATAGTTTCCGAAAAATACATGGACAAACATACATACATACACGAAATTTGGTTCAAATCCACACTCATATAGACTAACATATAATAATATAAATATGTCGGAATGTCCATCATCGTGGTGCTACAAAACGAAAGCGACACATAATGGGTACTTTGTGTCGCTTCGGCAGAGTCTCGGTGCGGCGGTGGTGGAAAGGAATAAATCGTACAGAAGAGATTGAGAGTAGACGCGCGCGTGCCGAGGAACTGTCATACGTTTTGATAGTGTCCATATAATTATTATTTTAATTACCTAATTGTAATTTGAGATAGTGATAAACATTAAAGTAATTAAGTGAAAAGACATAAATTTGTGATAAGAATAACTGTAGTAAAAGTGTAGAACAATAAACTTTGTTAAGTGACAAATCAATTAAATGGCTCAATTTATGGTGGTTCATATTTGACATCCTATTAGATATTGAAAGTTTAAGATGTCAGATCAAGAGCATAACGAACAATCTCGGCATCCTGGACCGACAAATATTATGCATTTTCAACAATATTACACATGTGTTTGACATCAACTTAAGAACCTACAATACAATACAATAACTCTTTAGTGAACACATCACAATAAAACACAAATAACAGTAATTATACATGAAATCCAATGTTGTACAATAGGCCTACTTTTTTGAAGTCGATTAAAAATTGGTCAAACTCCACCATAGAAGTCAATTAAAAACAGTCTGTTGTCAAGTACTTACGGCCCAAATATCAGAGTGTGACTCTGGGACATCTAGGTCTGTACTCACTAGTAGTCTAGTAGTCTGTACTTCTGTAGTGAGAACGTGCGGCACAGCTACTATATTGGGATGCACGTATTCAAGCTTCAAGTCCCACAGACAAACGAAACTTAACGTTATTTTTTACAAATTAGTATTAGTATGCAACATGCATATTGCATGAAAAAAAAAACGAGTCCAGTTTTATTCGTACAGCGACTCACTGTTTTATAAGCTCAGTGCAATAGTGCATGGTTCTTACCTCACAAGAGTACTCTCCAGCGTCAGCCCTGGCAGCCGACGTGACCACGAGGCTGTGAGCTTCACCGGACGATGAGATCTTCACTGTAGAAGACTCGGTCAACTCGGTCTTGTTTTTAAACCTGTACCAATAGCACTCATTAACGGTCGATTATTTGCCAGATTAGAAGCCGTTGTGTCTCAAACCTCAAGACATATACTAACAAATATCGAACGTAATTTAAATGAAATAGCGTTCATATCAGGACGTGCTGCAAAGTGGCTGGTAATTGGTTAATTATTGACTTATTTTACAGACTTTTTGTTACTTACTGCTTTATTATAAGTATACATCTAGTGATAGATGATATGGTAGCTGCACAAGTAGCTGGTAAAATCAGGATAAGCCCGAGAAATTACCAGGGATGCCTAAGCTATACTATATTGGCCACGAACTGAACTAGATGGCGTTTGTATGCAAGTTAGCTCGCGGTGACGATATTCACGCTTTTGTCATGGACGTTAAAAGCGTCTCGACGTATAAAGTTCAGTATTGGAGCAATGTTTTATTTAGTGGCAGAAAGTTTGTGATTGTGATATTATTTGTTTTTTTTATAGGATTTTATGTAAAAAAATAAAAAAGATAACATTAAAAAAAAGAGTAAGAAAGAGGCATGAGAGAAAAAAATACAGACATTACCATTCATTCACCAAAGAGTCAACAAAGAGTATCCACCACGTACTACGTGAGAGATATTAACATTACTATACTACCAAACCAATTACTACATTTACTACAAAAGGAACGAACAAAATGCGACATTAACTACAACACATATATATCTATTACTCGCTGTGCACGCACTGTGATCCGCGGCTTTGCCCGCGTGCAAATTTTGCTACCCCCGTTCACACGCCCCAAGGTTACTTATGGAATATGGGGATATATTCCTATTTAATTTCAAACCTCTATAATCCCATCAGTTTAGGGTGTGCGTTGTCTGTCAGTGAGTAGGTATGTCACAGTAATGTTTTATGTACAGATTATTAGCTACTAGTTTTCCCGCCCGCGACTTCGTCCGAGCGGACTACTGTTTATCGTGAAAAAAAGCATCCTAATTTCTTCTAGGATATTAAAAACCAATGCAAAAGTAGGTATAGCACCAATGCTCTTGATGTTTATTGACGGACTTGTTATTTCGTTCCATGGTAACCACAGACCATTCTGTGATGGCAACCGTTCCTTACAGTTTTCCCGTGGAAACTTTCAATTTTCCGGGATAAAAAGTATTGTATGTTTTATTCCAGGGTATAAGCTATATCATTTCTAAATTTCATCAAAATCCGTCCAGCCGTTATCGCGTGAAAGCTCCACAAACAAACAGACAACGATTCACTTTTATATATTGGTATGGATTAACAACTATCTTTCAACCGCAACTTCGTCCGCGTGGACAGCAGCTTATAGTGAAAAAAAACATCCTATGTTCATCAAGAATATTAAAAACCAATGCACCCCTTGATGTTTTTTAACAGAATTGTTATTATTTCATTTCCCCGGCAACGTCATTCCGTTCCTTACAGCGAGTAATAGAGATTTTCCAGTTTTCCCGTGGCAACTTACCATTTTTCGGAATAAAAAAGTATCCTATGTTGGTTTCTATATTGTACAGTATCTACCTATTTAAAAAGTTTTATCAAAATCGGATCTGTCGTTTTGACGTGAGAGCTCCCCAAACAAACAAACAGACAATGTTTCACTTTTATAATAATGGTGTGGATACTTATCAGTGGAAAAGTGGAGTCTAAATAAACTTGAGGTTTCAGGTTACCTAGTAATATTTTATAAGTTATCTGTGTTCTGTGTGTCTGTGTGTCTGTCTGTGGCATCGTAGCTCCCAAACGAATGGACTGATTTAGATGCGTTTCTTCTGTTTTAAAGCTCTTTTTTAATAAAGTTTATTGTACAGATTTTTTGTTACTCTTTATTAAAATTATAAATAGAATCCTTTGTAAAACAGTTAATTAAACTCGTGAGCAATGAAATCGACTCAGCTCGTACGCGCGAAATCTAAGGTGTTATTTTTTTCTATGTTATTATTATTTAATTTAACAATTAAAGCGAATATTTGAAAGTTGGAATCATTAGGTCTCCATGAAAAAAATATCGTAAAAATCAGACACTTCTCACTGAAAATACGTACAGTTAGAATAAATGCTTGAAAAATGTGAAAATGCTCTGTTAAGTTTTGCGCCGGGAATGCCTATAAATTACTTTTCTTTAATCATTATTCAAATTATATAACCATTATTAATGATTTTACATTTAATAAATGTATTTTCTTTAAAGGTTTTCCCATGGAATTCATACCCTTTAAATTTTTTCCAAAATTTCGTATAATTTTAAGTATCGTATCTCAAAAAATACTCAACAGATTTTCACGAAAACTATGTAATTATAAAGGTGAGATGGTAAACTTACAGTGTCTATAGTTTTTATTGTTTGTTACGTATTTTCAGGATTATAATAACACGTTTGCGCGCATGAGGTCTTGTGTCGATTTCATTGCTCGCGATTAGAATTCGCGATATATTACATTCTAATGGGTATTTATACATTAGATTGCAATATGTAGCAATTATAATGCAGTATGTTGTTGTTACCATGAGACAGTAGGCGCGGGGTCGGACTCGGCCTCCACCTTGAAGGTGACGGTCTCCTTCTCCTCGCAGACCTTGGACGCGCCCATCTTCTTGAGCACGCGCGGCGGGGACGTCACGTGCCACTGCCAGAAGTCGGAGCACTGGCTCATCTCGTTCCTGGGTGAGAACAGCAAGATCAATAACTTAATCATGTATTACCACAACTAGATGTGCCCGCGGCTTTGCCCACGTGTGTAGCGAAGGTAATATATAGCTACTATTTAAACTCGAACGCCCCATACATCAAGTGTGCAAATGTCAAACCAGGGAGTTAACGGGTAACCAGCCCCCGTAACCCTCTACGCGTGGTCATTCCTCTGAGATAAAAGTATCTGTTACGGACGCCGAGCCTACCTGTATCAAACTAGCCACTGCGCAGGCGCGAACACGAAGCCCCGCCCACTTTGATGCGCGGGATACGTAGCGTACTAATTGTCATAGTTTAAGTTTGTAAATATATAGAATAAGTTGAGAAATAAATATTGGAAATCGATCAGTCTACATTTGGAGCTTGAACAAACAACATCGTGTTTTATTGAACTACAGTCCACATCGAAGCCAGGAACCCGAACTCTACAGTACTTAGCGTGTAGACCTTGCGATCCATCGTCTATAGTATCCATATATATATATACATATAGGATATGATCAAAAGTACCTCTAGGGTACAATACGTGTTAGCCGTCAAATAGTTTTTTATATATTGCTCGGCTTCTACTCATCGGATTGAGATACTAAATACACCAGTTTTTAAGTCAAACCCTAGTCTATCCATCAACAACGAACGCATCGCAATCGGTTCAATAGTTTTTACGTGATGCGCGAACAAACTAACAGACAGAGACCATTAAAAAAGTTTTAGCACTTACTTTACTACTATAATTATGTACATACATGGAAGGTGTTACGATAATACTGGGTAGAACAACAGGTGACTCTTTTAGGGTGCACAAAATACAATAGGAGTGGCGCAGTGCGGTGACCATAATATGTCAGCCGGACCCAATGCCCTAGAAGAACATCCTCCATTTTACACAAATATTCTGTACTGCCCGCCAGGGTACCATGTTTGATACTAATATTATGATTAAGACCTAATTACATGTGGGAACAGATAAATAAATATGAATATACAGTAAAGTTTTTACAGGCATCTCAAAGGCATTGTACATTAATAAAAAAAAACTAATGTATGAAAATAAAAAATGTGCTTTTTTATAAAGTTATAGCATTTTAACCCCCGAACGCGAAAAGAGAGGGGTGTTATAATTTTAGGATGTGTATGCGTGTTTCTGTCTATGGCATCGCAGCTCTCAAAAAAAGGTCCGATTTTGATGAGTTTTTTCTGTTTGAAAGCTGATGTGATCGAGATGGTTCTTAGCAATAATTAGGGGCGTCAAATTCATTTTTTTATTGCATTCGTCTTGTGGGTTATATTCATTTTTAATAAGTGCTTGTTTAAAATGTGTTTCTACGACTGTGTTATCCTTACAGATCTTCCTTTCTTCAATAGATAGCGTAACTGCCTCTAAGTCACCTGGACCTTTTTTTGAATCATCATCATCATCAGCCTATATCTATCCACTGCTGGACGTAGGCCTCTCCTAATGCACGCCACTGAGCTCGGCCTTCAGCTCTCGTTTTTTTTTAACAATTATAATTTATCTATTACTCAATAAATTATTATTCTGATTCTGAGATTTAATAATACAATCAAAATAATAGTTACTGCAAGGACTTCTCCATGGTGACATCCGCTTCATGCCTTCGTTGAAGTGATTACAATGAAGACTGATCGAGGCAGCTCATGTTGTGGTGCATATGTTGTTGACATAACAACACATTTTGTACACTTACTTAGCCACAACGGAGTAGGAACCGGTATCGGTGAGCGCAGCCTCCTTCATGGTGATCTTGTACACATACTCCGACACTTTGGTGATGGTGATGTGGTCAGAGCTCGTGATTTGGACGCCGTCCTTGTAGAAGGTGACGTCGGGCGCCGGAGTGCCCTCCACTTCGATGGTAACGGTGTGGCTGGCGCCCGCCTGGGAACAACCTTGTATTAGACGGCGTGTCTTCAATTTAAAGTGTTTTCATATTAGTCAAGCAAATACAGCAGATGAAATATATTTTACCATCAGCCGGGTCTGTGAAATGGCATCGACTGCTATCAATCTATAACATGTGAGACCAACTGGTTGATGTGCCCTTCAAAGCACGGAGCGAACGAATTCAGTACAAATAACATGTGGCACCAACTGGTTGATGTGCCCTTCGAAGCACGGAGTGAACGAATTTAGTACAAATAACATGTTGGGCCAACTGGTAGATGTGCCCTTCGAAGCACAGAGCGAACGAATTCAGTACAAATAACATGTGGGACCAACTGGTTAATGTGCCCTTCGAAGCACGGAGCGAACGAATTCAATACAAATAACATGTGGGACCAACTGGTTGATGTGCCCTTCGAAGCACGGAGCGAACGAATTCAGTACAAATAATTATTGTGTACAAAGTCATTGGTGCGGAGCTGAGGTGGAACCCGGTATCGTTAGATTCTAACTCTTACTAATATACAGACAAAATTTGCTGAAGTATACTTATTTGTCCCGTCTTTTTACTCCTTGCTTGAGAGAGAAGGACAGAGGACGGCCGGAATGCCGCTGTCACAAGTAATTTTTCTTGGAATCTGAAGAATCTTCTCTGACGAAGTGGTCTACATATCATCCCGTCTCACATCCATTAGCTGAAGAATATCTGCCGAGAGTTTGGACTGGCATCATAATTTTTTACAATGTAGCAAATGATAATTTGGTGTACACTATGTTGGTGATCTATTATTTCATAATCAATGCGTATTGACCATAATAATAGCTAACCTATGATTTCTACACATATACATAAGCTGAGTCCGCGACTTAGACCGCGTAAAAAAAAATATGCCGTAAATTGCCCGCGTCGTTATTTTTCTGGGATATAAGGATCCGATGTGTTATTCCAGAACCAAAATTACCAATATCATCAAACTTCGTTCAAACGTCATATGTTCTTCAATCAATTGCTCGACATCTAATAATCAGGTTGTGGTACCAAGTACACCAGTATTTAAGTCAAATCCTAAGCTATGCAACCGTGATAATCACATCGCAACCAGTTCAGTAGTTTTTACGTTATTCGCGAACAAAACAAATAGACAGACAAACGAACAGACTGACACACACCATTTAAATAAATGTTATATAAATTATCTTCCTTGTACAGTCTTTTTGGTATTTAGTGATTTACTAGAAGTATAGATATAGAAAGTATAACCCCTCACCATGCAGCTCTGGTTGTCGACCTTCTTGATCTTGGGCGGCTGCTTGACGACCAGGCTGACGGTGGTGGTGTCCTCGCCCAGCTCGTTGGACGCTGTCACGTGGTACTCGCCGGCGTCCGCCGCTGTCACGTTCTTGATCACCAGGGACATGCTCTCTTCGTCTTCGTACAGGAACCTGGAAAGAAAAACATATGAAAATATCTATTTAGAACTAATGACTCGCCCCGGCTTCGCTCTGGTAGCTAAGGGTTTGTCTTTATTTGTACATGATTCTACTCGTGTTTTGGTTGACTAATTCGAACAAATTACGGGTATTGTGACCTAGCTTTAATAGTTAACACATATAAACTCGCGTTTTTTTTCGAGTACTATATATATGTAGTACATTATTTTCTTTATCATTAATAGTTTTCGCAGCGCACGCCAAATAATGGCTTTTATAGGCAAATGTTTGATACCTTGGGTTACATTATTCTAATTTTCGTAGAGATCTGAATTATTTTTGAAAAGTAAAATACAGCCCATTTTAAGTACTAATTTATATAATCGGTTAAGTATTTTTTGAGTTTATCCATTACAAGCAAACAAAGACACAAAAAACTAATCTTTTCTCTTTATAATATAGAGAAGAAGAAGAAAATGACGTTATCGTTAAGCAGGTGTTAATGATAAACACTGTCACTCCTGCCTGCCGCATCAGGCCATAGGTACCTGTCACCATAATAATGTTATCATGTCAAAGAGAGATCAATAGGAAGTTACTGGAACGTAGAACTTAACTTAAAAAAAACAACTGTGAAGCAATAGGTAGTGACTCACTTGTGCCTAGTGTCAGGCTCCACGACTTTGCCATCGTGTTTGAAGACGATGGAGGGCTTGGGGAAGCCCTTGCACTGCAGCTCCAGCATGGCGGAGGCGCCGGCCGAGACCACGGCCTCGCGGTGTTCGATCACCAGAGTCGGCTTTTCGGGCTCGCGGTGCAGTTCATTGATCGCTCCTGGTGGCAACATTGTTATCAGACTTTGACTGAATATATGCCTTTACCCGTGCGTCTTGTTGTCTTTTGTTATGACCAAATCAATAAATTAATGTAAACTAATTTTAGTTTTATGTCGATTCAGAGAGAATTTCGCATAAGAAAAGGACATTTATGACTATACCGGAGCTTCGAAAATAAGCCATGGCTTTAAGGGTTTTGTTTTATGTTTTACTCCCAATCGGCGGATGCAAAAGACACGGAATCGGTATAAGCAGAGCAAAGATAATAAATTTCCATTTGACACGTACATATAATTATATACAGCCACCTCTATGTTATCGCGGTCTTTATTAGACCGTGATCAACATTTCAGACGGACAAAGCTGTGACAACATATAGACAGACAGACACCGAAATCTCACCAATAGTAAATTCTTCTCGTCGAGAAGAATGTTGTAGCGTTATGGTACGCGTCCATTTTTCTGCAATAAGCGCATAGGGTTTCAATTTGGTTCCTTGAGTGATCAAAAATAGCGTCTAATTCAAAACGAGTCAAGTATTTTGTATGCCACTAACTTCATTGTAATGCCGATAAGTGGACGCTTACCTTTAATGTATATTAATATGTCCTACAAAACAAATAACCTTTCTAAATGTGCACATCGCGATGCAAAGCACATTTCAAGGAATTTACGAGCCAAGTAATTAGGCAATAATTTTGAAAGGTACTTGGCATGCATTGAAGAACAAGTGGAGGTTGCACAACACAACATCTATATCTGAAACCTGGACATTTCCTTTCTTAATTAATAACAAATATTACGTTCGTAGTACGAAACACATGAAGCTTTGTTTAGCAGCACGCTCTGCGAGTGAAAATTAAATCCTTCGACATTTGGGCCCTTAATTTCTACGGTTCGATTCGTAACAGGCCAAGTCTTTGATAGAGTCAAGCTTTTTATCCTTTGAAAGGAGTAGTAAACAGGAAAGCTGTGTCTGAAGTAGAGAAATGTATTATTTCACGGTAGATATCGACTGTCAGCCTATCACTAAGAACTTCAGGTTTTTACACGCTTTATATTAGCTTCACTTGTATGTTTGTATGTTTGTAACCGACTCTTTTGGACGCTATTTTGACCCACTTTAAAAGGTCAGATTTCATTCAAATTTTGCACACCTGTCAAAGACCGATGACAATGCAATAATATAGTTAAATTTTCTATAAAAGCCAGTTTTCAAGTATTTTAAACTATTTTATACAAGGAAATCTATGGTTGTTTTAGTTTGTAATAATCAAAAACATAAAACACACGAGCATACCTTGTACAGTAAGCTCAGCCGAGCACGATATGTTCCCAGTGCTCGTCTTGGCCACGCAGGTGTACAAGCCGGCGTCCTCCGGCTTCACGTGCTGGAACACCAGCGCCAGGGAGTCTTCATCATCACCAAGGAGAACCTTGAACCTCTCCTCAGGGTCGAAGGCCTGGCCATCGCGCTTCCAGGAGAAGCTGGGCTTCTCGCCCTTGGCTAGGAGGCCTTCGCCGCCAGGAGCCAGATCGAAGAAGATGTTCTTGTCGTCTAGAGGTGAAAAATGTGTATGAAATAAGATCGAAAATGTTGGTTAAAGGATCTCGAGGCTGAAATGGCAACGGGCAAAGTACTTAGAGTGATTACGTAGCCACAGTTGATGGAAATCTTTCTAAGGACAGCACAAGATCAAAGGGAGTGGCGTGAAGGACAGGCTTTATACCCAATAGTTCGATGATAATGTCTGAAAAGAAGAAAAAGAAGAATAGGTACATAGTCAAACGGCAGTTATAGTGATGGCCACAAAATGGTGGGAGATTCCCAGAAAGATTACCAGTCTCAGGTTCCACGATGGTCAGACGATAAAGTATAAGTTTCAGGAAAGCTATGGCCGAGTGGCTTTTGTTTTCACAAGACCAGACGGATTACGTGCAGTGTGCAGGTTTATCATAAATATCATAAATCTCTGATGATATTTTACTTTGATGATCCGAGGTAAGTAGGCAAAACGATTATATCTGTATATTTCTATGGGTGCATTAATATGAGAGCCTATAATAAAATAAAATAACTCTTACCTATCACTGGAAATAAAATTGTAATAAACGAATCTAATTCCAGACTGTTTTATTTATAGGACTGGTTACGATTCGTAAACAAATACTGGAATCTGTCCAAACATCGTAAAAACGTTACATTTATAGTTGCCAATGTCGCACTGTTCTCTACTATAGAAACTGTACTCTACCCGATAGCCGATGTGGATGAAAGTAACATTGCGTCATTGAAAATAAGACATTCGTGTTTGTAACCAATACCACCAAAGTTTTGTGATTTTGACTCATCATCATCATCATTTCCAGCCCGTGTCCGCCCACTGCTGAGCATAGGCTTTTCTCTATGTACGCCACCCATCTCACCCACGATCTTTACTATGTTGTCGACCCATCTCGCTACTGGAGGACCGACGCTTCTGTTGTTCTTGGTAACGGTGGCCGTGGAAACGTTAACGTTTTGCTCCTTCTGTTTTCACTCTGCCTAGCCCGTGAAAATTGAAAATTGACCCTCTGTCGTCCGAGCTTGCAACACAGCATCGTATTTCTGTGTTGCAAGCTCGGTCTTGTAATGTTATGCCAGGCATGGCACCAAGCCTCATTTTGACTCATTTGACTCAAATATTACAAGAAATTGCCTGGAAACCTTTGCCTGGTCTGTTACGCCATCCTTCTCGTATGCATCTTATGCTAGATGTGAGTTGAGAGAAAATGTCTTGTCACAGCCACGTTTTTTGTAATAATCAGAACAGTAAGAAAACTGCTAAGCTATCGTGTGTACCGCGCGGTGTGACTATCACAGACCACAAAGATTTTTTGAAATTATGATACTGAGGTTCTAGGATTGAACTTACCAACAACAGTGACAATAGCTTCGGTGGTGACATCTCCGTAGATATTCATGGCCTTGCAGGTGTACCTGCCGGCGTCGGCAGGGGTCACGTCGGCGATGACGAGCTCGTAGCAACCTTTGTCGGCGCGGGTGCGGATGATGGAGATGCGGTCGGATTGCGACGTGCTCACTATCTCCTTGTCATCGCGGTAGCTACGAACACGAGGAGATTGTTACACGAGACAGTGAAAAGAAAGTCTAGAGCTTGGCATGTATCAAGAAAAGCCCGGTCATGCTTTCAATTACCTATCAATCTGTTTTTGAAAACTATCGCGAGGGGAGACTCCATGAAGAAAAATTTCAAAATTGTCCGAAACCTGGTCAGAGTAATTTCCTGATTTTATTATCCGTCAGTTTGAAGCCAGTTTACATGTAATATCCTATCGAACTGAAGTTTTAAAGAAGATAAAAAAATTGATTTTAAATTACTCTTTGAAAGCACATAATATAATCAAATCCTAACCTAACATACGAGGGCTGTTTGATAAGTCCTTTTAAAAACTATTTATAAAACCTTTTTTCTGGTAAATGGCATTAACACTGGCAGGCTCAATCTTTCAAATGAAGACTGTCTAAAATTCAGCAAAAAAAAACAAGTTTTAGTCAGTTTAACCATTGTTTAACTGTGATCACTCGTAAATTTTCAACAACTATGGAAAAATCTGTTATAAAACATTTTTTTATGAAGGGTTGCAGTGCTGCCACAATAAAAACTGAACTTGACTCTGTCCATGGCACTAACGCACCAACGTTGCAGACTGTTTATAACTGGATAAATGATTTTAAACGTAGTTGGTCAAGCACATCTCCACGCTCAGGTCGCCCAATCGAAGTCACTACTGATGATGTTGTTGAAGAAGTCCATAAACTTGTACTCGACGACCGCCGAGTGAAGGTACGTGAAATAGCTGAGAACACAGGCATCTCCACTGAGCGAGTACATAAAATCCTGCATGAAGATTTGGGTATGACAAAGCTGTCTGCACGATGGGTGCCACGTTTGTCAACCAAGACAATGCCCCAGTGCACACGTCAGCTATTGCAATGGCCAAAATCTACGAGTTGGGCTTCGAGCTGGTTCCGCATGCTTCGTATTCGCCGGATCTAGCTCCGTACGATTATTACCTATTTTCCCAAGTCTGAAAAGATGGCTTGGAGGGCTTTTTTTTTGACAAATGAGGACTGCATCGCAGGTGTAAACGGCTATTTTGAAGACCTCGACAAAACGTTTTTTTTTTGAGGGGATAAAAAAATTGGAAACTCGCTGGAACAAGTGGCCCTCAAAGGACATGGTGAGAAATAAATGTAAATTGTTTAAAAAAAATATTTTTTAACTTTTTAAAACGACTTATCAAACAGCCCTCGTATATCCTAATCCTTACGTTATCATAACGGACTCTAAGTATATTTTTTATTGCAAGTGATGTTTTTGTAGAAGATTGCTCTAACACAACACGTTGCTTTCTTCTAAATAAAAGAATGGCACAATATTAACCGAAAATAATAGATAGAGCTAAAACAACACGTCTTGTTTTACAGTTAGGACTAATTTAAATTATCATACAATTATGTTTTTCAATATTATCTAGTCAAATAATTATACTTACAAAGTGACATCCGGATTGGGATTGCCTTTCACTCTAATCATAAAGCGCAAGTAAGTGTTCTCCATGATTTCAGTATCCTTGAGGGCAACTAAGAAGTATGGCGCATTGAGAGCGTTCCTTTCTTTTCTCTCTTCGGGAGTCACTATAAAACCGGTGAAAAGAAAATTAATATAGTGTTAATATTTTATTAGCAGAATATGTTCTCTTCATGACGAAAATATATGTTTTACCTATAAAGGGACAGATACACTTCTAATATCTATTTTCGAAATTCACTAAAATGGAAACAAATATGACGATCACAAGTTAACACACATAAGATAAAACAGAGAAGTACCTTATACCATGCACAAATTATGACTTAGCGTGATAATAAACTTAAGTGCTAAATACAGGAAAATTAAGGAAGTTATTCTGACAGATCCAAACTACATGTTACAGCTTTACAATGTCTTAATCGATGATATCGCATGAAGCATGCATACAACGCTATCAAGAATAAACATCATCGAAATGTAGGAAATCTGAAAAATAATATTATTAAAATAATTTTGTTTAAAGTAGCAACATTTGTTGATGGTCTTACAATAGTTCCAATAACAATGATGATTAATTTAAATTAAATAAATATTTTAGCAGTATCGATGTGGAAAATGCCTTTCGTCAAATGTTACTTCTTTCTTCATTGCCAAAAGCTATGAAAAGAGTGAAAACTCACACTCGTAGACGGCTAACTGAGCTGTGCAATGTGCATTTCCCACAGTGTTCTCAGCGACGGCAGTGTACACTCCTGTATCCTCTTCGCGACAGTGCTTCAGTTCTAGTATCTGGTCGATGTCATCGCCGGTAATGGAGCAGCGGTCCATCAGGCGGTCATTCAGGGGCTTATTGTCTTTCAGCCAAGTCACTTTGACCCGCTCGTCGGTCTTTTGCAACGCGCAAACGAACACGGCATTCTCACCCGCTGTGGAGTCAGTTGGTGGTTACGAGAGCTCGTACGGGTGTGATGTATTTATGTTGATTTTAGAATTTTGAATATCTATTCTCATTATGAATTATTTTAACCAAGTAAAGCCAAAATTTTGATACGAGTGTATCGGAATCTTCTCTACACTGTCAAATTGTGTGAAGTGTCCGTACGAGCCCTTAATGAATGTTTCAAAATAAATGCATCTAGGTTCTACAAGCGTTTTTTTAGTAATGTGTCGTGTAAGTTAGTGTCTAAAAGCATATATACAAGCTCTAATAGTGTGTCTATATCTATAGTGACGTGTCTGTTCTACCTCTTTATACTTACGCTCGATGTTCTGGCCTTCGAGGGTCTTCGTGAATATGGGCTTGCCATCAGGTGATTTCGATTTAGAAATTGATTTAGTCGATTCATAGTCTCCACTGGCGATTGAACCGTTGCTCAACGCTGTTCTCTTGGTTTTGGACGACCTGCTTTCGAAGGCAGATTCACCGTTCTTAGTGCTTTGGTAAGTGCTTTCTACTTGAGATGTAGCGCTCTCAATTTTGCCATCATCTAAAGAGATTTCAAGTCCATATTTAGAGGATCGTCCCTCGATCTTGGAGCTCTCACGAGTCTCTTTTCCGTACTTAGAAGCGATGGCGTCTATTTTGCTAGAAGCATCGTATTCGACTTCAGTTTTCTTCGATTCGATTCCGTATTTTGAAGCGATGCTGTCTATTTTGCTGGAAGTATCATATTCGATTTCAGTTTTCTTCGATTCGATTCCGTATTTCGAAGCGATGCTGTCAATTTTACTGGCAGTATCATAGTCAACTTCATACTTAGATGCTCCGGTTTTGCTTTCTTTAGATTCTAATCCATACTTGGAAGCAATGCTATCGAGTTTGCTATTGGTATCATAGTCAATTCCATATTTGGATCCTTCAGTTTTGCTTTCATAGCTGGACTCTATTCCGTATTTGGATCCACCTTCGATCCTAGAGCTGGAGCTGTACTTGGATTCATAGCGGGAGCTCGCTGATCCTTCTAGGGCGCCTCCGGTCTCATACTTCCCGCTTTCAATGCGAGAACCACTTTCGCGGCGTGAGTTCGATGTTATACCAGAGCTATCGTAGGTAGCAGACGACTCGTAGCGGCCGCCACTTGATAATTTGCGGGTACTACTGGAATACTCTGAAAATTTTAATGTACCTAGTTATATGTACCACAAACCCACCGTTGTTTACCGAAGTCCAATTGCGACATATTTAATCATACAAGTAGGTACTTCCTTAGATTGTGAAAGTACCAATTAAGCACTTTTTGTACTTATGTTGTTTTTCTATGAATAATGCGCAGTAGAGGTACTCTACATGTTGATTTGATTTAATTGCGCATAGCTGAATAAGCATTTATGTACTTAGATGTTTTTCTCGCTAAATTATGAGAAATGTAACTACTTAGTTGTTTATTACAATGAAGAATGTACTAGAAATCGCCTACGAATTTATAAAAGTTATATAAGGAAGTTACTAAGTACAAATTGACATTATTTTATCTTCGCTTGAATTGTACGGTCAAAAGTAAGACCAATAAAATTAACTTCAAATTTAATTTGTTGTTTATTTTATTAAAATCTCGGCTCCGTCCAATTTGTCTACCTAGTCAACACAATCATTTATACTTATAGTAAAGTAGTAAGTACCAAAAAAACAGTACAATGAAGATATTAAAAACAAAAGGTCTAGGGTACTTAAAATAAGCTACTGAACAAGACTATAACATTTTATAAAATCGTGCCTGTCTGTTGCTAAGTCTGTTTGTCTGTTAGTCTGTTGGTCTGTATGTTTGTTCGCGCATCACGTAAAAACTACTGGACCGATTGCGATACGGTTATCACTGTTTGATAGCGTAGGGTTTGATTTAAAAACTGGTGTACTTGGTATCTCAATTTGATGTGTAGAATTCGAGCAAAGGATGAAAACCATTTGACTTCTGAACGAAGTTTGATGATTTTGGTACTTTTGGTTCTGGAGTATGACAGGATCCTTATATCCCAGAAAAATGACGACGCGGGCTAAGCCACGGGCACATCTAGTTTCATAATATAATGTGACATATATGTGTAATGATAAGTTAACTTCAAATATAAGGTAACATACCTCCAGATAGCCGCGAACTGCGGCTGTAGCGCGACATCTCGTCCTTGTTTTCTACTGCGGTTACAGTTTGACCGCTATTAATGTCTTGTTCCGAAGCTTTCGCTCCAGTTGAACTGACTTCTAACCCTTCTTTTACTGAGCTTTTATCAGTCTCTTGTACTAATATTCGTTCAGGAGTTTTCTGCTCACACCTTTGTTCAACTGTCGTAGATTGTTGAAAAAAATCTTGAGATGTTTCTGCTTGATTTGCCTTGACAGATTCTTGCGTCTTCTCTTCTACAGAGGAAGATACTGACTGTTTTGATGTTAGTATAGATTCTTGAACTTTTTGTGCAGCGAATGTTTTATGAACAGTTTCTTTTGGTTTTTGTTCTGTAGTCTGTACTGTAGACTCTTCAGAAGTATTTAAGTTTTGATTTGAAGTTACTTCGACAGCCGAAGATTGCTGCGCTATGTCTTGAACTGTTTCCTGTTTGGTTAAATGAGCTTTTTGTTCTGAAGATGAAGTTATAACAGATGCTTTAACGGTTTTTTCTGATGACTGAACAGATGTCTGACTTTCAACTTTGATTGACTTTGTTGCAGCTTTGACAGACTGTGATGTAACAGATTGACTTCCTTCAACAACTGCAGAGCTATCAACAGTCACAGATGATTTAGTTTCTAAACCAGTTGTGACTTCACTCTTTGCTGCGACTACACATGCAACTGACTCTGGATTCTCGCTTATGGATATTTCTACTATTTCAGATTTTGAGACTTTCTTCGCAACTGCGCTCTCTGCAGAAGCCTTTCTTTTGTTCTTTAATTGTTGTAGAGATTCTTCTCTACTGTATACTTCAGTGTCATCAACTTCTTCGACCCGTGAACGTTTTTCTTTGGCTTCTTCTTCGAGTTCTGCTTCAGATGTATCTCGTTTCTTTTTGTTTTCTGCTTCTGGTTGAACAACTTCTGTTTCGGGTGGAGGGAAAACTTGAAGATCGTCAGCAGCGTGCTCGGCTAAGGCAACTGTTAGATAAAAAAACTAAACTTAGTTTGTTTTTTTAATTTTAAACAATTTTAGTTAATTTAACGTAAACTGTTAAATTAACTAAAATTGTTTACAGTTTTTACTATTAAAATGTCCATACTTACGAACGTCACTGGAGAATTTCCTAATCTCCTCTAACCAGGCTGTTTTCACAGAATCCTTGTGGGCAGTGAGGGTGATGACACACGAGGGTTTTAAGTGAAGCTCGAATTTGAGTTGGTCCCCAGCGTCCTTGACTTCGATCTCAGGGAGCTATTAAAATAAATATTAATTTTATTTCATTTCATGAAGTATAAAAGCTATCTACACTATCTACAGTTAATAAAATACGTATGATCCTGTTAAAACGATTATTAAATTGGGTAATTGATGATTTAATTGAATACCCTAGGGTACCACCGGCAGTGGAGCAGGGCTCAAACTACCGGTGGTTAGGGCTGCAGAGTGAGGAACCTCCTAACTATACGCGCCGTGTCAAGGGGTGCCTTCTGCATCTGACCCTTAATCCAACCGTCTAGCGAGTCTTAAGATGTTGGTCGAGGCTCTTCTCTTTTTTTGTTGGTTGGTTGTTGGCTATAAGGCCGTTCGCCAAAATAACTATCAGGACAATGATCGTCGAGTCAACATCCCTCGTGAGCCAAATCAAGGTATTTGCTTAGCTTGTCCTTCTCGGCCTTCACGAGGTTCTCATCATGCGGAATGGTGATGTCAACGAGCACTGCCCGGCGTTGGGACCGGTCTACCAGCACGATATCAGGCTTCTTGTCAACAATAGTCCTGTCCGTGATGATAGAGCGGTCACAATAGAGCAATGCATGACCATTTTCAAGAACTTTTTTTATTTTATTTTTTCATGTGAACGATACATAAAAAAACTCTCTAACACTCATTTGTACCTACTATTACTACACTTCTTATCAGTAAACTGAGAGGAGCTTGGTCAATGTCCAAGTCCATATGAAATTGATCTATTTTTAGCGAAAAAAAAACACGGATTTAATGCAGAAATGCGTAGGTGGTCTCTTCCGGAAAAGATTACGTAAAGCGCTAAGTACTGACGTCATGTGTGTACGTAGTCCGGAAACTGTGTTTAACAAATGTCTGTACCAACGCAATGGTTGACACAATAACAGGTTTCTGGAATTTAAGATTAATAGACGTAAAAATTATAATAGTATGCGACACTTGCACCGTCAACAAAAATATGAGTATGAGACAGAATTCAATTCGATATTTATTCAACTAAACTTAAATTAAAGAACTAAATATTTATATCACTACCCTCCTTTTGGTTTTCATGAAGTTTAAAATTGATAACAACTCACAAAATACACCACTACCTACTTGTAATAATGCTTAATACTATGAAGACTTACAAACCGGTAATAACTAAATAAATAAAAAAAAGGATTGAAACCTTGAGAGAACATTTTTTAAACTAAGCGTAATAGTCTACGTACCCTTATGATATCCTTGAGAGCGAAGACGCTCCTATTGTCTTCCACTCGCTTGACTTTGCTGATGAGGATCCTGGCTTTGAAGAGGAACAGGTATCGCTCACTGGCCTTGCCCTCGGCGTCGGTGACCGTGAACCAGTCGTGGGTGAGGAGTCTGCCGAGCTTGTGGATGTTCCCGCGGTACCCTTCAATGCTAGATATGAACTTGTTGTTGGTGGCTCGGCTAGGGATCCCGAGGAAGAGCTCTAGGGCTTTCTGGAGGTCGGCGCAGTCTTCACCGAGCTTCTTGGAGTATTTTACTAGTTCCTGGAAGATAGATAGAGTTCAGACTACTGTATTAGTTTTCTGCTCGTGGGTGTTGAATTGTGCTCGTTGCAGCGCGTAACATAGCATAACATAGCTTTGAGCAGATATTCAGTTCTATTGTCTAGAAACAATATATTAGTGATTTAAGATATTACTTTGGTTATTTGATGAAAACATTAGATTACACCATGATTCCTTAAAAAAGAAATCTATCATTTATGATAGTTGTCAAAGTTTTTTTTTGCCTACGCACTCAAAAAATACTACCACCTACACACACTACGATCTACGATACGAATAGGTTTAAAATTTCTAGCAGTGTTGTGGAATCCAGTTTTCATCACCATCACCGTCAGCTTGTTTCAACACACTCCTAGGTATAAGCCTCCTCTCCTTTGTTGTCCCTATCCAATGACCATGGAAGGGCAATAATAGGCAAGGTAGAATGTGTACTTCAAAATAAAACAATAGAAAACATAGTTACTTTTAGTAGTAGTTGATAGTCGTTGATCCGTTGGATGGGCAGCTTCAGATGCTCAGCGAGGCCTTTGTCGTCGCCGAGTTTTTCTGCTAATATCTATCAAAGAAATAACATTTGGTAATGCTTTTTATTTTAAACTAGTAGGTACTATAGTTAAATATTTAAACAGGACTTAATCGCGTTGAAAACTTTATTTTTATTTACCTCAATGTTTCTGTTTACGTCAAAAGAAATCTGCAGATGTCGTTAGTGTTGTGGGTCGTGACAATTCTGCTTTTGACGTGACAATTCTGAATTCGTACAAAACCAAATGCGGTTAGTTGGATACAACGCTGGCTCTTCTTGACGCTGGCGCTGACACCCATTCAGTCTTCTCGTGACCACGATCATAGCAACTTGATCGAAACGTCGTTGTAAATAAAAATAACGTTTTCAGCGTGATTAAGTTCTGTTTAAATATTTAACTATGTGTTCAAATCGCGAAAGTTTAAAAGTTAGTAGAACCTATGATATCAATGATAAAGAGACTACAAGAGCATACTCGTAGCTAATCGTTTTGTGGTGATTATGATAATAGAAGGAGCGAAGTAAATGTCCCTTTAATTATTTACGATTAAATAATTACAACATTCAATATTCTTACTACATTAGGTACAGTAGTAACACCTAGTAGTACAGAAGTCAAAGATGTAGGTCGTGTACGAATTGCCAATTAATTTAATGTGTATTGGCAGGAAATTGGAAAGATGGAATACAAATAGGTAGACCAAGCTTGTGATGGGCTGTGGGCTCGAGGCAATGGTCCGATGTCATTTGAGGTAAGCAGTCTAGTAAAGGATAGAAGAAACTGTGGTGAACGAGAGGCCTTTCAGCATTTCTATGCAAAGCTGATTACAATCAAGCATATTTTTTTAGATATTGCCATAAAGAGACGAACTATAAACACTTTTGTACAATCTTTACGGACATCTGTGCGCGTATGAAAACTTAGGTTTGTTATGATAACACCAGCATCGTATTTATAACAGAACCAGGCCTGTTAATTTTCTCGAGTTTTTTAGTTGCTGCTCATACATAATCTATCTATCTTCTATCTTAACATAAAATAAAGCAGTAAGTAAAAAAAGACTGCAAGTACAACGAAGACAATTAAAAAAGGGTCTAGGGGACTTAAAATAATCTACCGAACAAGTATTTACCGAACAATCAATAATAGTAATAATAAGAACTGTTGGGCGGCTGAACGAGTTTTGTCGAATTGTGGTAAATTGTATGTACTTTATATAGGTACTTTATTGGTCCTGGAATAACACATAAGTTACTTTTAACCCAAAGAAATGACCCCACGGAGAAAGCCGACAGCTAATACTTATAATAAAGCAGTAAGGTAGTAAAAAAATGGTCTAGGGGACTTAAAATAAGCTATTACAGCACAAGTTTTTTTAATTTTTAATTGGTAAATGTCTGTATGTTCGTAAACTTCGTAAAAAATACTGGGCCGATTGCGATACGGTTTTCATTGTCCGTTAACATAGGTTTTTACATAAGAACTGGTGTATTTGGTATCTCAATCCGATGAGCAGAAGCCAAGCAATCGATAATTAACTATTTGACGGCTAAACGAAATGTGGTATATTGTACTTTATATGAACTTTTGGTACTGCCATATACATACCTAGGGTAGGTTTCTTAAGAAAAATTACCACTTGGGCAAAGCCGCGAGCACAGCTAGCAATAAGCTATAACTGTAAACGCAGCAGCTACGAATGAAGAACGCTACGAATCACCGGCTTATCATTATACTGCATGCTGGACTTATATGAAAATCCTTAATAAAAACTGCACACTAGGTTATACGGTAGGAGATCCATGCGAGCAAATCCGTGGATAAATTAGATGGATTTAATGGGATGAAATAATCAAATAGCGGTCAGTTCAGATTCGAATAAGGTTAATTAAATTGACATACGCAATATGTAGCTAGTAATACTAATTGGTGAAGCGCTGGCAACATTCCAACATCGAATTCAATCAATTGTTGACGTGTTGATCGCTCTATAGGGGTGCGTTCACTAACTACGGCCTGCTCTGTTGGCCGGAATTCGTCGAATATCCGCGCAAGACGATTCGTGATGACTCTCGAAAACAGGTTGTAGACATGGCTCAGGAGGGAAATGGGCCGATAGTTTTTCCAAAGGATCTTGTCACCCTTTAAAAAACAGGACGACCACACTCTTGTTCCATGCCTTTGGAGTTCTCCCAGAGAAGAGGACAGAATTAAATATACGCTGAAGTTCTTTAAGCGTGGGAGTACCTTCAGGAGCTTCGTTGTAATTCATGATATGCAGAGACTTCATTGAAAGTTTTGATTTCCTAACTGTACGCCACATCTCGCAGAACTTTGTTCCTTCTTCCCTCAGGATTCCCACCACTTGGTCAAGTTACTTGTCAATGTCAACGTCAATTGTGCTTTCCAAGGTAGCGAATAGGTTTTCCACTTTCAACTGGAATGTTTCAGATCCAACAACGGTTTGGAGCAGGTTAGGTCGGAGTGTGGACTTCATCAAACGGAGACGTTCAAGCTTGTAATCAATATCCAGAGTGCCTCGGCCAAGTCAGTGATCACTCCCAGTTTTAAACCTAGTGATCACAGAGACATATCTGAATATGCGTTTTTTGTCCGCTATGCTGAAGTCGATCTCATTTTTCGTCACACTACCGGGGCTTTGCCACGTCCACTTCCGTTGGGGCTGCTTTTCAAAGAATGGATTCGTTAAAAGCAGCCCTTCTTTCTCCAGGAAGTTGGCATTTGCCCCCTGTGATTTCTGCTGCCAAATCCGTGTTGTCCTACTACCGATTCGCTGCATGTCTGTTCTCCCCCTTCTAGCGTTGAAGTCTCCCATGATAACGTTGAAGTGGGTGGTGGTGAGGTGTTGTGTAAGGCTTTAGAATATATCCTCTACTTCATCATCCGAGTGTTTCGAAGTCGGTGAATATACCTGAATAACCTTGAGGCTATACCTCTCGGTTAATTTCATTACGAGGTACGCAACCTTCTTTAAATCACTGGATATTTCTACAATGTTGTCAGAGAGGACCTTATTGACAAGTTACCTGACACCGCCTTGGAATTGCTGCACTCCTTCCCTGAAATACATAAGATGGCCCAACTCTAAGGTTATGGTATTCTCCCTCTCTTCGGACTTCACATAACCCCAGAATGTGCCATCTCATGTGCCCCAGCTCGCCTCTTCTAGTAGCGTCAGATGTTCGTTGAGCCGTAACGTGCTTCCGTTATACGTAGCCAGAGTCAGTTGGTTTTGGCAGCCTTCTGTAGCCCAGGAATTCTTAGCACCCCCTGCCCTGCCGTGACCATGACCGCCGCTGTGGCCATTAATAGCAGGGCTGAGGAGAACTGGGGAGCCTTACTTTTATTGTGCTTATCATGGGGAGGTAATGCCCATAATCGCCACGCTGGGCAGGCGGGTTGGCGATCGCAGGGTACATTTTCTTGCACCGATGACGCTGCTGCCCGTCACCGGTCTGTAGAATTTAACTGCGCCAATTTTTTTTGTTTATACCGCCATTTGTCAGTCCTCAGAGCCTCGTTCGTTGTTCGGCAGGATGTAGGTACCACGGGCAGGTGAGGTTGACTTGGAGTACTGAGGTGGTAGTTGTACTCCCTTAAATCCCAATCATTATTAACATTATCAATTTAGAATGTACTAGCTGTGCCCGCGGCTTTGCCCATGTGGTAATTTTTCTGGGATCCTATGTTCCAGAACCAAAAGTACCAATATCATCAAATTTGTTCAGAAGTCAAATGGTATTTTATCGATCGCTCGACTTGAACTTATCTGATTGAGATACCAAGCACACAAGCTTTAAGCTCAAGCCTAATCTATCCATCAGTGAAAACAGCATCGCCATCAGTACAGTACTTTTTACGTGATGCGCGAACACACAAACAGACAGACAAACTATTTCAAATATGTTAGTCTTGTTCAGTTGCTTATTTTAAGTCTACTTGACTTTTTTTTTAAATTATCTTGTTTGTACAGAGTTTTTGTTACTTACTGCTTTAATTTACGTATAGATAGATGAGAGACAAGTGAGACAGTAGCAGAGTGGTAAAATATGTCAATCCTCGGTTTGAACCTCGGCCACTGACCATGGCCCAATTTATTGAACATAATAATTTATTTTTAGTAGATCACTCTCTCTTAAATAAATTAATACTTTGGAAGGGTAGGTTGTAATGGAACGACGACGAATGAATTTCTGTTGTTCTGTATGTATTTTTGATTGTGTATTGTCGTAGTATTATTAGGTATTCTGTGGTATTGTTCCTCTTATTATTGTACTCAAGTAAGTGACATTGGTATGTATGACAATTCTTTAGCCAATTGTGTACTAATTATTGGTAGTGATGAAATTAGAGTTTTAGAACAACTCCTAACTCCAACGATACGATTATCGATTACTGTAGGTACATATTCGACTAAAGAGCCATCAAATTTGGCGAACCCTGTAATACATGAATTATTCAGGCATTAACAACGCCATCGGATCTTGTCAGACGGATTTAGAACCACCTTGACATGTTAGCTCACCCGAATGTTGCTGAATGCTGGGGCATTTGGAGAATTACATGTTTTTACAGCTGACGATGTTGTGGGATTTTGTGGTATTTCGTTCCCAGTCGTCAGCGTTCTTTTAAAAAGAGAGAGAGAAGAGGAGAGAAATAGTATTTTAACTCTCATCATCATCATTATCACTATCTATATCTATACTTATTTTATACTTATAATAAAGCAATAGGAACGAAATACAAAGAAGACAATTTAAAAAAAAAGGTCCAGGGTACTTAAAATAAGACCCTGAACAAGAATAGAACATTTTAAAAATCGTGTCTGTTTGTTTGTTTGTCTGTATGTTTGTTCGCGCATCACGTAAAAACTACTGAACCGATTTCGATGCAGTTTTCGCCGTTGGATAGCTTAGGGATTGACTTAAAAACTAGGATACTTGGTATCTCAATTCAATAAGCAGAAGCCGAGCAATCGATAAAAATATATTTAAAGGCTGAAGGAATTTTGATCAAATCTTGGTATATTGGTATTTTAGATCTGCGGCATCAGCTAGTCATCAATAATTACGTACCTCTATCTATCTATCTAATAATTTCCTAAAGAAATTATGATTTATTATGTTCTCGCTAAGCAGGCTTTAATGCTAAATCATTAAACATTATCTTCTACCTATCTATACTTATGATAAAGCGGTAAGTAACAAAGAGTCTGTACATAGATAATTATTAAAAAATAACAGGCCAAGTGCGAGTAGGACTCGTGCACCGAGGGTTCCTTACAAACTAGTAAGTATATCACAGAAAAAAAACAAATATATTTTTCTCTACAAGTTTACGGTTTTCGAATTTTTCCCTTTACTTATGCTTAAGACATTGTTTTTTTTACCAAATTTCATGATTCTAGATCAACGGGAAGTACCCTATAGGTTTTGATTTCCGCGCGAGTGTCAAAATATGCGGCACAAACGGCCGTATCTTTTGATTACGTTGACTTAGAAGCTTAGGTCTGCAATCCCTTGAAGCTGTAAAGCTTCGCAGACCTGAGTAATTGATATTAATTTCGACTTTATACTCCATGCGTACCTGAGAAAAAGGGTATTGACAGACAGACAGACAGACGGACAACGAAGCGATCTTATAAGGGTTCCTTTTTTCCTTTTGAGGTACAGAACCCTAAAAATGGTCTAGGGTACTTAAAATAAGCTACTGAACTGATTGAAATGCGGTTTTCACTGTTGGAAAAATCCGGTGTACATGGTTTCTTAATTCAAAGAGAAGAAGCGGAATCAATAAAAAACTATGTGACGACTGAACGAAATTTTGTATACTTCACAGGTACTTTTGGTAAATCTTTAGCTACCCCTGCAAAGCTGGGGTAGATCACTAGTAAAATATGTTGTTAATTTACAAATTTATCTTAAATATCTCAAAATATGCTCAAAATACATTTGGAGTTGGCATTGTCCTGGATTCTTGTTGTTGTTCATTTCTGAAAATATCCTAGCTAAGTAGCAGACACAAAATAACCGAGGTGCAAAGAATGAAGTGCCAAGTGATGTAAACAACACCGACAACAAGGTTTAAAAAAGATGGAGCCTCCACCGCCAACCAAACGAGTGAATTATAGCAAACGGCGGCTGCGTATGTGTGTGTGAGTGGATAATTTGTGGTTGAAACACAATGTCATCAAACAAGTATATCATCAAAGTAAGACAAAAAACACGGCTGCAAATACAATCATTTAAAAAAATAAAGATACTTAAATACATACATACATGAACCCTGAAAACATTACACTCCTTTTTTGGGCAGTCGTGTCAAGACTGTATTGTTTTTGATTGTCCGTGAGAACTTGACAGAATTAACATGACAAAATCGATATCGGATCGGCATGACATGGAGTACCTATGTGTGTGCGTGAAGCTTGTGCGTATGTTACGGTGTGAAACCGTTTTCTTTTTTAATTCTGGTATCGTTATATTATGCACAAGATAAATTATTGTTGGGAAAACTGATGAAAAGTTTGCCATGGGAATAAATCCAATATGTATATGGTTAAAAACTAACATGGTCAAAAACACTTGAACAATAATCATTAGAAACGGAACATTTACCATAGAAGTTATTTTTTATTGTAGTAATGAAAATTATATTAAAACTACTTTTCATCAAAATTCGTTCAGCCGTCAAATAGTTTTTATCGATTGGTCGGTTTATTAGCTATCAGATTGAGGTATAAGGTATACCAGATTTTAAGGCAAAACCTAAGCTATCCAACCGTAAAAACCGCATTTTAATCTGTCCACTAGTATCTGTGTTACGTGATGCGCAAACATACAGAGTGTTTAGTGACTCGGCCCGGCTTCGCACGGTAGCGCTCACACCGCGGCATTTTTACGTGATGCGCGAACATACAGACTGTTTAGTGACTCGGCCCGGCTTCGCACGGTAGCGCTCACACCGCGGCATTTTTACGTGATGCGCGAACATACAGACTGTTTAGTGACTCGGCCCGGCTTCGCACGGTAACGCTCACACCACGGCATTTTTATGTGATGCGCGAACATACAGACTGTTTAGTGACTCGGCCCGGCTTCGCACGGTAGCGCTCACACCGCGGCATCTTTACGTGATGCGCGAACATACAGACTGTTTAGTGACTCAGCCCGGCTTCGCACGGTAGCGCTCACACCGCGGCATTTTTACGTGATGCGCGAACATACAGACTGTTTAGTGACTCGGCCCGGCTTCGCACGGTAGCGCTCACACCACGGCATTTTTACGTGATGCGCGAACATACAGACTGTTTAGTGACTCGGCCCGGCTTCGCACGGTAGCGCTCACACCGCGGCATTTTTACGCGATGCGCGAACATACAGACTGTTTAGTGAAACGGCCCGGCTTCGCACGGTAGCGCTCACACCGCGGCATTTTTACGTGATGCGCGAACATACAGACTGTTTAGTGACTCGGCCCGGCTTCGCACGGTAGCGCTCACACCGCGGCATTTTTCTTACTTTAGTATTTTTATTCCCGTCGTAATTTCCTGTACTTTACGTATCAGGTTATTTGCTGATGAAAATATGGTCGTTTGCGTACATGGGAATTTGCGTTTCTGGTACTACGCGTCGAAAGGATTCTAAATGAAAGGTCCGATTCGAATAATTTAAAGATATATAATATTAAAATATATGAATATATAAATTCAATATGATCAACCTTGAATTAGAAACTTTCATCACTGTATGTCAGCGAGTGATCTTGTGCTACCTCCATCCACCGACTTCCTGCGATGGCTACAATGTCGTCGGTCCATCGTGTGTGGGAGGGGGGAGGGGGGGTGCTCCCCACAATTCACTTGCTTGTTCGAATGGCGACTGCCATTCGAGAACCTTTATTCCCCAGCGGTTGTCGGTACTGCGAACTATATGGCCTGCCCTATGCCACTTCAACTTGCAGTTTCTGAGAGCTATGTCCGTAACCTTGGTTCTTTACGACGCGAATTCGCGTCGTGCCCTTGCTGAGCAAACTCCTGAGGATGGACGTCTTTAACGTCCGAACACCGGTCGAATTGTTAGACGAAATAAATCGTGAGTGACAGTTGTAATATAATGAATCATGCTCACGTTAGTTTATATACCAATATACCTTGGTTGTTCTACGGATTTTCTCATTTCGGATTCTATCACTTAGTGAAACACAGATCATAGCTCTCTCCATTGCACGCTGCGCAGCTTGTGTATGAGACCAATAGTTAGCGTCCACGTCTCAGTGCCGTATGTCATCACTGGCAACACGCACTGATTATAAACTTTCGTCTTGAGGCTCTGAGGTATCTGCGACGAGAAGATATGGCGTAATTACCTGAACGTTGCCCATCCGAGTTGGATTCGTCGGTTGACCACTTTGTCGAAGTTGGATCTACCCAGTTGGATCGTCTGACCCAAGTAGACATAGTGATCAACAGCTTCGATAGTATCGTTCCCAACATAAACCGGCATGGGTACGACATGGGCATTTGACATGATGTTCGTCTTACCCATTGTTCATGTTAATTTTAAGAACCTCCTGTTGGGAAACAATGAGGTCACTGAACATTGTGCTTAGGTCTTCCAGGGTTTCTGCCATGATGACTATATCATCAGCAAATAGAAGGTGAGTGATGTATTCGCCATTGATGTTAACACCATATCCGTTCCAGTTCAGAAGCTTGAATGTATCCTCCAGTGCAGAGGTGAACAGTTTCGGAGATATAACGTCTCCCTGTCTCACCCCTTTTTGCAACTGGATAGAATTCGTGCTCTGATCCTGAAGACGGACTGTCATGGTGGCCTTGCTGTACAAACACTTCAACACTTCGATGTACCGGTAATCAATCTGGCACCGCTGTAATGACTGTAGCACTGCCCAGGTCTCGACTGAATCAAAGGCTTTCTCGTCATCCACAAACTTCTTCTGTATAATCTGCCGGAGCGTATGGATGTGGTCTACGGTGCTAAAGCCTTTCCGGAATCCAGCTTGTTCGAGAGGCTGAAAGTCGTCGAACCTACGAGCGAGACGGTTTGTAACTACTATCGAAAACAGCTTATAGACGTGGCTCAGCAGCGAAATGGGCCTATAATTCATCAAGAGGGTTTCTTTCTTAAAAAACAAAACCACTATACTCCTATGCCAAGCTTCTGGCTTAGTACTTTCGAGGATGACGGAGTTAAACAGCTTCTGAAGGACTTTAGTGCTGGTGTTCCACCCGCTTTCATTAGCTCTGTCGTTATTCCGTCCTCCTCTGGTGCCTTAATGCTCTTAAGCTGTTTGAGAGTCGTTCAGGTTATTTTGAGTACCCTAGACCATTTTTCTTACTTACTGCTAAAAAAGGATAACTAATAATAATGAATAATCTATACTTTAGTACAATAAAGTAATAAGTAACAAAAGCCTGAACAAAGTATTTTTTTTTTAAATTGTCGATGTTACTTATATTGTGCTACTGAGCATGAATATAACAATTTTTATAAAGGTATACGATGTAAGGTATTTTATCTAGACATACATATATATATATTGTACTTTTGGTCCTGGAATAATACATAGGTTACTTTTAGCCCAGATAAATGACCACGCGGGCAAAGGCGCGGTTCAGCTAGTTATTAATACAATATTCCATGGTTAATATCCTAATTAATAATATCCAACTACACAAGAGAACTTCTTCAATTCAGAAAATGACAATATTTAGTAAATGTTAGCTGCGTTTGTGTCAACCAGTCATAACATAAACACTGCACGAAAAGCAAGAGTTAAATTTAATTTTGCAGCACTTGGTTTTCATCGCTGCCGCTGTTTGTTTTGCTTTTGCGAGTCATCTATATTGTTTATGTTCTCAACAATTAGTTGGGTGTTGGCGTATTGTTATGGTTTATATTTTATATTAGAGCTGCCCGCGGCTTTGCCTTCGTGGTAATTTTTCTGGCTAAAAGGTATCCTATGTGTTATTCCAGGGCCAAATGTACCTATAAAGTATCGGTCTAATAGTTTTTTATCGATTATAAGCTATCCAACACTGAGAGCCTTATGTCAATCGGTTCAGTAGTTTTCACGTGATGCGCAAACAAACATCCAGACAGACACATTTTTTACCAGACTGAGGAGGGTTAATTTTGGGATGTTTGTATGTTTCTTTGGCGCATCCTACAGCTTAAACGGCTTAATTGATTTTGATAAATTAGGTGTCATTGGATTTGTCTCAATCACGAGAGTGACTTGGGATAAAAACTAATATCATCATCATCATCACCACCAGCTCGTGTCAGTCTACTGCTGGACATAGGCCTCTCCCAAAGCACGCCACTGAGACCCATCTTCCGCTCTTATCTTCCAACTACTGCCAGCCACTTTGTGTATATCGTCGCTCCACCTAGCTGGAGGTCGCCCTATACTACATTTACCGAGTCGTGGTCTTCACTCAAGAACACTTCTACCCCAACGGTTATTAGTCCTTCGAATGATATGACCAGCCCACTGCCACTTCAGCTTACTAATTCTAAGGGCTATGTCGACAACTTTGATTCTCTGCCGGATCACCTCATTCCGGATACGATCTTTCAGAGAAACTCCAACCATAGCCTTTTCCATAGCCTACTAAGCGACTTTAAATTGGTAGATTAGTCGTACTGTGAGTGTCCAGGACTCGGCTGCGTATGTCATAACAGGTAGGAAACACTATAGCGGTATTGGTGACGAGAAGACTCGACGAAGTTTCGCAAATGCTACCCAGCCCAGCTGTATATGTAAGTTGTTTTTACCTAGTTAACTTTGCTCCAGATAAACGTACACCTGAACAACTTCAAGAGCAGTTCCGTTAACAGCAATTGGTTCCGGAATAACATGTTCGTTGAACTTAACCTTGGTTTTGTCCAAGTTCATCCGGAGAACAATGCATTGAGACAAATCATCTAGGCTGTCCAACATCTGTTGCAAGTCCTGCAACGTTTCTGCCACAATAATGTCATCAAACTAATATGGCGTTTGTAACTGCCATATTGTATTTCCGACGGAAAAAATGACCAAAACTTATCGAGTGAGGTATGAAATGAAAGACTTTAAAAGACCTTTTTTTAGGGAAACCAAAAAGATAAAGATAAAAATAAATTATTATAAAAGAAACATTAGACCTGACTGAGAAATATATATATATTCGAGACAATTCACACTAATTATCTAGCCCCAAACTAGGATAACCCTATACTATGGGTACTAGATAACGGATAAACAAACATAGATATACGAATATTACATCCATGACTCGGAAACAACCATTTCTGCTCATCACACAAATGATTGCACCTTGCGGGATTCGAACCCACGACCGTTTGAAAATCACAGTCGTCAAAACTAAAAACAGGCAAACCAGCTTTAGATTCTTGATTTTGAAATATAAGATACAGCCGGAGGCATCATTCCTTTCATATCTCCTTTGACGGGATCAGCTAGAACCTGGCGAGCTACTTCTCATGCCTCCGACTGCATCATATATTTCAAAATCAAGAATCTAAAGCTTGCATACCTTTTTTTGTTTTTTTTTTTTATAATTATTCATTTATCATCTTTTTTTAATGTACGTACATTCTTTTTATTACTTACTGCTTTACGATTAGTATAAATTTGTTACAGTAACAATTTTGACGACGCATTATGACACAGAACATGTAAAAATAGTCTTACCCGAGAGATTAAAGATGCAACAGCAAGAGTAAAGAGATTCAAAAGAAAACAGACCCAATAAAGACTTTACAGTGCTAGAATATGATCCAAATTAATGAATAAGCATTTAAACTGAACTTAAATATATATCACAAAAATGGATAGGCTAGTCTGCCCAGACAAACATAATAACTGAAAATTAATTACAAAATTTATACCAATACCCAGACAACGACAAGAGAAGTTTTACTAAGAATCACAAAATATGAGGCAAACAAGATTAGGCGTCACAAACTGCCTAGTAACAAGAATGAAATGACTCTCGCTATAGAACATTAATTGGTTAATGATCTTCCGAATAATAAATTAGATGAATGACACTGTTGTACAGCTGAAGCTAGCACAGCAAGAAATAATAAACCCAAAGACATGAAGGCAGATTTGTTACATTAAATTCATGATAGGTTTTGCAAACTACAAGATCGGTTGTTATAAGGTTAGTTGGTTAAAGGTACGAGAGAACGTCATTTCTAGTAATCACAAAATCATTGATAACTAGATAACATAGGATTGTTGTTTGGAATATACAAAACTATAGTTCTAGATACATTTACATTCTCTATTCTAAATCTGCGTTTGAACTTTCAAAGATTGCGAGTTGTGCTACATTCGAAGGTTCATTAGTGATTGGAGAAATGAAATCATCATAAATTGTTAGGCAGAGATAGAAAATAAGATAATTCTCGTTTACTGAACTTTGAATAAGTAGGTACATTCAAATAATGAAATAGATTCAAAGATATAAACCAGATACGTCAAATGAAATTAATCAAAGCAGAGTAAACTTTCGGCAAGATTCCAGAAAGTTTGAAGATATGACGTAAGAAAAATAGCTACACAAACACAACTGCTATACACATTCTTGTGAATCCTATGAATGAACAACAAGGTTAACAGATATCTGTTAAATCTAATACACAATAGAAAAAGGAACAAAACGCAGTTCTGAAGTCACACAAGTTAGTTGTTAATCTGAGTTAAAATTAGCTTTCCAAGCCACTAAATACATAAAGAGAAATTGGGTCAAGGTCATTCGTTGGAGCTTTCGGGATCGACTCTCGCGCACGCTCCTGGACGCAAGTCCTAGCGCGCGCGGCGAAGCTGAAAAACATAATGCTGCGAAACTCATCCACCCACGCCGCACTCGAAATAAACCAGACGCGTTGCTGGTAACACTACACCCGTAACATTGAAACTAGGGAAAAATCACGATATTTCGCTTAGAGGCAACTGCCGGGCTAATAATACGCCGATCGGCGGCACCGTGGCGGAGGCGCGTACCTGAGCGCGGCAGTCAGCGGTGCACTCACGAGAACACAATCACAGTCACACACTTCACTCGGACGAGTGGTCGAAGGTCGATGCGCTGGAGCGAGCGAGGTGGTCGCGGCCGCGGCTTCCGAGCGACTGCTCCGCCGCCCGCCCTGCGCCACGTACGCTAAACTTAGCGCGCGGGAGATGCTTCTTACAGGATAACGCCATTTCACCGATGACGCTGTGATTGCGGGAAAGTTGGGGCACGGTCGCAGCTGGTCGCCAAGGTCGACAAACAAACCTTGGAGCATCCTTGGTGAGACCGTTTCATGGAAAATGCACAAGCAGAAGCTAAGACTTCGTCAAATGACGAAAAGTTCCAAGTTAACGGGAATAATCAAAAGCAAAACGGACTCAAATACTTGTTGCTAAATCTATGGAACAACGACATATAACAGAAATGCGACGAGACCATTCTAAATATCCCTTCGATATCTCCCAGATACATTAAATAATTATTTATCAATCAAATTTCCTTGTCACAATTTTATAATAACGAGCTCAAATACGTGTCAATATGTCTGGTGAACGACATACACCATAACTGCTACAAGATACCACACAATAAATAATAGTACTTCGTACAGAAGAAAATGAGTAGGTAAAATCTACAGAAATATACCTACAATCGCATTCAGTGCAAGCCAATTTAACCCTACGCGCGTTGGAGGACGGAAGATACTTCTATTTATGTCCCGTAAACTTCCTCCTACCTATTCCTCCTTAATTAACTTTGACATAACAAGCTTGCTTGCAATAGTAACTTTTAAACTTTCGCGATTCGAACACAAAGTTAACTAATAAAAATAAACTCGGCGTTTCGATCAAGTTGCATTGATCGTGGGCATGAGAAGACAAAATAATCCATACTGATATATAAAAGTGAAACGTTGTCTGTTTGTTTGTCTGGGGAGCTTTCACGCGATAACTTGCGGACGAATTTTGATGAAATTTGGAATGGAGATAGCTTATGCCCTGGAATAAAACATAGGATACTTCTCATCCGGAAAATTATAAGTTTCCACGGGAAAACTGGAAAATGTTGATTACTCGCTGTAAGGAACGGTTGCCATGGAAACGAAATAACAAGTCTGTCAAAAAATATCAACAGCATATTGGTGCTATACCTACTTTTGCATTGGTTTTTAATATCCTAGAAGAAATTAGGATGCTTTTTTTCGCGATAAACAGTAGTCCGCTCGGACGAAGTCGCGGGCGGGAAAGCTAGTAAGCACATATAAGTATATCGAAGAGCATCAACGACATATTATAGGAATTGCAAGTGCATGACTGCATTTCATTGATTCGCAAGTTTCGCAGCAAATGAATTTAAACGCGTCTATCGTTAAATACCGGTGAATGAATGTTGTTTTGTAGAGGAACCATTATTTCTGGAACTGAGTCAGTGATGCTGATGACGAAGGAGCGGGTGCGTAGGAATGGATATTCTTGAAACTTTCATCGGTCGAACATTGTTCGCTGAATAGTCACCATATTTCTAGACTCGTCCTATGCAAATCTCTATCAATTTCATAGTCACCTTTGCGGAATTCAGTCTAGTACGTACTTCATTTACGAAATGCTGCTTACATTGTGCTTCTACTATTGTAGATATTTAAATCCTAGCATCTAGTGGGAAAGGAATCAGGCACTGCATTAACCCGACTTTTGCACACGAAAATGATTGTCTTTCAATAACCTGGGACTTGGGACAAATATTATTCGATTTCTTGTAACAATTCGGCGCGGACTTTCTTTCGTTTGGCGCTTAAAAGTCGTTAGTACCTAATTAGGCCGGTCATTGTAGACACAAAGATCGCGTTAAATCGCTATAATCTGAAATTTCTGCTTTTTTAGGATGTCGTTAGGATAGATACCAATATTGTAAAACTAAATTTGCAGCTTCGGAAAACCTGCGCTAACTGCGTGGTACTCGAAAAACATCGAAATTTTCGGTCTTTTTTCAGATTTTGCTTATGACTTCTCCTTTCTTTCTTCTTTCTGCTTGCTTCCCACAGAACATTTATTTATTACACATTTATTTATCAAAGCAGACAAGTTATTTATTACACTTATAAATTTGCTATAATTTCAGCGCAGCTCAGTAGGCCCAATAGGACCCGAGATACATCACTTCAAACGTTGTCCATTTGCCCCAAAAAGATCGAAATTGTAGTTTTAGCAGCTTCCGAGCAGAATATGATTTTCCTCATAGAATGAGTATTATAGCCAGAATATCGGCTATAATACTCATTCTATGAGGAAAATCACGGAGAAAAAGTTGTATAATTAAAGCTTTAATTTAAGCACTAGCTGAATTTTATAGAACCCACAGTTCCACCGTAAAAAGGAAAAAAGTAAAAAAAAAAAAATACCAATAATGGGCATCAGCCTCTTCGGTCGAGAAGAACCAGGTGGACTTTGCGTTGGCAGCAGGTTAGAAGCATGGCATGGAGAGAGTCGTCTTTTTCCCCACCATAAAGCACCACGAGACATAATATTGCCAGCAGAGGCTATCTCCTCATGGCGAGGTGTTAGGGTTGAGAAACGTGGTACACGCGTCCAGAACGTCTGGATGTTTTGAAAGGACGCCCAACATGTTCGTTTTTTCGGAAAAATTAGCAACATTTTTCCTTTCCTTCGTTTCTCCTTTTCCTTTCCTCGTAAACTGAGTATTATAAATGATATTCTGCTCGGAAGGCGGCTAAAACTACAATTTCGAACTTTGTGGGGAAAATGGCCAATGTTTGAAGGGCTTTACCTCGGGTTCTATTGAGCCTACAGAGTTGCAGTTGCGCTCAAATTATAGAAAATTTGTCTTTTTTATAAAGATAACTTTTCCGTAGGAAGCACCTTTTAGAAAAAAAGATCGTAAATTTCGATGTTTTTCGACCACCACGAAGTTAGCACAGGTCTTTCGAAGCTGAAAATTTAGTTTCACACTTTTGGTATATATCCTAATGACATCCCAAAAAACAGGTTTTTGCAGATTATTGCAACCTACGATGTCTTATATGACCCGTCTAATAAAACAGCATTCGTTGAATAGATCCATAATAGACCTGTTAAACTGTGCGATCACGGCTTTTCTACTTCAAACGATATTGTGTCGATCGACAAATGAATAGCTTCAGTTAGTTTGTTTACTGTCATACGATAGGATCTCTTTTCCATGTGGGTGTGTTCGTGTGTTTTTTTTTGGATCCAATACTTTTTGTGACTGAAATGTCACAAAAAGTATTGGATCCAAAAAAAAACTCTTCTATTACTACCTAAATAATATTGTTTTCACATGTTGTTTTTTTTTGTCAAATTGTCATTTTTCGATTGAGGTTTAGTGAAAGTCGGCCGAATTTCACTAAACCTGACTCTCTGGCCCAGTGCAAAAAATAATGTAGATTGCCGATGTTACTCGCATTACTTCAGGAACCATCTCCAATTTCAAACTTTCTACAGTCCCAGTTATACTTTCAGACAGTTTCAATGGAATACTACCTACAATGTTTTTGTTAAAGTAAAATAATGTAATGTGTACTAACGTATTTATGAATTGTTCAGCCTTCAAATGTAGAGCCCCAGTTCCCCAGCTGGCAGTATTCCATCAGAACCGCAAAAACAATAGGTAACTACATAACTATTATGCCATTTTGTTCAACTGCTGACATTTGATTTGATGGATGCCTGCGAAACTCTTGCTTAAATACACTTGGGATATATTTCAATTGGAGTTTTTCGTATGCTTTGTGGTGACGCGTTTTCAATGTTTGCACACTACTATGCTTAATATGGTGGTTGAATATCTGGAAAAGCGTAGGCACTTTCATAGCCGGACTCTTGAAAAAAGACTTTCTTCCTTGCCCTTAAAGGCTATCTGCAAATATTAGCTAAATATTTCTCATTGTTACATGCTGTTATTTAGCTCTCCGTGCTGTACGTTTAGGTCAAATCTGACAAGCCAATAATGGTAGATTTTTACATATTTGTAATGATGGTACAATTAGGAGTAACAGTAACATACGGGAACTTCTCGTCATTAGACTTGTTCAGGCTTGATACTTTGACAAGTTAAGCGACTACTTTTTAGGCCGCTTACAGCTTGTTACAGTAGTCCAAAGCCAAACCTGTGAGCTAATTTGATGCTAACTGGGGTATAAGGAAGGGGTACGCACTCTCAACGGTGATTTTTAACCTTTCTTTGGAAGCTACCATCAGAAAACTAAGCCTACGGGGACTAGCGTGCTACACCTTCGACCACATCATCGCTTTCCATCAGGTGAGATCGTGGTCAAACGATTGCCTAGACCGTAATAAAAAAATAATAATAAATAAAAACTTATATATCTCCACACAATGTAGATTGCTACCTACGCCTCTGAAATTGTGATAACAAGCTAAACATTTAATGGGATTAAGTTTCCCCTTTCAACCGTCACAAAACAAAGTACCTTGCTGATTGATGCCCTTCAACGCCAACCAACCTGAAAGTGGACGGTAATGAGTTTGAGGATGTTGAGATCTGCAAGTACCTGGGGTCTACCTTAACGCGGCAGAACAAAATAGAGGAGGAAGCAGAGCCTGACTAATATCTGGACACATATGTTTCTACTCGTGCAAACTCCTGTTGGGGACCAAGCTCATCAGCCGCCAGTCAAAACTTACCATCTACAAAACTAGCTATCATCAGACCTGTAGTAATATACGGTTGTGAGACTTGGGCTCTCACAATAAAATAAGAGAACCAGCTCTCAGTCTTTGAAAGAATGGTACTTCGCAAGATATGTGGACCAGTGAAAGAGACAGATGGTACGTACCACAAAATAATGAACCACAACTTAAATAAACTTAAAGGAAAATAAACTATTGTCAAGTTCTGTAAATCCCAAAGGTTGCTATGGGCTGGCCAGACATGTGGAAAGAATTGACGCCAGTAGGTTTGAAAAAATATCTTCGGTATATATGGAAACCCCAGTAAACAAAAATAATTTATTAAAAAAAAAAACAAGAAACCCGACTGCAATTAAAACTCAAAAAAAGGCAAACAAGCATTAAATTGTTGATTTTGTAAGATGCAGTCGGAGGCATGAGAAATATAAATCGTCAGGTTCTAGCTAATCCCGTCAAAAGAGAAATGAAATGCATTATGCATACGAATGCTTCTATTTGTATTGTATTGAATGTAATTGTTGTAATTTCAAAATTTAGCCATTTTTTTAGCTTTATTCGCAGTCTTTTTTTTTTGTATTTTTTAATAATTTATTTTTGTTTTCAACTTTTTATCCTTGTTTTTAATAATCTTCTAAAGATCTTCATTTTGATACCTCTCTTGATAGATTTTGGTAAATTTTTGTTCCATTGGAAATACAATATGGCAGGTGCCATATTAGATTTCTTGACGCTTCATATATCCTATGTCACTCTCGTGATTAAGACGAATCCAATGATACCTCATTTATCAAAATCTACTAAGCCGTTTAGGCTGTAGGACGCAACAAAGGAACATACATAGGTACATACAGCCCAAATAAAACATGCCGAGCGGAAGACCCGAGAAGAGGTGGTAAGGGATTGCATCGATGATAACTTGGCAGCGATAGGAAGACTTTAAGGATGAATCTATGCCCCCAGATATAGAGACGGGTGAAGAAAAATTGTGAAGGAGGCCCAAACTCATACTGGGTTGTAACGGCACTGGATGAAGATGATGACAGCTTGATTCAAAAAGTATTTTTTATACAAAAACATTTATTATATCGAGAGCTCGGGGCGATTGCCCCCGATATGACGGGCGCAATTGACAGCTCTCGTGCGGCATCCGAACTATTCTAGTAGTTGGCGCGATGCCTAACTGCGGACGGGCGCCGACGCGGCCCACCCGATGGTGCACTGCCTTAGTTATTGTGGACTGAGGAAATTGCTTGTCTACAGTTAGCCTCTTGTATTTCGAACAGCTGTACTACGTTTTCTCACAAATTAAAATCTATTACATCTGTAATTTACTGATATACATGTGAGCGAATGGTTCGAGGTTTGAAAAATGACCTAAGTTTCGTATTATAGGTATTCTACCTTTCATAGGCTAGCTGGTAATACCTATGAGAAATATGTTCTCACAACACAACATTCTACGCACTTATTTTTCAGCGGAGACAATCTAATCCGCATCCTGGGTATGAGCCTACCTACCCAACTGCTAAGCAAGTATAACACGGAGGAATGAGTATTTTATCCAGCAAGAGAGCATGACATTATTCTCGGCATATTACTAGATGTATAAGGATATGCAAAAAAAACTGGCAACGATTGTTTAGAATTGGATGTTTTTGAAATTGAGTTAGTGTTTAGTCTGTGGTGTTTAGTTATTATTGTCGGCTTAAATAGGCTTCCTACCGCTCTGAAATTGCATTGATACGATAGCTAGGTTATATACCTTCGTAGTCGTTTTTGTTTCAGATTTAAGGGATTATGGGTCGTAATTTACTAGCAGTCGCCGAAATAAATGTTTTTCTTTTTTTCCTTTCGTGTGCATGTTTTATACTGTTTTTAGTAAATTACTATATATTCTTGAAAATAAACGGGCCCAAAATTTATGGATTTTTGATTTCTACCGTGACAAAAATACTATCTTCACACAGGTGTTTCTATGAGGTACGTGGTAATAAATCTCAGAACCTAATAGTAATTAAAATGTCTTATATGATATGATCTTCGTTAATATTTACGATGTCTAGAGCAAAGCTTTTACGATCTTGCTCGTAATTCATGTTATACTCGTCTCGTACATACGAACATCAGAAGATTGTATCTATTTTAGATTTCAATCCAATAATAATATGTTGAAACAAGCAACGCCATCTCGAGGAACTTTGGGAAATAAATAAGTAAAAGCTAGTCGTTTAATCAGAATCAGAATTTAGAAATTAGCATCCGAAATGATGAAATCGTTGGTTAGCTCCGAACTCAGATTCAAACCTGAGAGATTCACTGAATGCAACAGAGATGGCGCTGTATAGCTACTTTTATTTTTGGCTAAGCGATGTGATGGCAGCGTGGCATACCTTTTCACAATACGAACAGAAATTGTATGAGTAGGTCCGAACAGATTCGAAAGAATTCTACTAGATGGTGCCACATAGCTTCGATTCGGTATACCTATGCGAGTACAGTGCAGATAAGTTGGTGGCATTGGAACTAGGTTGAGACAATCCACGATAACATGACTTGCGAATATCAGTTGAATAGCCTATGAATAAATGTATTAACAAATCTAAGTTTTAGAATAAAAACAACACAATAAGGCTTGGTGGCACTCTAAACATTTTGAAAAATACTTTGATAGATGCATTTCTTATATGGAGCTATGTGCCATATTTTTGGGATATATTTACCACCGCATAATTGTAAACACCATTAGATTATAATCTGACGATAGATTGTGAATGTTAAACCAAATACACGAATTAACGTTACGATGTCCGACAGTTTATGATATGAACAAATCCATCTGTCTGATTGTGAACGGACACACTGTTGGCTAGCCTACCTATCCAATCAGTGCAAAGTTTTATAATAATCTATCATTTGTTTTTTATGTATATGCATGTAATATTGTAAAAAAATACGTAATATTCATATATGGTAGTCTATATGAGTATCTGAACAAAAATATAAAATTTCGCGGATGTATGTATGTATGTTTGTCCAAGTATTGCTCCGAAACTACAAGTCCGATTGTAATAATTCTTTTTCTAATAATTTCAGTTTCATTCAACTTAGGGAATAGTCTTAGTTTTAACAAAATCGATTCAGTAGTTTAAAAGATGTGGACTATTAACTGTAGAACCAGTATGGCTTTTTTTTTAATTTCTTTTTCTTAGGCCTACTTTGACGATACTAAAAAGTGAGAAATAAAATATATTTTTTAACCGACTTCGGTTAGTATAAAACTTAAAAGATAGTTTTTTTTGAGGTCAGTGCCAGGTACCTAGTGCCTACTTAGTTACTTTACGTCGCACATACCTCAAAAAGTTTGAATTACTTCTTTCTTTTAAGTTTTATACTATACTAGCTGTGCCCGCGGCTTTGCCCGCGTGGTCATTTCATTTAAAAGTAGCCCACACGTTTTATTCCAGGACCAAAAGCCAAACCACCACCAGACCAGTTGTAGGTTTGGTCCAGAGGACCAGGAGAACCAGGACCAAACCTACAAAGTACAATATTATACTACATTTCTTCAAACTTCGGTCAGCCGTCAAATAGTATTTTATCGATTGCTCGGCATCTAATCATCGGAATAAGGCACTGCCTTGCCTTTTATAACGCATATTCTGTGAAGTACGGCACTCCGAATATGCGTTATAATACACTTGCTTCATAGAAGTGCACGTATTGCAATGAAATGAACGCATATAATAAAATATGAAATAAACGCTAGAATAAACGCACCGCGTTCCACTGCAAGGCAGTGCGTGCAAGGCCTAAGATACCAAGTACCCCAGTTTTTAAATCAGTCGCAAGGGCTTGAGAGCAGGGCCTGGATTCTGTATGACCACTCACGCCAATTCCACGCCACCTGCGTGGAATTAGGGAAGGTGGGTATTTAAGCAACCAGGTTTTGGCTTGTAAGTACGCCGCCCTGGTGCGGACCCGCAATACTTGCAAGACTTTCAAAGTATTTTACGCTCTTTCGCTCCGTCCGCACCTACATGTACATACTCGGTGGCGGGTTCGGCATGGCCTCGGCTGAGATCGGCCGCACTCGGCCAGCCGGGTCACAAGAAGCTAGGTGGCCGATACATCGCTCAAAAAACTTGCAAGGCTTCGAAGTTTTTTTAAGCATTAATTGTGCTCTTTATTTCCATAAGCGCACGGGTCAATTTCCTATGCAAGTATTTTTACTTTCAATTCCACGCTTCCAAGTACTTTTTTCGCAAACACGATTGTGCTCCATATTTATATGGGCACGAAGATCAATTTCCTGTGCAAGTATTTTCTACTTTCAAGGCTTCGGTTTACAAAGCACTTGAAAGTATTTTTAACCCTGGTTTTTATAATGAAAGATTCATGACATGAATGAGTTAAATTTACTCTTTTAATTAATAAATTACTATTTTACTATAAATAATTCACTTAATTTCGCTGCGCGTTTTACAACTGAAGTTGACTTATTCTATCAAAAACTACGAATCAAAAAACACAAAAAACATCTAAATACGTTTTAAGAGCCTTTAGGGACCATAAAGTAAAAAAAGAAGAAAACGTATTGTTCGAGTTCATTCAACGTTCAAACCACTTCGTAACAAACCGCTTGCGTGTTTTAAGGGTAGACAACGCCATCTAGTTTAAACGAAGTAACTTGTTATCATGAACGTCTTGTTAATGAGTAGAGAAAATTATCTCCGAAGGTAAGGTGGCACAGATTAGAGAGTAATTAAGGTGGTGAGGTAAATTGGATGGGGCATCAAGGGTAGGTCATTATTATGAGGTCCATACGATCAAATTTTAATGCAACGAAACATTGTGTTCTCAGTACAAATTATTTTTTATGATGTTTCACAGAAAGACGTACTTACTGGCACTTTAACTGGCTCTTAATAATTACCTACCCTACCTACCTACTTTTTGATCTTTTTCAACACGATATGAGGATTGATTTGAAAAAATAAAAGTTTCTATACTTTCTCTGTGAAGAGCGATACATGTACCTACCTCTGTATGTACACATTTCAATACCGACAACTAACCATTTTGCCAGTAAGACATTATGAAGAAACCTCCGATATAACGATATAATTATGTAGGTACGTAGGTAGTACATTATAATATCTCAATGGAAGAAACAATCGATTTTGAAGTTCATCTCAATTAAAATTTTCAAAAAATATGTAATGTACAGATTTAGCCCAGTTACAGTTTTATTATAGTATAGATGAAGAAAGCATTTTTTAATTGCTACTCATAATTATTATAAACCTTCTCCATAATGGTCAGTCTCGTGTTTGTCACCATAGAGTAAGAAATTAAATAGTCAATAAATAGGCCTTTTCATTTCCAATTTGTGCGATTTTTGATTTGGATTCAGAGATTAAATGTTTGAACAAGTTTCGGAGTTTTCAAAGAAACTAAGAACCGGAAACGTGTTAAAGTTATCGCATATTTGCATATATTTTTTTGTATTAATCAGATAAACGATTATTATGAAATACGTTAGCGTCACGTACGTCTGCTATTATAGGTACGTGAGTAGCTCCCGTTTTTATCTTCTCTTTACGATAGATAAACTGTTTCACTTCACTCCACTCAGGACACTACTAAAGTCACGTCTGCTATTATAGGTACGTGAGTAGCTCCCGTTTTTATCTTCTCTTTACGATAGATAAACTGTTTCACTTCACTCCACTCAGGACACTACTAAAGTCACGTCTGCTATTATAGGTACGTGAGTAGCTCCCGTTTTTATCTTCTCTTTACGATAGATAAACTGTTTCACTTCACTCCACTCAGGACACTACTAAAGTCACGTCTGCTATTATAGGTACGTGAGTAGCTCCCGTTTTTATCTTCTCTTTACGATAGATAAACTGTTTCACTTCACTCCACTCAGGACACTACTAAAGTCACGTCTGCTATTATAGGTACGTGAGTAGCTCCCGTTTTTATCTTCTCTTTACGATAGATAAACTGTTTCACTTCACTCCACTCAGGACACTACTAAAGTCACGTCTGCTATTATAGGTACGTGAGTAGCTCCCGTTTTTATCTTCTCTTTACGATAGATAAACTGTTTCACTTCACTCCACTCAGGACACTACTAAAGTCACGTCTGCTATTATAGGTACGTGAGTAGCTCCCGTTTTTATCTTCTCTTTACGATAGATAAACTGTTTCACTTCACTCCACTCAGGACACTACTAAAGTCACGTCTGCTATTATAGGTACGTGAGTAGCTCCCGTTTTTATCTTCTCTTTACGATAGATAAACTGTTTCACTTCACTCCACTCAGGACACTACTAAAGTCACGTCTGCTATTATAGGTACGTGAGTAGCTCCCGTTTTTATCTTCTCTTTACGATAGATAAACTGTTTCACTTCACTCCACTCAGGACACTACTAAAGTCACGTCTGCTATTATAGGTACGTGAGTAGCTCCCGTTTTTATCTTCTCTTTACGATAGATAAACTGTTTCACTTCACTCCACTCAGGACACTACTAAAGTCACGTCTGCTATTATAGGTACGTGAGTAGCTCCCGTTTTTATCTTCTCTTTACGATAGATAAACTGTTTCACTTCACTCCACTCAGGACACTACTAAAGTCACGTCTGCTATTATAGGTACGTGAGTAGCTCCCGTTTTTATCTTCTCTTTACGATAGATAAACTGTTTCACTTCACTCCACTCAGGACACTACTAAAGTCACGTCTGCTATTATAGGTACGTGAGTAGCTCCCGTTTTTATCTTCTCTTTACGATAGATAAACTGTTTCACTTCACTCCACTCAGGACACTACTAAAGTCACGTCTGCTATTATAGGTACGTGAGTAGCTCCCGTTTTTATCTTCTCTTTACGATAGATAAACTGTTTCACTTCACTCCACTCAGGACACTACTAAAGTCACGTCTGCTATTATAGGTACGTGAGTAGCTCCCGTTTTTATCTTCTCTTTACGATAGATAAACTGTTTCACTTCACTCCACTCAGGACACTACTAAAGTCACGTCTGCTATTATAGGTACGTGAGTAGCTCCCGTTTTTATCTTCTCTTTACGATAGATAAACTGTTTCACTTCACTCCACTCAGGACACTACTAAAGTCACGTCTGCTATTATAGGTACGTGAGTAGCTCCCGTTTTTATCTTCTCTTTACGATAGATAAACTGTTTCACTTCACTCCACTCAGGACACTACTAAAGTCCCTACAAAGAAGATAATTATAAAAAACGTCAAAACGTGGACTTGAGGAAATGAGCTACTCAACAAGAATTTAAAATTGTTTTAAATCGTGGCTTTGTTCACGTATCGCTTAAAATCTCCTGGACCGATTTCGATGCACTTTTCAGAGCTTAGGCTTAAAAACCAGTGTACTTGGTATATCAATCCGATGAGTAGAAGTCGAGCAATCGGTAAAAATGATTTGACGTCTGACAGAATTTGATGATATTGGTACTGGAATAAGACATGTCATGACAGGATCTTTAGAAAAATTACCACGTGGGCAAAGCCGCGGGTACAGCTAGTCAATATCTATTTTTATTATTTTCTACCTCCATTGCCGTTGACGATGTTTATGGCTTGTGCAAGTTACCGTACTTTAAGGTACTTGTTGACCACGTACCTTAAAGTACTTGTTGACCACGGGATCGTTGGCCAGCAGGTGCTTCGCGCGCTGTTCGTCGCGGCAGTACCCCACGTGCTTGTCGAACTCGCGCTCCATGCGCAGGAGTGCGCGGCCCAACATCACAGGCTCGCCCGCGTAGTACTTTATGCCTTCTAGTAGCACTCTGGAAACAATAATGGGACTTAGTAATATTGACAAGTGTAGTACCAACTAAAAACCAAGGTACCAATAAACGACTTCAAATGGATTCACTAAAAAAACTGCTGTACCAATTCTAATGAAATTTGATGAATTGTATACAGTGCCACACTGTAGGTTTATTCATTAAAGTAAAATTAATCATCTAATTCGGTTCAGAAGTCCCTTAAATATGAGACAACATTAACACCAACACAAATCAATATACTAATAAAAACTATACATCATTTTTGATGAAATTAATGTGGGGCTACAAAGAAAGTGTACCCTTTTAAATAAACTAAGAATCATTAAAATCTGTTCACAAATCCTGCATCCTTATTCTTCCAATAAAAACCTGCGTATCAAATATTGATAAAAAAAGGTACCACTTACAGAGTACCACTTAGAGAGAATACAAATTCAAACAAAAAATAATTTTGAAAATCAGTCCGCTAATGATGAAGAAATCGGTGAAAACTGAAAATACATAAAAATAATACATACAGTCGAACATAGAACCTCCTTTTGTGTGGCTGTGAGCGCTGTGACAGAGTTAGGGATGGTCGAAAAGTACGCAGCTATAAAATTATAACGGCACTTTTAGAGATATGTTTTGGACTACTGTCTTGTGCCTGCGACTTCGTCCGCGCGGCAGCCTATAGCGATAAAACTATCCTTTGTCCTACCCTAGGGTTCAAACTATCTCCATACCAAATATCATTAAGATCGGCTAAGGCGTTTAGTCTTGAAGAGGTAACAAACAGACAGAGTTACTCGTACTTTCGCTTTTATAATATTACTAGCTGCAGCCCGCAGCTTCGCCCGCGAGCAACTTTGCCACCGCTCATTCCTAATGAAATTTCAAAAAAACCCTCCTTATTGCACCCCTAAGGTCTGTCACATTGACACCCGTCTCATTGACATCTGTCACTTTGACAATTAATTCCCATACAAAATTAAGAATTTCGTTATTTTCGATATTTTTTTTCCCTATATCGAGATGAAAGGTACTCTAGGTACTTTTCTGTACCGCTGAAAACGTGAGTGCAAAATTTCATGATGATCGGTTGAGTAGTTAAGGCGTGAAGGCGTAAGAAACGTAGAAACAAACAAATAAACAAACTCACTTTCTCATTTATAATATTATATATTAGTACTATTATAATTGCTCCGTTCGGATTGCCATTTGGGCGTTTTGGGCAGTTTCGAAATGTACATTATATGATGGGTGAAAATTGAGGATACTTTTTATCCCGAAAAAGTAAAGGGTTCCTGTAGGATAGGGGCCCAAATTCTGCATATTGAAGATATTGTGTCTTTTTTTTCTGTTGTCTGTCTGTCTGTCTGTCTTTATCTTGGACGCGCATCACGCCGAAACTACTGAATGAATTCAAATGAAACTTGGCATGATTTGAGTTCAAACTACGAGGTAGGACACTTTTCATTACGAAAAGTTAAAGGGTTCCCTCCCCCTCAGGATAGAGGTTGAAAGTTAATTCAACGAATACTTATCACGCTGAAACTACTGGACGGATTTTGATGAAACTTGACAGAGTCATACTTTATATGATAGATAAAAATTGAGAATACTATTTATCCCGAAAAAATAAAGGGTTCCTGCAGGATAGGTGCCCAAATTCTGTACATTGAAGATATTTTTTTACGCCAAAACTACTTAATAAATTGAAATGAAACTTGGCATGATTTGAGTTCATACTACGAGGTAGGATATTGGATACTTTTCATACCGGTAAATTAAAGGGTCAGGATAGGGGAGGGGTATTATATTTGGAGTTAGTATTCATGTTTTTCGGTTTATAGTTACTTCCGTAGTTCACCTCTAGGATACTCAAGGAATATTCCTCCAAATTTCAAATACCTAGGTCCACCGGCATAGGCTGGGCGTTGTCAGTCAGTCAGTCAGTCAGTCAGTCAGTAGGTATGTCACGGTACTGTTTTATAGGCATGATTAAAATAATGTAATAAAACACATATTTTTATTATTCTGCCCAAAGTGAAGGGCATCTATACTTATAATAAAGCAGTAAGTACCAAAAAATATGTCAAAGGAATATATAAAAAAAATAGATCTAGGGTACTAAAAATAAGCTACTGAAAAAGAATAAAACATTTTTAATATTCGTGTCTGTCTATTTGTCTGTTAGTCTGTTCACGCATCACGTAGAAACTACTGGACCGATTGCGATGGGGTTTTCACTGTTGGATAGATTAGGATTTGACTTAAAAGCTCAATCCGATGAGAAGAAGCCGAGCAATCGATAAAAACTTTTTGTCGGCTGAAGGAATTTTGTTTAAATGTTGGTACGAGTATATTGGTAGTAATAGAGTTCTTTTAACCTAGAGAAATGGTAATTAATATAGCGACGACGGCGAAATAGGGGACGGGTAATGAGTTTAACAGTCTATTTATTTATGTATATATGTAGATGTTCCACCACAGCGTCGCTCCTATTGGTCCGGTTTTGACAAGTGAGATATCAATCGAATCGTCTTCATTGATAGTAGAGTGTCTTAGGCTTTTTACTCGACTATTTTCCCGACCGTAGTTGGGTTTTAGTTTTTGTAAACGAAATGTAGTGTCGTTTAGTTCCATACATTTACTGGCAGCGCCTCTGGCAGAAACTTGCAGGAACTAAAATCGGTAGGACGGGTTTTAGCAAATGGTAGTATTCGAATTCGATAAAAGTTTTCGAGTATTCATTGCATTTTGTCACTACGAGTTGCCACTTTGACAAGTTAGCGGTAGTAAACATTGACGTATTCGATCAATTTCAAAGTATCGATACTCGTAAGATAAAAGAGATGTTCGGAAAATGTATGAAAGCTGGAACTTAAATAATTTAAAATTCTAATCAATATATTCGATATTTTTGAAGCAAGGAAATATTATTCTGATAATGACTAGCATATGAAAACAAAAAAAAGCCTCCATTTTTTTCAGTTTTATTTTTCGTTTGGTAGAAAGAAAAATCTTGCCACACTAGGTACCTTACCTCTGGCAACTCTGAATTCTACTTGATACTAATTCTATCCACCTCATATGCGAATACTTGAAACAACCATTACCACTGTTGTTGGTTGCGCAAACAACCAACTTCGGAGTTAGTTGTTTGCCCGAAGGCTTATGATAGGTACAGCGCTAAAACAGCTAAACGGATTTTTATGAAATTTGGTATGTAGATACTTATGTCCTGGAATAACACATATCTAGGTTATTTTTTATCCCAGGAAATGTAACAATTCCTGTGGGAAAGCAACAAAATGTAACTCATTAAGCCCAGCTTGTGAATTCACACCAGTCAGCGATTATTGTCAACTTGCTATAAAAAATAGTACTAAAAAGTATTTTTTTCCCGTTACGGCCGTTCGCACTATTAAGCGGGCCTGATCCTGTGACGGAGGAGCTCACTGTAAACTGAGGTGATTTCTACAAAAATAGGCATAATCACCACTTTACAGTGAGCTCCTCCGTCGCGGGATAGCGATTAACGGTGCGGAGGGACTAAACTACCCCTCGGGTTTTCCCGCGTAGCGCAACTGATTTTAAACAAATTTTGGAATGGCTGAATGCTTAGTTAGAGCAATCTTTATTATTTCATTCTAGCGTCTGAATACTAGCTCACTTGATGACAAAATTCAGCAAACTTGAACATACATCTTGTTTGTCTTTCTTTCCTTAAGGCTGGAGCACACCGGACACGTGCGCGTAACATGAGCGTGCACGGAATGAAGTCATACATTGCATGAAATTATAAGGAACATGTCAGACATCTTCGTTAGAATTTCATACATTACAACCGCTGCGTGCACGCTCACGTCACGAGCACGTATCTGGTGTGCTCCCACCTCTACCACAGTTTATATCAGATACTCGTACACCAAAAGTAGGCACAAGCATGAGCCCCCCGCCCCTTCCTCTTCCCCTTAAATATACTTCTCACATACATTCGCACAATATCACAAATATTTTTTGTGTATAAAGTCATTGAATAAGGTACCTAGCCTGGGACCTATGGTGGTATAAATAAATATATATTTAAAAAAAGTGTATACTAGGCAGTTAATTACTCACGTGTTATGAAACTCGCAGATCTGCTTGAAGTTTGAGAACAGCAGCTCGCGGTTGTCGAAGACCGGCTTGGGCGTGGTCGCCTTGTCCATGGGCCGCATGTACCGCTTGACGACCTGCTGCATGTCGCGCCCGAACTCTTCCTCGGTCTCAATGAGTTCGCGCACTACGGCTCTGGGGAAACACGAAATGCAGGTTAATAGTAGCTAGATTGTACCTCGTTGTCAAGTTAAATGTTCTGAGAGGTCAACGAACAAGAATGCTTCGTTAATAACGAAATCGCGACACATACGGGAACTCCTGATGAAGACCGCCGGTTACACTAGAAACCTAGGTCGAATTTTCGACCCATAAACGTGTATCCGAAGGTTACTATCATCCATATCATTATATAAAAGTGAAACGTTGTCTGTTTGTTTGTTAGTTTCGTAGCTTTTACGCGATAACGGCTGGTCATTTTTGATGAACTTTGGAATGGAAATAGCTTATAGCCTGGAATAAAACATGGGATACTTTTATCCCGGAAAATTAAGTTTCCAGGGAAAAATGTTTATTACTAATGTAAGAAACGGTTGCCATGGAAACGAAATAACAAGTTTGTCAAAAACATCAAGAGCATTGGTGCTATACCTATTTTTGCATTGGTTTTAAATATTCTAGAAGAACATAGGATGGTTTTTTTCGCGATAAACTGTACTCCGCGCGGACGAAGTCGTGGGCGGGAAAGCTAGTAACGAAAACTTTAATACTAATAAGAATTGTTTGTCTTCTTGAAGCAAAAGTGAGACACATCATTTCGTTAAGATATTCTCAGATCTATTTCGTTTGTTGAAATTAGTAAAGTAACTCGTTTGATTTTATTTTTTATAGGAAAGCATTTGACCGCAGTCTCATCTGATGATATGTGGTGATGCGGTCTTGGACTATGCTTGCCTAGGAAAACAAAGACACTGGTGTTTCTTTCCATCGTTATACGAATTCAATACTTATAACTCAGCATTAAGTAATAAAAAGTCTGTAGATAATTTATAAAACGTAATAAATTATTTGATCCTTTAGCTATCGAGTGGTGTAATTATATTTTGGATGTCAATGGTAGACATGGAGCTACAACACCAAACTTTATATCCCGATTTTGTTGAAAACAAGCAAATTTATAGACGTATTCAAGTCAAAAAAATGCTCTCGAGGACTTAAAATAAGGTACTGAACATAAATATAACTTTTAATAAGGTCATCGGCCCTATAGGATCAATGGTATTAAGTGTTGGATTGACTTAAAATCTGATGAACTCAAAATCTCGAAACAATGAGTAGAAGCTGAGCAATCAATGACAAACTATATGACGATTGAACAAAGAAATTTTGTTTTTTTTACTTTAAAGGTACTTTTATCCCACTTATTATATTTTAAGCCACGGGCGCAGCTAGTTGGAATTATAAATGTGGATGCAGACCGCTTTGTGCTGATTAGAGTATGTCAACCAGTACTGAATATCTCCGCCTTATTAAATTCGATTTCGATGTTTTTTTTTTTGTTTGAAATGTAGTAACTTTAAGTTGGTCTCATAAAAATTTGGTGAAGATATGATGAGGATCTAGCATCAATATCATGAGCAGAATAGCTCCTCAAAATGCAGTATATTTCTCACTTTTAGGTTTCCACCAGTGCATTCAGCCCTTTACCTTCTTGGTAGGAGATATTGATGTAGATGTATTACTATTGATGGAGTACGTAGATTATAAATTTTAGTTTTACAATAAGGTAACTAGATGGCGCTGCTGTGCACTGCTAGACTGTTTGCAAAAAAGTCTGTGCTCGCGTGGTCAACAGCTCACAGAGCCACTAGTATAGTTTTAAATCCACTTGGACCAGTAAGTTGCACCTTGTTTGGCTTTACCCGTTCACTGATAAGTTTATTCCAGTGTGCAGCGACACACACTGAAGGACACTCCAGCAAGTGAAAAATGATTTGTGCGGGTGCGCCGCAGTCACACTGCGTCCTTGACTGGTCAATCATGCCCCACTTGTACAGGTTGCTCCTGCAGCGTCCAACCAGGGTACGGATTCTATTTAAGGCTTTCACATTGGCCGTTCATGACAAGGTGGTAGCCCCTGCATTGTCATACATGTACATACATGTCATACATTGTACATGCATGTAGTCATCAGTTGGTTTATGCCTCGAAGTCCACGAGTTAAGTCAGGCACCTCTTAATTCGCTTGGAGCAACAAGCGTTACTGCTCTCAGGGCTTAAGGCAGAGTTGGTTTAAGGCAACCTGTCACGTGTCATGAAACGAAAGCAGTACCTATCTTATCAGCCACAACTTTACTCCATGACTTACCCGCACCTTTAAGTTGAATATATTATCAGAGGAAGACCAAGATTAGCATCAATACATTTTGTATAGAGCAGGCGCGGTCGCAGCCTGAAATTTTGGAGGGGGTCACTAATAATAAAATATGTCGAGTAAATTAGACTTTAATGCACAATACATAACTTTAATACATACATTATAAAACAAATGGAAGTCTTTTAATTTTATTGGATAATCGGGTAATAATATTGCAGATGTCTGGGGTCATCTATGGATGGATATTTAGCCTGTCAGCCTCTCTTCTAACATGTTTGCTATCAACCAAGTTTTTACACGTCTTCGAAGACGTACGTAGACGTAGAAAATGATCTCTCGCCAAAATTTTCAGCAGTCTTTATATTTGGGTAGAGATCATCGTCGCAAACTTCGATTGTAGAAACACTACAATCACTTAGGAAATTTTGTGTCAATATTTTCTTTGAGCTCCCGTTTCCACTTTGAAATCCATAGATGATATTCGGGCGTGAGTCGTATTTTAAGATTTGGCACCCCGGTCCTACAAAGTTTGCTGGCCTATAAATTATAGAAAAAACCGGACAAGTGCGAGTGAATTCACGTGAAGAGATAGATGTTACACGTGTTTGGATCACAAAAATCGGTCCAGTACATTCGGAGCAAATTAGCTGTGATAAACGAACAGACAGACATACACAGAAGTGATCCTATAAGATGTTCCGTGTTTTTTTCATTTGGACGTAAGGAACTCTAAAAAGTGAAATTCTTTTATTAATGAAAATAGCCCATAAGTACAAAAATAAAAAAAACTTTTTTTGTGATGCACTAAATGGTTAACGAATGAAACTGATAATAATTAAGCGCGAGCGAAGCGAGCGCGAACTTTTTAAACAATTCTATCAGCGCAAAATGAAACCTCGTTTCAAATCATTTTAAAAGGATAGATCATAGTAAAAAGCCAGCGAGCGCATTTTTTTTAGCTATTTCTTAAAGTGTAAAACTAAAACGTAATTCAAAATGATGCAAAAAGGATAGATTTATCATAAAACGCGAGGATATCGATCGCGAAAATGTTGAGGTATTTGTATTAGTGTAAAAATTTAACATAATATGATTTCAAATCATATGAATATAATGACTCCAAGTAAATAATTTTAGTAAATTTCTGGCCAGTCAAGACAAATTGCAATAAAATTAAAGATAGTTTACGAATTACGATTATGAAAGGCGCCTAAAGATGAGTACAAGCTGCAAGGGGCGGCTTCCGCCGCCTGCCGCCCCGGGCCACGGCCCTTTTGGCCCTAGGGTAAATACGCCTCTGCTGATATATATAACGATAACTGTAACGACAGTGGAAGCAAGAACGCTTAAGAAATGGGAATACAATTGTGATGTTTTCTTCTTCTGTATATTCAGATTGTGGCATATAAATGCCTAATCCGAAAAGGTTTATCGTATCCGCAGAAAGTCGGTCCTATAGGTCAGTCATGTTTTTTCTTAGTGACCATCCCTATTTTCAACGCCTTTTAAACGAATCATCTTGAGTATCTTTTATTTAAACGAGTCGTATCGACTTTTCCATAAAAGAAATAAAAAACGTCGTTCTTTGTTGCTTATATTTTTTTTTCTTATATTTTTAGAGCATTTTTCAATTTGACGTGTACGATTTTGGGGCGGGGGGGGGGGGGGGGGGGGGGGCATGTCCCTGTGCCCCCCACCCCCCCCCCCCCCCCCCCCCCTTCGGACCGCGCCTGGTATAGAGTTGACTGTGTCGGTGCCTTCTAGTTCATTTCAATATTGAATACTGAATCGTGAAAATCATTTTCGTAAAAAGAATTTGCGAGAACGCATTGAAAGGAAGATTTTACAGTCCACTGCTAGGTCTGCTGCATTCTCAATCAGTTTTTAGATTTTTGTTCTATTTTCACACACCTGGCGTCGGCGGCACAGCGGACATTACGAGTACAAGACAAATATCACATGCACCATATTTCCATCATCATGCCGTCTCTAGGGTGCCGGAGTCGAGGTCGGCTTTATAAACAATATAATTTATCGGGCCTGAGTCACGGAAGTCATGCGCGGTGGTGCCAAGAGGGAGCGTGGGAGACCCTTGGTGATGGTGTGCAAACACAAGTATTTAGTGCGTCAGTGATAATTCACAAATTTTCTGAGAACGGCTAAGGAAAATAGTCTTTTAACTTGGAATCATACGGACAAAGCCAGTGAATTCCTGTCGTAAAACAAATGGACAATTCCATTTTCGTCTTTTTTTTTATAACTGAACTAACTATGCCCACGGCTTTGCCCGCGTAGACATTTTAAAAGTACATATAATGTAAAAGATACAAAATTTCATCAAAATTCATTAAGTTGTTAAAACGATTTTTAACGATTGCTCGACTTCTCATCGGATTGAGATACCAAGTACACCAGATTTTAAGTCATAATCTAAGCAATACAACAGTGTAACAGTATTTTAATCATAATCTAAGCTATACAACAGTGTAAACAGTATTTTAATCATAATCTAAGCTATACAACAGTGTAAACAGTATTTTAATCGGTCCAGTAGTTCTACGTGATGCGCAAAAATACATCAAGGCAGCAAAACAAGATTTAAATAACGTTATATTCTTGTTCAGTACCTACTTAGCTTCTTTTAGGTCCCCTAGACAATTTTAAAAAAATAATTTTCATTGTATAGGGTTTTTCTAACTTATTGCTTTATTATAAATATAGATACAGCTATAAACAAATTTGAATTTAGTAAAAATCTAATTATTTGTTTTGGGAATTGCGCCCCCTCTCTACTTTCAGGCTCTTTTATTCGGTGAGGTATAGCAAGAAATATATAGGTAATTCAGATATTTTGAAGCAGTAGTGTGGCAATAATGAGTCATGAATGAAGTCGTCAGCTTAATGACTTAAGACACTTGCCTCATCTATACTTATGTTTGTTGTTTGTTTGTCGTATGAGGTAGTGCTGGCCTCTGGTGTCAGAGTTTATCAAGCCGCCCGAGGGCCTCTGACATGGCTTAACGACTGCTATTAATCAATAACAGCCGGGACCGACAGCTTAACGTGCTTATAATAAAGCAGTAAGTAACAAAAAGTCTGTACAATGAAGATAATAAAAAAATATGTTAAAATAAGTTACCTGCTGAACAAGATTGTAACTTTTTTTAATGGTATGTTTGTTTGTTCGCGCTTCTCGTAAAAACTATTGGATCAATTGCAATGCGGTTCAATATTGAATATCTTAGGTTATAACGTCAAAACCGGGGTACTTTGTATCTCAATCTGATGAGAACAAGCCGAGCAATCGATTAAATACTATATGACGGCTGAACGAAATTTAGTATTTTGTACTTTAAAGGTGCTTTTGGTGCTGGAATATTAGGTTACTATTAACCCACAAAAATGATCACGAAGGCAAAGGCCCGGGCACAGCTAGTACAACTATATTTTAATTGACAACTAGACAAACTGCACTCATAACCACTTGCGAAAGATATTTATTCCTGTCAATTATTATATTTATAACTTTTGGCATGACTCTTGTTACCAACATTTCCAAGTTGCATTGCAAGAAGGATTAAAAAAACAAAGTCTACACCGCCAAACAAACGAGTGAAGCATAGCAAATGCTGGTTGCACATGCGTGCATGAGTGGATAATTTGTGGTTGATACACAATTTCATCACAAAAGACTTCATTGTTTTTATTTTCCGTGAGAATTTGACAGAATTAACACGCATAAATCTTGCTGTGATGTGGCGGCCGATCGGCATAAACTGCCACCAACTTATCTGTGAACTGAATGGTGGCGTTCCATTCAATCGATAAGTAGACCAATCAACAAACAGAAAAATACAGAAAAGTGAACTTCATTCTTGGCGGCTGTAGTTCCTTTTTTGGCCATTTCACAGATAAGTTGGTTGCACTGTAACTGGTTGCACTGCGGATCAGCTTCTCTTTTGATTTGGTGGCGTAGAATCAGTATTTTTTAAACATTTTATTTGCATTGCTGGCAACCTGGTGAAGTGGTAACGAGACTGTTGGAGTAATTGGGCGGCTTTGATTTATCACGCTAGTGGTATTTCGCATCCGGCATGAGTTATTGTGTATGAACTGTCCGGGATATTTTGGGCGGGAATTGGGTAATTTGCTCTAGAATTATAAAATCAATAGAAAAATTTAAAAGAAGTGAAGAAGATGTTTGTTTCTGAGTGCGGCAGTCAGAATATAGTATGATAATGTTTTATTTCTAATAGAATATTGAAGGAGGCGGTTCTTATTTACTTTTTTATTGTTAAGTGTATTTTATGTCTCCGGGTAGTCTGAACCTTTTTGGACGTTTTATTTTTATTTTCAAGGGTATTATACCTCCAGGGTAATAACGTGGTTTTCTTGAATAAATCCATTATTTAACGACATTAAGATTTAAAAAACGGTAAATACAACACAATATTGTTACATATAACATGTAGCAAATTGCATGCATAGTGATTAATATATTCGGGACAATTTACACCAATTACCTAGCCCTAAACTAGGATACCCTGTACTATGGGTACTAGACAACGAATAAACATACATAGATACGAATATTACATCCATAACTCGAAAACAATAAACATTTCTGCACAACACACAAATGATTGCAACTTGCGGGATTCGAACCCGCGACTGTTGGTTTACTACAAAGTCACGGCCACTAACCACTCGGTCAACCGGTCGACGCATAAAGAAAGTATGCTACACTTGTATCTACGAGGGGACTAAGCTGCTACGACATTTTAGTAAAAAGCGTTGAGCGAAAGGTCCTACAAAGTGAACGCAACAAACCCCTTTTTGCGTATTATAGTGCGTATGAGTGGGATTTCGTCCATGCAAGAATGGTACCATTGTTGTAGACATTCTCAGTCATCCGTAGCCGTAGCTCTATAAAATTCGTAGCTACGGCTATGTGTACTAATGTGTTTTTTAACATATTGTAAAAGTGTTAAGTGAACGCATAAAAAAAACAATACAATTTGTTAGTATGAGCGGAATTTCTATAATTATAATAGGTGTCGCATCTAGTCGTAGACACCAAAGTAATTACTAGGCGTAGCAAGGAGCTCTACGAGTTCTCGTAGCGAAGCACTACGAGAATTCGTAGCAGATGTTAAAACCGCGCAAGGGAAGCAAGGGGAAGGGTAATGAGTTTAACAGTACGTATGTATTTTATGAATGAATGTGGATGTTTTATCATAGCGTCACCCCTATTTGTTCGATTTTTTATCGTAACCTCAGGGCGCAGGAGCCTCTACTTAAGCAAAAAGAAATATACCTACATTGTTCATGAAGAAATCAAATGAAAATCATTATCTTTTTGCACTTTGGAGAGTTGCTAATTGAGTTGCGCCAAAACGACTATAGCTGTAATTGCGATCTTATGACGTCACTACTGCTCAAATGTGTACAAAAACGTTAGCTATGCAGGAACGAAACTACCGCGAATTTAGGAAGAATGACGTCACACATACTGCGCAGTGTTTTAGTCAAATGGTAAAGCTTTATCTTTTAAATAAAATGATTTTAATTAAAAATGAATTAAGTTTTAACATACATATATTCCGAATCCCTTTACGTAATATAGTAATACAATGAATCTATTATAATCAGAGCGATTGTAGCCTAACGGTTCAATAGTGCAACTTGACCAGTTATGTGCGGTTTGTCATGGCTCCGTGATACGTTAAGCTATCGGTCGCAGCTGTTACTGATTAAAGCAGACGTTAAGCCATACCAGATGCACTCGGGCGGCCTGACAAACTATGACACCAGAGGCCTGTACTACCTTATACAACAAACATAGAAACAATACAATGAACCGTTTTTTTTCTCTACCGTCTACATCTACTATCTAATTGCACATAGTAAGGCAGCAAATCTATATTCAGTGTCTCAAGTGCGCGCGCGCATTCTATTGTTTGTATGATGAGCATTCAAACAAATTGCTGATTCAGGCGTCCATCGGTCTGTGTAAATTCAGACGGTATGATCCGATATCCAATAGCATACATAGGATTTGGATGCAGTTTGCAACTGCTATTCTTAGGCACGTGTCATGTTTGGGTTGGCGCGATCTCTGTTTACAAATTACTTTGTTTCTGCAGTTGTGCAAACTAGGATAACTAGGTCAACTAATTGTAGCTGTGGTCGCTCTATTTTGTCGTTTAATTTTATTATGGCTGCTAAAGCGTGATGATTTAGTTCTAAAGTCATAAACAGAGCTAGACATACCTTTCAACATTAATTATTCACGTTTTATTTGTGTTCATTTTCACGGGCCTTAGAAGGGCACTTACGAGTATATTTAAATAATTCTGCCACCGGATTTCTATTGATTACATACTTCAGGGCCATTCTGTGGAGAGTTTAAGTAGGTATCTAATAATAAATAACAGTAATTTAATTATTTGATGTATTTTCACCTCAGTTACTTTCGCTTTTATACTCGTAATATTAGTAAAGAGTATGGATGGTACCAGTAGTTAACGACCAAGTCTCAGTGCCATATATAATCACTGGCAACACATACTAAATATGTAAATGTTAAACAAAAAATTCGGAAAAAATAAAGCCAAATGTAGCATCTTATTCAAATCAAATCATTTTATTTGTCAGAATGAAGATTCACAGTTGATGATGTTCGTTTTAATATTAAATTTTCCATATACATAAACTCAATTCCCATATACTCAACATTAAGCATGCAAATGATTAAATTGTATACAATAAAAAAAGTACAATATAGTTACATTTAAATGAGTAGCGATGGTAGCCTAACGGTTCAATAGTGCAACTTAGATAACTTCCAACCAAAGCGGGTTCGCAATGACTTTCCTAATTTATGTGTGGTTTTTCATCGCTCTCTGCTTCGGAGGGCTGTCGGTACCGGCTGTTATTGATAGACAGCAGTCGTTAAGCCATGTCAGAGGCCCTGGGGCGGTCTAACAAAATCTGACACCTGAGGCCTCATACATAATTACCTCATACATAATAAAACAACATTAAAATAAAATTCAAGTCAAAATAAAATAACTATAACAAAAAAACCCCATGATCATAAATATAAATTATATTAATTTAAATTCAATTTAAATTATTATAATTAAGAAAAACATTAATTGTATTAACATTCATCAATAAGAAATATCTTTCATTTATGTTTAAAGCTTGTTAAATGACATTGCTTAATGCTCCTTCAATTAATTATATATTTTCGGAGCCATACACAACACACTGTTGTGCATTAGCGACCTGTTCATTGATAACTTAACGCGTTTGCCCTGAATAACTCTAAGGTTTACATTCAGAGAAATAATATATTAGCTGTAGTGTTGTCAACGGCGCTGAGAGCGAGATGATCTTTATATTTCAGGGCAGAGCTTAAGTGACGCCCTAAATGTGGCGAGGCAATATTTTGTTCGTTATTAGCTCAGGAAGACTTCTTTTTATTTTGAGCATATTAAGTTCGGTCATCTTTATTCAGTTCTTGTCAGGTTTTCTCAAACAAAAGGCAATATCATTGGCGAAGAGTGCCTATATTATTTACTATTTTGGGGTTCCGTAGTTAAACAAGGGTTCCATGAAATAAATGCAAAACAATAAAACATTTCGTCATGTCTTTCCGTCTGTATTTATATTTATTATTTTATGTGTATTTTACAGCCAATTTCAAAGAAACATTAATATTAAAGTTGAAATTTGGCACATATATTTACAACCGCTACAAAAGTGTATAATAAAATATTGAAAAAATAATCATTAAAAGCGATGAAGTTCTTTTTAATATCGCTTCTATTGGGTCACATTGAATAAGTATTTTAAAATAACTAGCTTAAAAGCTAAAAAAAACACGCGTGGCCTACAAAAAATTAACTTATGCCAATAAATTATATACTGTTGGAATGTGCTTATCAAGGCCTTTAATTTGATACCTGTAATGTAAAATTTGAAGTTTTTTCTTTCTTTTGAATATGGAGCGATACGGCCGCCATATTAAATTAAAAATATATATATATATATATCCTATGTTACTCGGGGAGATTTAAGGATTCTAACAATACCCCATAAGTCTAAACCTGTTAAGGCATTTCAAAGTTATGGTGGAATAAAGAAACTCACATACAAACATACATGAATGCTAAAAACATAACACTCCTTTTTTTGGGCAGTCGTGTAATTATAGTTAGGTTTCAACATCGTTTTTTTTTCTATTCTGTTCAGTTTAATATTTGGCTCTAAAATGACCTATTTGCTTGTGTTAGGTACATGTCCCCCCTAAACTCTTAGAGGACAGAACTAAAAAAATAAAATGTAGGGCACTAGCGCATCATACGAATTTACTTGCAAAATTATGACGGCTGTCTAGGGTTACCTAGTTGACGAGACAAACCCGAACAAGATAACACAATGTTCCCGTCAACTCTGAATACATTCCATAGTGACAAACATAATCCAACCGTAAAAACTACTGGACCGATTGCAATGCGTTTTTCATAGTCGGGTTGGCTATGGAACCCCATCTCTATGCGTGCCCAACACGCACCTCCCAACGGCCAAATGTGTTGCCGACGCGACCGAGATCTCTTTTTAATACATTTAATTTTATTTTGTGTCAAGGAAATTATGAATACATTGTGGACTCATTTAATCATTTAGTGCGTTTGGTTTCTAATTCACTACAAAAAGAAGTACTTTTGCACTGTATTTTGTATTGTGTGTATGTAAAGACTTATATTCCTAAATGATATCATATTCTTAATTCTCAGATTACTATTTTAATTGACTTGTAGATGTCTCGAGTGGCACTATATAAATTTCAGCGAATTTGGTTGAGTAGTGCTTTAAGAAATCCATTTAGAGTCGATTTTCCGGTCCAAAATATCATTAAATGCTAATAAAACGTTTGCAGAGTCCAACCATTTCACACCTTAATTTTAGTAGAAGCCATAAAAGTGCCGTCCTACATATTTTTTATCACTTTCGTGTGTATTGGCGAATAGAGAACGCATGTGGCACTTCGTTTTATAACCTCGTTTAGATAACATGCCAAGTGGAATCCGGTGGTTTCACACTACCAGCTACATGGAATTGGAAATGCCACAGATACATAGGCTTCCGCCCACGGCGGCTGGCGGCAGGTTTCCTGCACTTACAACTGATAACGTAATCATACATAGAGATATTCTTATACAAAGTTTTTAGTTCTGTGAATATCTTGACTTCAATATTTTGAGACATTTACTATTTGTATTTTATTTGTTACTAGCGACTCGCCCCGCCTTCGCACGGGTAGTTAAGGGTTTCTCATTATTTGTACACGAGTCGACCCGTGTATTAATTGTCTGAATTGAACAAAAAACGGTTATTGTGACTCAACTATAATAGTTAGACATATAGCCTTTTTTTGTGGGTAATGATAAGTACTTTAAACACGTTGTACATTATTTTATGTACCATCAATAGTTTTCGCAGCGCACGCCAAATAATGTCTTTTATATGAAAGTTTTTGACACCTTGGGTTACATTATTGCAGTTTTCGTACGGAGCTCTAATTTTTTTGGAAAACTATATACTCGTATGTATAGCATCTGTTACTCGCTGATAATGAAGATTTCTACAGGAAATAATGTTACTCGCTGATAATGAAGATCTCGCTGATAATGAAGATTTCTACAGGAAATAATGTTACTCGCTGATAAAAATAGGTTGATTATTTTTTTTAGTTTTTCCATTACACACAAACAAATAAACAATAAGTAAAATTATTATATAAACTAGCTGAGCCCACGGCTTTGCCCGCGTAGTTATTTCATTTAAAAGTAGCCCATACGTGTTCTTCCAGGACCAAAAACTTCATTTCTTTAAAATTCGTTCTTTTGTCATATTGTTTTTAACAATTGCTCGGCATCTAATCACCGTATTAAGATACCAATATTATATCCCAGTTATTAAGTCAAGCACTAAGCTATCCAACAGTGAAAACCACATCGCAATCGATCCAGTAGTTTATACGTGATGCGCGAATAAACATACAGACAAACAAACAAACACACGATTTTTAATAATGTTATATTCTTCAGTAGCTTATTTTAAGTATAGTATAAATAATATATAAGTATATATAACTATATCTATCTATATCTATCTATATCTATATATAGATAGATATAGATAGATATAGATAGTTTGATAGATAGATATATACATAGATATACAAAAACTCGACTACGAACAAAATTATTGAATACGACCTGACCACCCACAAAAATAATCACTGTAATATTATAAAGACGAAAGTTTATATATACGAGTATGTAAGGCTGCGTGTGTTTGTGTGTGTATGTTTGTTACTTCTGCACGCTTAAACGGCTCGAATGGATTTGGATACAATTTGGTACGGCAGTAGCTTATACTCTGGATTAAAATATAGGCTACTTTTTATCCCGGAATAATGTATGGCTCCTGAGGGACGCGGGTGAAACCACAGGGCGCAGCTAGTATTTATATAAATTTAATGTTTCATTTTTATTTACATATTTTACTTTACTTTCATAGTTGCAATTGCGACATTAGACTATAGTATTTACATTAACTTAAATAAACAAAAATTTTAAATTTTGTAAGAAGTTTATAAGAAAATTGCTACAGTTCAGTTATAAGAATTATATAGTTTTGAACTGGTCTTTTAAAAACCTGTATTTAGATACCTCACTCGATAGGTATTGGTATTTTTTTGTTCCATCAGATATACAATATGGCAGCTGTAAGCCACCACATTCGTTTTGTTGAAACTTCATATATCCTATAGCACTTTCGTGATCAAGACGAATCCAATGATACTTCATTGAAATAAAAACCAACAAGCCGTTTAGGCTGTAGGACGCGCCTAAGAAACGTACAACCATGAAAACAACCAAACAAACATACATACAACCCAAACACATAACCCTCCTCAGTCGAGTAAAAATAAACTGAATGTGGTGACACTTTTAGTAGATGGAGAATGCAGAAATTGACAAGTCGCTATCTGAGATATTCAAGATTATAAATTTTTGGCCGAAACATGGCCAGTGCCTGTGACTTCATCTGTGCACTCTTGGAAAGGTGATAAGGGGGTCAAATTGTGTTCTACCGCAATAACTATATCCCGGGAAAGTCCCAGAGGCAACTGTGAGTTAGTATTCAGTAACCACGACTCCAACACAGACTTCGGTAAGACACTTGACTCGTTGAATTCGTGCCAAATTACATATCATGCTGAGTAATTGTAGATTGCGATTACTGAGAATAATTTGTTATGATACCCTTGAGAGAAAACTACTCGGTTTTCCCGGAGCATTATGGCCGCGGAGAAAATGGATTCAGTCGAAACAGAACATTTAATTACATTACAATAATAACTCCGGTATGATCTAATAGAAGATGTATAAAACACAACTGACACTCGCGCCCAAGCTCTTTACGAATGTGTTGGAAGACTATCAAAACAATAGAACGGAAGCGAGAGAGGAGTCAACATCAAAGGCAGCCGCGTGACGCACCTGAGATTCACTGACGACCCTAAACTCCTAGCTGAAAAGATCGACGATTTGATATGTATGCTTGAATAACTTCAAGAGGCATAGCTGAGGGTGAACCTTTGGATAAATATTATGTCCAAGACAAAGATTATGACCACTCTTGAATTGCTAACGTCTCATGTGCTCGTTGGTAGCAACCAGATTGAAGTTGTAGACAGTTGTAGTACCTATAGCCTTGGACCTTAGATACCATTTATTCTTTGGACAGGACTCTCAGATTGAATAAATCAGTCTACGTATTCAGCAAGAATGGGCTGCTTTTGGGATTTGACGATATATTCAAGGCTAAAATTCCACAAAACTTAAAAGCTTTTGACCAATTTTTAATTCCGAAAAAAAGTTTTTAAAGTACCCCAGAGAGCAATGGAGGCCATGCTAGGAATCAAGCTGGTGGATCGCGTACCAAATATCGAGATTCGTCGAAGGACGAAGGTGGAGAATGTCGGTATGCGAATTGCCAAGCTTAAGTGGAGATGGGCGGGACACGTTGTACGACGGAAGGTGGACCAAAGCAGTTACCAAACGGTGGCCACGGGAAGGTAAAAGAAGGAGCAGACCACCAGCCTGGTGGAGTGATGAAATAGCCAGAATTGTTGGAAAACTGTTTCTGAGAACAGCAAAAGATCGAAAGAGGTGGCGTCAAAGAGATGTGGCTTATGCCCAACAGTGGGATGATAAAGGCTGAAAAGAAGAAGAAGAATAAACAAACTCCAAAAAAAATTCGCTGCGCAACTCCTGAAGATGGACGTCTTTAACGTCTGAACCCAGGTCGAGTTTCTTCAAGAAATAAACCGTCGGTAACAGTCGTATATATATCTATTAGAAACAGTTTGACATAAAAAAAAAAACTTGTGTTTTTTTATTCAAATAGATGACGCGATGAACAAGTCTTTCGCCTGATGGTAAGCGCCACACTTGCCCCTAGCAATTGGAGTGCCGAGGTCTTTAGATTATTAAATCTGGCGCGGAATTGCACTGCTCGTCACAGTGAGGCTTTGGTTTTATACGAAAGGCTGACATTCAGTAGAAGTATAAAGAAAAACCTAGAATAAAAATTAATGCGATAGAATGTCGTAAAATGCGGAAATCAAAAAGTGCGCCGATCCGATTTCGAGCACCAACGCAAGTGACAATGACATCGTGGACTGATTCCTTGCAAGTGACCCGAACTTCCAGCTTTTAATGTTGAGACATTGAATAAGTTTTGAGGAATGATTCATTTAATTAATAGAGTGTTTTCCCTAGATACAATATCTATAAGAAAAGCTGGATTAATCGTATGTTTTTTTATATAGTTGAGTGACGAGACGAGCAGGTCGCTCGTCTAATAGTAAGCGTTACACCAGCTATAACAAATGCAGTGCCGCCTAGAACTTTAGATGCAAAATCTTGCGCATCACCCTGATACATTAGTTTTTAAGTCTCATTACGCACTAATTTCGCTGGAAACATTGCCCTTCATACCTTTATACATTGCTTGGCGGTTGAAGATCTGACAAAGATGTGGCACAACCCCAGCCGGACTTTTGCTTATAAGGCCTACCACAAATTAAAGACTAAAACTCTATGGTGGGTTTTTGGATTTCTTCTTAACTAGGTAGGTGTATCAGGAACGATGTGAAAGCCGAAAATGTTGCATATACAACATTGAATTTCTTCTTAACTAGGTAGGTGTATCAGGGACGATGTGAAAGCCGAAAATGTTGCATATACAACATTGAATTTCTTCTTAACTAGGTAGGTGTATCAGGGACGATGTGAAAGCCGAAAATGTTGCATATACAACATTGAATTTCTTTTTAACTAGGTAGGTGTATCAGGGACGATGTGAAAGCCGAAAATGTTGCATATACAACATTGAATTTCTTCTTAACTAGGTAGGTGTATCAGGAACGATGTGAAAGCCGAAAATGTTGCATATACAACATTGAATTTCTTCTTAACTAGGTAGGTGTATCAGGAACGATGTGAAAGCCGAAAATGTTGCATATACAACATTGAATTTCTTCTTAACTAGGTAGGTGTATCAGGAACGATGTGAAAGCCGAAAATGTTGCATATACAACATTGAATTTATTCTTAACTAGGTAGGTGTATCAGGAACGATGTGAAAGCCGAAAATCTTGCATATACAACATTGAATTTCTTCTTAACTAGGTAGGTGTATCAGGGACGATGTGAAAGCCGAAAATGTTGCATATACAACATTGAATGTCTTCTTAACTAGGAAGGTGTATCAGGAACGATGTGAAAGCCGAAAATGTTGCATATACAACATTGAATTTTCCACAATGCAATAGATTGCTTTTACTTCAAATACTATCTAATCTTTTGATGTATTTTTTCGATCGCCGAGTCCTCGTTACTGTACTTATATTTTTAAGGGTATACTAAGCGAATTATTAAATTATTAGCGCCAACTATAAATATAATATGTAAATATATTTTTACAATTTACACCAATTACTTAGCCCCAAACTAGGATACCCTGTACTATTAGTACTAGACAACGGATAAACATACATAGATACGAATATAACATCCATGACTCTGGAACTAACATTTCTGCTCATCACACAAATGATTGCACCTTGCGGGATTCGAACCCACGACAGTTTGATTTCGTAGTTGGGGTCACTAGCCACTAGACCAACCGGAATTCACTATACCACAGAATAAATAACTATACTATAAACTAGTGGCTCTGTGAGCTATAATAGACTTCGCGAGTCTGTCTTGCATTGCTTAAAACTGAATAAATGTTTACCGAGCACCTTAAAACAAAAAAAAAGAGACATTTGTTAATATGGGCCCCATATCTCCGCCATTATGAAAAATTTCGAAAAATTGTATCGACAAAAAAATAGCATATAATTATCGAACCTGCTCACAAAATTTTACGAGAATCGGTTGAGAATTGCGACCTGTAGAGGAGAACAGCCGGACATCCGCCGGCCGGACATACAAATCATTCTTGTCCAAGCTGAAACGGAGATGCTTCGCTCGCGCTTCGCGCTCGCTCGGCAAATTACTACTCGAATGCATTTTCCCTGTGTACAACTGTTTTAAATTTTCGAAGGCCTTATTTCTCTTCTATCGTATTGATTTAATGTGCCTTAAGGATAAATTGAATATCTTCTAAAATGGTACTTACTGCCTCCTGGCCGCCATGGAGGTCTGGTCCCGCTCCATGTTCTGCTTCTCCTCCAACACGGCTGCCGGCACCAGTCCCTGGCGCGTGCGCACCTCGCCGCCCTGCACGTCGTCGATCACGCGCACCAGCCATCTGGAAGCAAGGAGGGAAAGAGTCAGAGAGGGGGAAACTTAATATGATAATACGGCTTACGCCTCACGTGAACGTTTTAAGTGCATCTTCAGGAGTTTACGTAAACTCACCAAAACTTATCAATAAAATCGTTTTTAACCTTGTTTGAACGTGTGGTATATAAGTTTTAACCTTGTTTGAACGTGTGGTATATAAGTTTTTAACCTTGTTTGAACGTGTGGTATATAAGACTGTCTGGTATATCTGGCTGTCCATTAGAGCTGTGGGATAAGCTGAGGAGTGAGCTAGTAAATATAGAACCTACAAAAGTTTTTTCTTCTAATTTCGCACAGTTGACTACTATTATTTATTCTGTGGCACAGCGCAGCAATCTTGCGTCAACGCGGACTGTAAACGGCTCGGGCACGATTTAATATATTATTTTTTAATAATTTCGGGATAATTCCACACCAATTACTTAACCTAATACCCTGTACTATGGGCACTAGATAACGGATACGTAGATATCAATATTACATTCATGACTCTGAAACAAACATTTCTGCTCATCACACTAATGATTGCACCTTGCAGGATTCGAATCCGTGACCGTTTGATTTCCGAACTACAAAAGCGAGAGGTGTTATAAGTTTAGCCTGTGTATCGTTGTATATATGTATGTATAGCATTGTAGGTATTCATGTAACCTGTAATAATTATTACCAATACATTGATTATTCTGATTATTCATGCGTCTGTCTGTTGAATCGTAGCTCACAAAGAAATGGACCGATTTTGATGCGGTTTTTTATGTTTGTAAGCTGATGCGATTGAGATGCTTCTTAGCTATAATTATGGGGAGGGGTTGGGGGTTCAAGGATTTTATAAATATTTAATTTGTGCTCGTTAATATCGTTTCATAGTAAAGATTATGGAACCGTGGGTGATGAATGCACGCAGGCGGCCTGCGCTTCTCCACTAGTGACACAAATTACTTAGGTATAACGCGAGACGATTTTTCCCTGATCCTACCTTTCACAGTATAGCAATCGGTTTTCACAATAATCTTGCGCAGTTTAACAAATGTGGAACGTTCTTAGGTGTTTACCGGTGACCGATTCGTCGGAGCCTGCTGACAGGGCGATACGGCTATTTCCTTAATAAATTATAATTTAAGAAAGCACTACCGACCCCGTCGTAATATTTAGGTCTACTGTTATGGTCTATTAACTGAATGAAAGCTTGTCAAAGTGTCAAATTTATGGGGCCATAACTGCTTAACAACGTTTGTTACCGATGCCAAAACAATTTAAACGTAATACCTACTGTATAAAGTCTAAATTATGCACAGTTGTAATTGAGTAGTACTTTTATAGTTTTAACTAGCTTCTCTGCCCTACGCCTCCGACTTTTCCTGTTATCTCACGGAAACTGCATTTTCCCGGGGGAAAAGTAGCATAGCTTTTATTGTGTGAAAGAATTTTCAGAATCGGATCAGCAGTTCCAGAGATTACTTCCTACATACATACAAAAACTTTAACTCTTTATAACTTTACAAGCTACACCCGCGGCTTCGTCCGCACAGTCATTTTTCTTGGATCGATTGCTCGTCTTCTACTCATCGCATTAAGATAGCAAACTATACCATATTTAACTCAAATTCTAAGATGTTAAACAGTAAAAACCCCATTTCAATCCCGGTGAAATACACCATTCAAGAAAACTACATAATTCTTGTTCAGTATTTTATGTCCACTAGAACAATATTTTTAACTATCTTCAACATGCTACTTTATTATCTACACTAATATTATAAAGAGGAAAGATTTGATTGTTTGATTGTTTGTTTGTAATGGATAAACTCAAAAAATACAGACCCGATTTTACAAATTATTTCACGTAAAGAAAAGTAAATTATCAGGGAGTAACATTCCTTCATTTAAGTACATTCCTGCCGGTTGTATGGAGATAAACAGGCTCAATTTCTTTCATTCCCAAAATATTGTGATATACCACAATCTATTATACTTCAATATACTAACTTAACCTACAGACATATAACTTAACTTATGAATTCCTAAAGCATAGTTCAACTTCCCTCTTTTCGTAGATTTACTCGATTCCATACATCTAAGTATTATGATCTAGCTATGGTTTCCTGTATCTACGAAGCATATGGTTTCGCAAACACCCAGTTACAGTACGAATGAGCAACAGTAATCACAAATGGACTTGATATTTGGCATAACTCTTGTACATGTCCCTACACACATATGCAGGCATGCACAAACACCTTATCTCTTGGTATACACACACACACTCACACACGCAAACCCTTATATATACTTCACTCATCGTACACACTCATACATCATCATTCATCGTTAATTTAACACACTCTCATAAATAATATGATTATGAATACTACGACACAGATTTTCATAGTGCAGGATCTAGTGATGTATTTTTTCTTTTTGGGTTATGTTATACTTTGTTTTACAACTATTACTTGTTATCTATAAGCATTGTAACCTTTATAACTTTTATAACTTTGTGTACTAAATAAATAAATAACACGATTTTATTTTTCAATAATTAGAGTCCCCTTCAAATTAAATCATATTGATAAATTGCAATAATGAAACCTGAGGTATTAAATTTTGCAAAAAAAAAACTCGATTACTTTGTATCACAAACCAAAGAGTATATAAATACTACGTAATATCACAAACTAAGAAGGAGATACGGGTCTTTGTATATGGAATATTGCCATGGAAACGAAATCACAGAACATATAATAATCATTGACGTAGAAAATGCTCTATGCTAATAATACACGAAATAGTAACCGTAATTCAAGCATAATATAATAGACGAAATGATATGTGAGCATTAAACCTATAAACATTTTGTGTAAGAAATTGTTGTTGTTCTATTTGTCCAAATAACGTACCTACTAATTTTATCTTTCTATATATCTACCCGTGCGAAGCTGGGGCGGGTCGCTACTAAATATATATAATGTATATACCTATAGAATCACTCGAATAATAAAACGTAATACATACCTAACTAGGTTTAAACTTAAAAACCTACATTGATTGTGCCTCTAATAAACTTTCGCGGACATTTTAGAATTAGCAATTTAGTTTTTAGTAGGTATCACCTTGGCTATTATTAATATATCAAACAAAATAGACTGAATTTCTAACACAAGCACAAGGCATTCAACTAATATTTATAGAAATGCATAAAAACTCTTTCAAGGTCCGTAGACTGTATTAGCAAATTGATTCTTGTTTTTTTTACTCCTACGGATTTTTAGCGAACTTGTTCTAAGTTCACTCAGTATGTATAAAATGATTCTTTCTGGATGGGTTAAACAAATGTTTTTAATTTCTCAATCAGCTAACGCCAAATCCTCGCGATTATTCCGTTATTATTGCAAGAGTAGACGGTCCAATTTGTCGGATGCTGTCGGATCTCAGGCGCTGTCAATTTAAACAGGGTTAGCACTTGATATAAGCCTAGAGTAGGCAAATATTAAAATGCATAATTGAGTATTTATGTAATTCAGTTCCCTTAGATAATCTATATCCGCAATAGCTTGATCTATTGCGGATTAGATCAAACTATTGCGATATTATAGATTTAAAAGATCTTAAATTACTTATGCTAGAGTTAGAAATACTTGGAGACTCGACCATCAAATTAAATGTATCTGTCGTGGATTCATTTCAGATCATTTTGACTTCAGCGCCACATTAGTACCTACTCTAACGTTTGGTTGTGTTCAGTTATGTTAGAATAAATACATGGTTTTAATGATTGCAACATAATCAATTTGAACAACCCTGCACTCAAACAGAGTACTGTCGAGGAAGTGACATCACGGATCAACGTCCCGCAGGTCATTGCCCCGATCTAGTCTTCCTAAGTCCAGATTTACGGTACAATCAACGTCAGGATTTGAAATAGTGCATGAGTATCAGATTAAAAGGAGTCATAAATGTCGAGATTAGTACTCAGAAAAAGTTTGTGGTTGGATTTTGTAGACGTGATGGATTCCATAGCACAATGTAATATACTTATACACATATATACATAGGTATATGTATACCTATATAGAAAAGCTTTAGAGAAATCAACCAAATCAGTTTAAAGTAGATTGTTTGTATGAAGATATATTATTAGGTAAATTTATTGTTAGGTAAACATAAACAAGATCGCTCCTCATGGCGCTCTTTGGGGGAGGCCTATGTTCAGCAGTGGACTTAGGCTGACATGATGATGATGAAACATAAACAAACATACAAGATAAACATCGATGTATGATTATTTTTACATTTTTGCTAAAATTAAAGGCAAGTGATAGTAGATTGTACAACAAGTGCATAAAATAACCGAGACATTTATCCGCCCAAGCCGAATACGAGGTTAGATATTGAAGTCAGTGATAAAATGCCTTGTTTTATTAATTAGTTATACTCTCTGCTTTACACTTCGATTGTGAGGGAATGAAATAATAATTAAATAACTATACATATACTGCTAAGAAAAAGACCGCTTTTTTAAAAAACTTTCGACATGAAACATTCCCTATAGTCTCGTGTCGGAAACCATGGAGAAGTTAAACACTTTTATGCGCTAGAGCATAAAATGCTGTTTTATTCCGCCTACACCCAGCATAAACAAGAACTTTACGAGCATCAAGAGTGAATAATAGGCAAGCGTGCTACACCTTCGACCACATCATCGCTTTACATCACGTGAGATCGTGGTCAAACGATTGCCTAGTCTGTGACAAAAAATATATATAAAAAAGAGCATGAGAAGTGAAAAATATATGTATGCGGTGCAGTCGGTTAATTTTTTGTATATTTTTATTTCTAGTAAAACACAGATATTCCTACAGACAAACAGCCGTAAGATTAATCTTCAATGTACAAACTTTTTGTTACTTTTTTATTATAAGCTTTGATGCTGAATGAATTGTGTATAAATCCCTTAACAAATGACTGTCCCGGTTCTAAAACACTAGAATTATTTATTCAATGTCATGCCAAAAGTTTCTCACTTGAATAATAATAGAAGCAAATCCAGGTGACCGCGTTACCGAGGTATTCAGGTAACTAGGAAAATATGAAACATGTCACCGACAGATGATCTCAAAGTAGGGTGGAATTCCTTAATCAATGGCACTATTTTAGTGAAATACTAGCTGTGCCCGTGGCTTTGCCCGCGTGGTATTTTTTTATTGGATTAAAGTTTCCGTTATGTTGTTCCAGGACTAAAAGTACCTATAAGGTACCATATAAGTACCAATTTCATTCAGGCGTCAAATGACATTCTATCGATTCCTCTGCTTCTACTAATAGTTTTGACCGCCTTGGTCTAAATCTTTACTTATAATGAAGCCAGTGAATATTAAAAACTTTTATACAATAAAGATAATAAAAAAATGGTCTAAGGTACTTAAAATATAACTAATAAGTATTTTTTCTAGGGATATGTGAAGTCCGAAGAGGACACAATAACCCTGGAATCAGGCCAACCATTCTACTTCTGAGAGGGCGATCAGCAGTCTCAGGGTGACGTGGGGTTCCTCGTCAATAAAGTCCTCATTGATAATGTTGTACAGGTATCAAGTGTGTCGACCAGGGTACCTGGTTCTTAAGCTGACCGAAAGGTATAGCCTTAAGGTCGTACAGGTTTACGCACCGACCTCGGCACACTCGGATGATGAGGTAGAAGATATATTTGATGACATATCTTCGGCCCTACATAACACCACAAGGGCCCACTACAACGTTATCACGGGCGACTTTAACGCCAAAGTGCGAGTACAGGCTTGCAGTGAATCGAGAATAGGTCCACACGGTTATGGAGACAGGAATCACAGGGGGCAAATGCTAGTTAACTTTTTGGAAAAAGAAGAGTTCTTTTTGATGAACTCGTTTTTCAAAAGCAGCCTTATTGTAAGTGGACTTGGCAAAACCCCGACAATGTGACTAAAAATTAGATTGACTTCATCATGACGAACAATAAGCGCTTATTCAGGGATGTCTCAGTGATCGCAAAGTTTAACACCGGTAGTGATCACAGACTTGCCCGAGGCTTGATTATCGACCACAAGCTTGAAAGATGCCGTCTGGTGAAGTCTACGCTCCAACCCAACCTGTTCCAAGCCGCTGTTGGATCAGAACAGTTCCAACTCAAGTTGGAAAATCGATTTGCTGCTTTGGAAACCACAAATGACGTAGATGAGGAACTCCAAAAAGTTGTGGGAACCCTAAGGGAAAAAGGCACAACATTTTGTCAGCTGCAGTGTACGGGCACGAAGTCTAAAATCTCAGATGAGGCACAAACGACGGGAGCAACAGCAAGCCACACCGACATAAAAAGGGAGCTCAATCAGAAGATCAGTACGCTGGTGCGACGTGACCTCCTGTGCTCAAATACACGCCGGATAGAAAAAGGCAATTGAATAAAATCGGGGGTCAAAAGTCTGGGCCCAGCAATTGAGTAAGTCTCATCTAACGAAGCTCAAGACCAATAATGGCACAACCTTCGTCTCTAAGCCGGAGATCTTTTCCGAGATCGAAGACTTGTATGGCCGATTGTAGGACTCCCATGATTCTAGACCCAAACCCAGCACAGAGGATTCCCGCGCAATACTGACTCCCCACTACAGTGACGAACTGCCCAACGCCAGCCTGGGCGAGATTGAGTTGGCGCTCAAACAGCATAAGAATGGAAAGGCCCCTGGTGAGGATGGTATAGCTTTGGAGCTCTGAAAATTGGGGGGAAACCCGTACTTCGGGAGCTTCAGGGGTTATTTAGCACCGTTCTTATCAGTGGGAGTACTCCAGAGGCGTCGAGCAGGACTTTGATAGTACTCTTCTTTAAAAATGGAGAAAAAACTCTTTTAAAGTACTACCGACCTATTTCACTCTTGAGCCACGTCTATAATTTGTTTACGAGGGTCATCTCAAATCGTCTCGCAAGAAGACTTGACGAATTCCAGCTTCCTGAACAGGCCAAATTTCGCAAAGGATTTAGCACACAGTTAGGCAGGTTATACAGAAGTCTGAAGAGTATAACCAGCCACTTGCTTTTGTTGACTATGAGAAGGCCTTTGACCTTGTACTATTATTTATTCAGTGCTTTGACTCCGTTGAAACCTGGGCGGTTCTGGAGTCTTTGCAGCGTTGTCAAGTAGACTGGCGATACATCGAAGTGTTGAGTTTTCTGTATGACGCTGTGATTATGAGTGTCCAAGTACAAAACCAGCAGTCTAAACATCTTTAACTGCGCAGGGGAGTGAGACAGGCGCGATGTTTATCCCCAAAACGGTTCACTAATGCCTTGTAAGGTATGTTTAAGACGCTGGATTGGAATGGAATGGGCATTAATATCAATGAGAGAGACATCTTACACTTACGATTTGCCGATGACATAATCCTGACAAACTTCAAATTCCATATATTTTTTTCTGATCAAGACTTGAAAAGTACGCTGACCAACCTAGATGATGCTTCTCGACGAATCGGTCTCAGAATGAACAAACATGAGACCAAGATCATGTTTAACGATCATGTTTGCAATTGAGTAAAATCGACTTTGAGAAGAAAGCCAACAGAAGAATTCAGCTGGGTTGGGCAGCATTCGACAAGTTTCGTCAGGTCTTCGCGTCGTCCATATCACAGTGCCTGAAGACAAAAGTATTCAATCAGTGCGTCTTACCAGTCATGACCTACAGAGCCGAAACCTGGACACTCACGGTTAAACTTGTCCACAAATTTAAGGATCTGACGGAGAACAAAGGTGACATATATAAGCAAGCTAAAATGGCAGTGGGCTGGTCACATTTCCCGATGAACCGATAACCCTTGGGATAGACAAGTTCTTCGAGTGCAGATCGCGCGGCGAACTTTGTGTAGGACGCCTTGTGACCAGGTGGATTGACGACCTGCGAAAACCGGCTGGAAGAAAATGGATGAGGAGAGCTGAAGACCGTGCTTAGTGGCGTGCATCAGGAGAGGCCTAAGTCCAGCAGTGGACAAATATAGGCTGATGATTATAAGTAACTGGGACTGGGACTTAACATTTTGACTGTTTAATGAAAAAACACACAACTTGTAATATAAATTTACTTAACGGTGGCTAAATTTACTAGAAGTGCGGAGCCAATCAAAATAATAATAATAAACCCTGAGTACGAAGAATGCCTTTGAAACTGAGAATTCGAGCACAAACTTAAGTTTCTAGCTGCAATGCTGTCCAATATATCTAGTTATGCTGTCGGTCCCGGCCGTTATTGATTAATAGCAGTCGTTAAGCCATGCCAGAGGCCCTCGGGCGGCCTGACAAACTCTGACACCAGAGGCCAGCACTACCTCATACGACAAGCAAGCAACCTACAAACTGCCCGACATCCACATCTACTTTAAAACAAAGATTATATTTGCGTCAAAAGAAAAATACTACAATAGGTACCTATAGGTACTTACATCATCTAATTTAAATTAGGTATAATCATTCAGCAGCGGCCTTGTCCGTAGATAAAAGGATTCGCGCAGGAATGATAAAGTGGCCGTAATCAATTTAATTTGGACATTTTTCAGAAAACGCCCGATTTATTTAAACGGTCTTTAATGTCAGTATCATTTGGTTTGTGGAAATACGCCAAGCGGGGAACTTGGACGTTTTTCAACGTATATTAATAAGTTTTTTAATATTATCCGATAGTTCTTCTATTTAATTATTTTAAGAGGTATCGGCCAAAAGTTTTCCTACAGTAGTACTATTATTTATTCTGTGCCTACGGAGTTTTTTCTTGGGTCGAGACATACCGTTACTAAGCGGACTATAAGAGCTGATTACATCATAATAATATGATTGAATTTGTAAGTCTGTAAACCGACATAAAAGTGATGATTGTGTGTAGTCAATGCGCATAGTAGTGCGCAATTTATTCTTATAATGCACTGTAAACCAAAAACAAAATAGCTAATTGAAACAAAAAAAAACATACAGCCGAACATATAACCGTCTCCTTTTGTGAAGTCGATTAAAAAGTATAGGTCCTACATAATTTCATGAACCAATAAAAACTACTGTTTTTTTTTCTAAATGTTTTATATTCGAACACTGGAAGTGTAAAAGATATATTTGTATTTGAATGATAAAATTTTATCCAATTGCAGTTAATATTTTGATAGAAATAGTTAAAATTTTCATGAAAATCTAACTTTACATTTACAAAAAGGGTTTAAAAATATATAAATAAAATTTCGGGGCACCCTTCCAAAAGGAACGACGACCTGTTTTTATTCCTTCTTATAACAGTAAACAATGACGTCACATTTCATAACATCTTGCCTCACGTTACTTTAAACAAACGGACGGATGCACGCTGGATTAATGCAGGTATACTCGTATTGCGCAACTTTTGCAAGTCGGGTAATGTGGACTATTTCTGGAGGTTTCAATGTTTGGATTTTATGCAAGACAGATTGAGGTAAATAGATTAACTACTTAGTTACGACCAATTCTGTGTGTACTATACCTACTTAAAAATTATCTACCCTATTTTTACTCGACTACGGCGAAGCAGGGGAAGGGTAATGGGTTTAACAGCCTATGTATGTATGTATGTATGTATGTATGTATGTATGTATGTATGTATGTATGTATGTATGTATGTATGTATGTATGTATGTATTTATGTAGTATGTACCTATGTATGTATGTATATAGGTAATGTGGATGTTCCACCATAGTGTCACCCCTATTGGTCCAACTTTGACAAGCGAGGTATCAATCAATTCGTCTTCAGGTTCATAGGCTATTATTTTTTACCTGACTACGGCAATCAAAGCAAGGGTTATGTGTTCAAACTAAAAACTTGGTCCGATTTTGACAAGCGAGGTATCAATCGATTCGTCTACATCGCAAGAATATTATAGGCTATTTTTTTACCCGACAATTTTAGTTTTTGAACTTGTCTTGTTAAATGATTTGCAATGTTCCATGTACTATTTAACAGAATTATATGTCGGGAGTTAAGGCAAATTTTGCCAGTCACATCAACATCCGATATGGTCTAGTGGCTAGGATACCTGGCTCTCACCCAGGAGGCTCGGGTTCGATTCCCGGTATCGGAATAAGTTTTTGCTCTCATTTTTGCCATGCTTACTCAATAATTTTACCATAATTCGTTGTCACAATAGAAGTATCAAAGAAAAGTTATTTTAAGGATACGTGCCACGTGCGGTGTACAGAACTTTATATATGAGTCGGTTGAGGCAAACAAAATAATAAATTAAGTGGTTTTATTTTATATCGGGTTCATAAAACAATTAATTTCGGACATTCAGAATCCTAAATAATAAAATGTGAAAATATGTGAGTTTGCAATTAGCCCAGCACTGATTGCACTGAATGGATTTTGATGTTTTAGATACTAAGGTCATGTATTATATCTACACTTGAGCAAAGATTTGATTGTTTGTTTGTAATGGATAAACTCAAATAATATTGAAATGATTTTAAAAATTCCTTCACCTATAAAAGCTACATTATCAGCGAGTAACATAGGCAATATATTATTTTTCACAAAAATAGATTTCCCTGCAAAAATTGCAATAATGTAACCTGAGGTATCAAAAATTTCCGAAAATGACAATTATTTTGTATAAGGAACGTTGCCGTGGAAACGAAATAATAACAAGTCTCAAGTAGGTACGTGAGTAATGCAGTTAGTTGTCTATGGTCAAAAGGAACTACCACAGAACACCTAATAAGCAATGCTGACAATGATTTTGAATTACGCTTACTGGCATTTTTTTTTAGAATTTACGACGTGTATAAAATGCTTAAGTTGAGAAAATTACCAATAAACTCAATAAACTCAAGGGATACATAACCGATTTTAAAAATTATAGATCTGGCGTAGACGTCTCACGACAAACAAACAGCCGTGCGCTCGACACAGTCTCACCCAGATTTTTAAACCAAAGGAGGTACGCTTACTGGCGTTAAACCTCAAATAAGAGTAAGCGTAGGTAATTCAACCTCCTTGCGATAAACAAGAATTATACTATAGACAAAATAGTACGTCAATATAAAACCTTTAAACAAAACCAAAGACCTCCCTACGGCGGGACCTCCTCTACTAGCCAATGAAAGCACTTTGGCAGAAATTTATTGGCATCAAAGCATCCAACATTACTAACATTAAAGGTCAGACGTTAGCCTATCTCGACAATGCTACCAACCTAACAACATAACGGATAGATTAGTGCTTGCTTGCACGTATTCTTGGGTTTATCGATATCGATAAAACGATTCCAATAAGGCCAACGTTGTTTTCTCACAATGCAATAGCGTTGGACTTATTCGATACCCATTGCAACAGGGAAACGTGGAGCCATGTAATAAAATACTTTGAAATAAAACACTTTTGAACAACGGAACATTTGTAAATACGAAAATGGATTTTGCAAACTTAGGTAAGCTTACCTACTAGTGCTTCACTCTGAATTGAGACCATGCGATGTTCCTACTCTACCTTTATCTCACGCACTCACACTCATAAGTGTATGTTACTACTGGTCTCTATAGGAATGTATGCAGATCCTCATTTTCTGCATCTGGAAATAAACATGTTGATTAATGGAAATACGTTATAGGCAGCATGACCCAGCCTACGATAGCTTTATCGAAAGTTAATAGTTCTTTGACCTTGCGTTTCTCTAGTGGTAAAACAATAAGAAAATACAAAATAAAAATCATATAAATTATCATTTATGGTTGTTGTTCAGAATAGAACTCTTTACACAACTCACGCATCTCAACAAGGAGTCTTATGTACCATAGACTGCTGTATTAGAAGTGATGCTCACTTGTCTTGTGTTTTACATGTCAATTGTCAATACTGAAAAAATATTCTATGATATTGGGAAATAAACCAATTCCTGTTTACTAACGTTTATATGGCCTTAATTCACCTCCATAAAGATCAACGGACATAAGGCTCTCTCTAAATATATAACAATGGTCACGTTAATGGGAGGTAGCACTAAGCAATATCAAAATTAATGCATACCGGGGCTGATCAATAGGAAATCATGCATTAAAATTCCTTTTTGTTCTGGTTTTCGTAACTGGCGGGAACTCCACAAAAAACACATCTTTTGTAGCTTTTTAAAGTTGGTGGCATTTTAAAATTATCATTTAAACCGGTTTAGCACTATAATTATATGATTCTTCAAAGAAAACACGAAACAGCACGTTATTAACAATAATATGAATAACATTTCAAATTCGCAAAACACTAACCTAAAGAACATAGGCGGAATTTTATGCGAGTAATCTTGCAGCGTCTTGACATATCATTTCTACAGAACTTAAGTGATTATTTTTCTACGTTTTTTCAACATAGCCTGTGAGCTAGAAAAAGCCTAGTTAACAAATCAATTTAAAAAAACATGAAATTGTAACCTCATTTCCTTCCTACAATGTTTAACCGGCCTTGTTGCCTGCCCAACGGGTGAAAAAATATAATGCAATGACGTTTCCGGTGTGGACGTCAAAATTGTCAACACAGTATACTTCCCACCCAGTTTTTGAAACCAAAGGAGGTTGAATTAAGCTTACTGGCGTTAAATCTTTTAACAGTAAGCGTAATTCAACCTCCTTGCGATAAACAGAATAATAATATAGACTGTGCTATAGACAAAATGGTACGTCAATATAAAACCTCTATACAAAAACGGTCGTGAAAAAAATAATAGTACATAGGGCGTATTGGTTAAAGTAATGAACAATAAATACGAAAGAAACAAAGGTTTGTGTAAATAAAGTATTTAGTGTAAGGAATTGTTGCAAAATATTTGTGCTAATATGGGACAACAGTTTAAAAAAACTAAAAAACACGCTTTATATAGAAAACCAAACTAAAAAATAGAAAATAAATTTTAATAGTGTAAATAAGAAAAAATGTTTTATATAAAAAAAACCGTGGGGTGCATGGGCAATAGTTATAAAGAATTCATTGACTGATATGAGAATCACTCCACGCTTTTTTTTTATGTAAAACATTTTTTCTTATTTACACTATTAAAATTTATTTTCTATTTTTTAGTTTGGTTTTCTATATGAAGCGTGTTTTTTAGTTTTTTTAAACTATTATTTATTTTCAACTTTTTAGTATTTTTCGAATTATTACATTGTCATCGGTCTTTGACAGGTGTGCAAAATTTGAATGAAATCGGACCGTTTAAAGTGGGTCAAAATAGCGTCCAAAGGAGTCGGTTACAAACATACAAATATACAAACATATAAACATACAAACATACAAGTGAAGCTAATATAAAGCGTATAAAAATGAAATAAGCTGCTGAACATTTTTAAAATTAGAATCTGTCTGTTTGTCTGTTTGTTAGTTTGTCTGTATGTTTGTCGCGCATCCCGTAAAAACTACTGGACTGATTGCGGTGCGGTTCATTGTTGGATAGACTGAGAGGTTTGACTTAAAAACTGGGGTACTTGGTATCTCAATCCGATGAGTAGAAGCCGAGCAATCGATGAAAATATTTTTGAAGGCTCAATAATTTTTTATCAAATGTTGGTATATTGGTATTTTAAGTATTCCTGGTATAGCACATAGAATACTTTTGACCTAGAGAAATGTCCACGCGTGCGACGCCACGGGCATCAGCTAATCCATACCAATATATAAAAGTGAAACGTTGTCTGTTTGTTTGTTTGGGGAGCTTTCACGCGATAATGGCTGGACGGATTTTGATGCAACTTTAAATGGAGATAGCTTATACCCTGGAATAAAACATACGATACTTTTAATCCCGGAAAATTGTAAGTTTTCCACGGGAAACTGGAAAAACTGGAAAAAAAATGATTACTCGCTATAAGAAACGGTTGCCATGGAAACGAAATAACAAGTCTGTCAAAAAACATCAAGAGTAGTGCTATACCAACTTTTGCATTGGTTTTTAATATCGTAGAAGAACAAAGAATGCTTTTTTCGCGTTAAACTGTTGGCCGCGTGGACGACGTAGCGAGAAAACTAGTATTAAATATATTTAATCTTCTGCGAAGCCGTTAAAAATATTTTATTTGGTTAAAATATTAAGCATTTTTTTTAACCTCGCACAAAACTACCTAGTTTTAGTTAAAAATGTTTCTTACCCTTGTTTCGTACTCAATTTCGTATCCTTGTTCATGTGTGTATGCGCTAATAGGAATTAGCCATAGAAGTATTAGGAATTAGCACATATACATGAACATGGATAAAGAACGCAAGGATACATCGAATGCTTAGGTATGTAAGTACCTGCTACTAAATACAAGATATTTTGCAGAAAATGTATTCTCATTCCAAATTAAATGCAGCGGTGATTTGGCAGATATCAGGAAATGTCCAAAACGTCTGCTCACCTATTTGAAGCGCGTGCGGCCGTCGCGGTCACTTGTTTTTATGACACTTGTATGATTTATAGCTTTTGATAATGTCGCAAAATTTTCGCGCTCGCTTGTCACTAGCGTCAGTCATAATTAAATCTTTTTTTTTAAAGTTCATAAATTACATTTTACAATCAAACGAAAATGTCACCTAATTTTCCAAGGCTTAAGGGAAGAAAAAACTTTAATTCCTTTTTTTTTGTAGATCTATATAATTTTTATATCATACTAGCGACCCGCCCCGTCTTCGCACGTGTATCTAATAATAGTTTCTCGATTTTTTTTTGTACAAAACGTTACATTGACAACCCGCGGGCAGCCCGCACCCGTTTTATATTTAGCTTCTTGTAACAAGTAATGTAGATATATGGTGTCTCGGAATTTTTTGGAGAACTTTTTGAGTAAAACAAGCCTGTGTTGTTTTCATATATTATCATAGGAGTATTATATATAGTTATATCGAATAACTTCGGATATTCGATGATTACAGCCGAGAAAATAAAATTTTCGCGTATTCTTAGATTTGCGTGTTATTAGGGTAAAGTTATAGTCGGCAAGACCGTTTAATAACCCTAATCAGGTGTATGCGGAACCGATTAGAATAATACACGCAATAATTACAGTAATAAGGGCACGCGGAGGTAACACACCTTATTAAAATAAGAAAAAAAGTGTGCTTAAACTTTTTTTCAATTGTTTAACCAACTTTTCAATTAAACCAAGTTACCGTTTTTGTTAAAAAAAAAGAAAGAAGTTTCCAGTAAACAAACTTAAACTTAAGGATATGATACTTCGCTGTTTCAAAGTTAACGAACCAATCTATAGTTTTCAATTTGAATTTGTACGAAAAGTTTGCATAATTGGTTAAAATATTTATTACAAAGTCGCTTTCTACTTTTATGCAGTTTGTGTCCGTCAGTGTATTGTTTACGCGGTCTAAACAATACATCCTCTCTCACTTCATTATTTCTTTGCATTTAATGTTTCACTGAAAGAGATCGCTTTTAGCGATAATTCCGCCCGTTGTATTTTAGTTATAAGATTGTTCCTATTTGCTGTAAATTTTTGGAAACTGGTGTACAATAAAGTGTTATCTATCTATCTATAAGTGGACAAAGCGTTCCTAAAAAAAAACTCTACCGGGACGGTAGTTTTTTTCGACTTTGTTGAGGAAATTCCGCCTAGATCGACTAAATTTAAACAAAACACTTATGAATTACACTAACCTTTCTCTTGAATCAACATACGCCTAGGTGAGAACCGGAACAAATTTCGGTTCCGTATTTTCTGAGATATTGGTGGACAGACAGACAGACACGTTCCGTGACTTTTATAAAATGTATGGATAGTGATGTAGTGAATTTTGTTTTGTATGTAGACGACTTTTCTCCGTATTTTGGACAGTTCAGTAATACGTGTGGAATACTTATTTCAGCATCTGCTGAAGAAAGCACTCGAAAACGCTAAAAAGAAATGTGTTAATCATCATTTTGATGTCCGTAAATAAGTCGGATGAGGCGTGTCCCAAATCTGACACCCTAATTAGAGTTCATGGCACAGGGTTAAAATAATTAAACTAAAATATGGCAATTAAAAATAAAAATCATCAAAAAGCTAAACGGGACTGGGACGGCTCGCTCTGTTATTCAAAGTTGAACAAATTTTTGTCTGACTGCAGGACAATATAAGTGTTTCATGTATTAAATTTGTCCATCTATGTATGTTTGTATATATTAGATATTCCATGTCATTCGATTTGTATTCGTAAATGGGTATGTAATCCGTGTAGTAGGTACATACTCGCGTCTACGAATCCGTGGTACGTCATTTAAGGTAAAAAAGGTTTTAGTTCATAAGAAACTCCATAGTCGGGTTTTATTTTTAGAAATTCACTTGTGTGATCTTGCTCGAGGTAAATGACCTTACGGAGTTCGCACGCTGGCCATATACCAACGTAAATAAATTTATTTAAAAGTGCAAGTATAGGTAAGTACATACAATATTGCGCAATCATCATACCTCTTGACCAACCAAGACAGAGCGTCACATTTAATGCGAGTCTTCTATAACATAACCACAAAATACAAACATAATGATCTAATGATCAGGCATCTTGAGCAACTACCTACGCGTTGTATGAACGTGTATGGTCGGCATTTGCCAGTGGCACAAAAAAGACGTCAAAGAACCTTCCTATTTACAAAAGTTTTTATGTTATGTTTTTGTATACAAATAAGAGTTGTAGGTTATGTTTGCAAGAGATTATTACGATTTAGATGTTTATAGTCGACATCAAAGTTATGCCTCGAGAAGATAGGTTAATGGTTCCGATTGGCTTGTTTTCGTAATTTTATGACATGTAGTTATTGTGGAATATGTTGCCTAAGTCATAAGTACGCTATAAAATATTCTAATACAAGTTAGCTCAGATCATACGATTGCATTTTTTTTAAATGCTTTGTGTACTTATAACAAGCAGAAGTACATGAACCTTGTTTAAGTTCTCAACAAATTTAAACTAAATGGTCACTCACGTATCAACTTCAAAAGAGGGACTTCTACGATGGTTTATATAAACGTTTTATTTTGAAATCACATAAACTTTATGGGTTCTTTAGTAGCAGTTATAAAGTTAATGGTTTCAGGTAGAATTTACACAGAATCTAATTTAAGGAAAGATCAGGAGGATTTCCTGCCTCAATAATACACGATAGTTGTGATTTACTTAAAGAAATGTCATGATCTATTTTCGGTTATTTTACATATATTTCTAATATTTCGAGATGTTGTCAGAAAATGATTGGCGATGTTAAAATAACAAACACAAGGTTTAAAATAACTCTTTTATATGTAGGACATAAACAAATTATTAACGAAACAGGGCGACTGAAGCAATAAAAATAAACTAACGATGGAACTGTCAGTTAAAAACCTGACATTCAAGATGTGAAAGCATCGAAAATAAGTTTCTAAGCTAACTACAGCGTTCCCAAATTAGAAATATAGGCTGTCGAAAAATAGGACAGGCGCAGTAGAAAGGCAAACACTAGTGAAATTGTATATCGCCACCCGTCACAGGGCGAGCGGGACAAAAGGAAGCCAAGTTAATAATGCTAATAATGTACGTAGATTATTTTGAGACCAGTAACCCACGCCGATTTCTCAAACCGCCCGGCAAGATCTCCCACGTCTCACTAAACACGAAAGAAACTTAGAACAATTTCACTTCTCGAAAGATCTCTTCAAGCTGGTTGAAAATTCGGGCATTGTTGAAAAGATTATGTAGACGTCGTTTTTTCTCAGAATCCGGGACATTGACCCAGTATAAAACTCGAGAAGAATGGTATTACCTGTATATCTCACTCATAAAATTTATGAAAAGATGTAAATCACACTTTAAAGAAAGACGCGAAGGAAGAGCTAGATAAATTAACGACTTGAAAGAAAGCCACTGACACAATTTACGCAAATGAGCAAATATGAATGGTAGGTGGACACAGAAACTAATGTATTATTCTATTTTAGAAACAACTATTAGAACCCTTCATATAATCAAATACTACAGTATGAGCTCTCAAAAAATGTAAAGAATTGGATCATAGCAAAAATATACACTTATCTGAAGCTAATAATAAATATTTTTAGAGAAAAGTCAGATGACATCGTGAAAGCGATAGAAATGCAATGGATGAGAGTAGTACAGTACCGGAAAGAATGGCGAGCAGCAGAAGGGATATCGAGGCCAATAGCTATACTCAGCAATGGCTGAATAATGTTGAAAGAAAAGGAACAATATAGTTATTGTTATTCAAGGCTGTAAAGTGTTTTTTTGGCGCGAGTACTTGTGTTGAAACCTGAGCAAGCGAAGGATTCTAGGATTGAACCAAGAGGAAAGCGAGTGGTTCAAATATAGAATCCTGAGCGTAGCGAGGGTTTCAAAAGTACGAGACGTAGAATAACATAGCAGCCGTGCGAAACACACAACTTTTCACCTCACTACAGCGAGGAAAATGCTAGGTGCAAGATAAACAGCTTAAATAATAATGTATATTAATTTAGTGTTAATAATAATAATAGTAAATGAGCCGTCGCGGGACTAAAATAGAAAATAGAATCGAATGGAGTCGAATAGAGTTGAATAGAGTCGCATAGAGTAAAATAGAGTAAAATAGAGTCGAATAGAGTAGAATACGAGGCCTGTATGATAAGTCGTTTTAAAAAGTTTTTTTTTTTTTTTTTAACAATTTACATTTATTTCTCAACATAGTCTCCTTTGAGGGCCAAACACTTGTTCCAGCGAGTTTCCAATTTTTTTATCCCCTCCAAAAAATACGTTTTGTCGAGGTCTTCAAAATAGCCGTTTACACCTGCGATGCAGTCCTCATTTGTCAAAAATGTTTGCCCTCCAAGCCATCTTTTCAGATTTGGGAATAGGTAATAATCGCACGGAGCTAGGTCCGGCGAATACGGAGCATGCGAAACCAGCTCGAAGCCCAACTCGTGGATTTTGGCCATTGCAATAGCTGACGTGTGCACTGGGGCATTTACTGATTGTCAACAAACGTGGCACCCATCGTGCAGACAGCTTTGTCATACCCAAATGTTCATGCAGGATTTTATGTACTCGCTCAGTGGAGATTCTGTGTTCTCAGCTATTTCACGCTCCTTCACTCGGTGGTTGTTGAGTACAATATTATGGACTTCTTCAACAACATCCTCAGTAGTGACTTCGATTGGGCGACCAGAGCGTGGAACATCAGATGTGCTTGACCGACCACGTTTAAAATCATTTATCCAGTTATAAACAGTCTGCAACGTTGGTGCGTTAGTGCCATGAACAGAATCAAGTTCAGTTTTTATTGTGGCAGCACTGCAGCCCTTCATAAAAAAAATGTTTTATAACGGCACGAAATTCAGATTTTTCCATAGTTGTTGAAAATTTACGAGTGATCACAGTTAAACAATGGTTAAACTGACCAAAACTTGTTTTTTTTTGCTGTATTTTAGACAGACTTCATTTGAAAGATTGTGCCTGCCAGTGTTAATGCCATTTACCAGAAAAAAGGTTTTATAAATAGCTTTTAAAAGGACTTATCAAACAACCCTCGTAGAGTTGAGTAGAATTGAATAGAGTCGAATAGAGTAGAATAGAGTTGATTAGAGTCAAGTAGAGTAAAAAAGATTTGAATATAGTTGAGTAGAGTCGACTATAGTCAAGAAGAATCGAGTAGAGTCGAGTAGGGTCGAGTAGAGTCAAGTAGAGACGAGTAGATTCGAGTAAAATTGAGTAGAGTCGAATAGAGTCAAATAGTGACAAATAATAATGTCATATAAATGAGTATTATCAATGCATTTTCAGTGGACTGACGGTATACAAAATTATTGAATAGAAAGGTTCTAATTTTAAAAACTCCACGCTAGCGGGTAAAATGCACTTTTTTCCGAACTTGCGAGGTGAAAAATATATTATGACACTTCTAGCGTCATTGGTAACGTAAACTACACTAACCTAGAGTTGTCCCGTTACGTCCGCTCTCTGATTTCCTTAACGCACTTGACCGACATCGCGGCGATACACGCTCCAATAAAATTAAAACGAATCTGACGCTCTACTAGCGTTCAACGCTGCTAAAAGCTTCTTAAATTTACCCATAGTCTGTATGTTATTTTTAACTTAGTACTCGGATCAGTAATGCAGTATTGTTAAGAATTTAATTTCAATCCTATTGGTTAAAGAAGATAAAAAAAACTTACCTTAAAACTTTTTACTTTTAAAACTTTTTTATTTTTTTATAGTGACACGACATAGTAATGAAAATTTTGTGATATTTTTGTAATAAGTACAAAAACTGGACATTGGACAAATGTAAAATGTCCAGTTTTTGTTTTATATCCTACATCGTAAGAGATATTGAGTGCTTGAGTCTATGTCTACTAAATCGACCTATCACAGCCCGCGACTTCATGTCATCTGGAACGTGGAACAAATAAGCACGCGAAAATGATACAGTCACTTTGTCCTATCTCTAATGATGTAATATTCTAAGTCCACATGCGTAATTTTATTTATGCATCTTTGTTCTATCTTCACATTAAAACCTGTGAAATTAGGTATAAGTAATTACCATCTCATATGAAAATTATAATTATAACAATTCATAGGTAACTCGTGTATTAAGAAATACCTTCATATCAAGAAACGAAAGGTTTTTTAAAAAATAGAGCAAATAACTCTTCGACTGTAAAATTTAACCAATGGTAGATAATTTAAGCAATGGGAAAACGGAATGGTGCCGAGACTTTGCATTTAAAATACCCTTATTAGTATGAAGTAGGATGGATAACTTCGGTTTATGTACTTACCTAGATTTTTTAACTTAAAATATTGTTAGGTTTTTCAATTCAGTTATGTATTTCATATTCTAGTTATGAACTAAAGAAGCTTTAGCGCGCTTCCTAATCAAGATGTAGGTAACACAACATAGACTAGAAAATAAAATCTGAATAAGCTGGAGAGTGTCGAAAGTTTTATATAACTTTCCTTTCCACAAAACAATGTTAAAAATAAAACAGTGTCATTCGATCCTATCTATCTAAATCCTGGTTCAAAAAGAAAATAAGCGAGTAGGTATTAATCAAAAGTTGCATCTTTGATATATCGCCGGATGTCGACAGAATCTTGACCAACTTTCTCTGAGTCGTGTTCCATGTTACAATATTTTTATGTCTCACGCTTGGAGGAAACCATTACTAGATGTCACAGTGACCATCAAAATATTATGAGAAGAATCCGGGAATATCATAAAATAATAGCTGCGCCCCACGGTTTCACCCGTCGACTATGATCATATTCATAACCCATGATCATCCCAAAGGAACCATACAATTTTCCGGGATATCCTACATATGTGTTATTCCGAGACTTAGCGTAGTACTTACTAATCTTATCGGTTACCGGTATCTTGTATTTTCTTTTATATTGTTTAAATTCGTCATTAGTCCATAAGCAGATTACTTGACGAACTTCTGCTGCAGCTCTGTTGAAGCAAAAGCACTATATCTGATGCACTATACTAATTTGTAGTAGGACTAATTCTGTATTGCATAAGTAGGTACATTTCGCTCAAGGCCGACTAAATCCGCGACATTGATTTGTTATAATCTGCAAATGGGTCAGATATTTATCCAACTTCGCGGCTAATGTGTCATTGTTATGTAACCCCGGGTTTATTTTGCAAATATAATGTCACCTTGAGAAAATATCGAATTGAAATTGTGAAACTAAAGCTGAACACACACTTGCTCGATCAATGCGACTGCAAAGCGATTAAACGTCAAGTCGGATCTCGTGCGCCGCCGTTAATCACATGTGATACGTGATTCAGCGTTTTGCAGTAGCTGAATCACGTGTCACACGAATGGGTCTTCTCTTCACTAAAGTACATAGGAGCAAGGTTTCATAATACCTTTATCGTACTATCTTTATTTGCGTGGCAGAGACAATATTATGAACCTAACTTACCTAACGATGAGGAGTTTTTATTTTTACTTTTTCTCACCAGGTGCATAGCGGTAAATGCAGCTTTAGGTATTGAAACTTGAAACATACTATCGATGGATACAAAACCAGACCGCACCGCTCCACACCGCACACCGTATGTGCTTGTATAATAAGTAGGTACTACGAAATTCACCATGAGATTCATCTTCGATTTCCGAAGTATCACCAATTGCCGAACAAAATCTTGCGCTTTAATTTAGACCTTATTGTCATGCAACATGTCCAAATATTTGAAAAGAAAATAGAACTTAAGAAACAATAGATGGCGGCAATTTAAAGTTTCATTTGAACCAGTCGTCAGCGCCTTCAGTCGTTCTGAACGTGTAGGTTCAATCCGAGTCAAAATCCGAGCTTTAGCACGGTCAGAGACGCGCGATTTATTTTGATTAGTGGAAGTTTTCACCAGCCGCGTGGATTCTTTACATGGGTGACAAATGGCAGGCCCGACCTTCGATCGTGTGTGCGGGACACAGTTTGCAGAGGAAAAGCGATGCTGATGATGAGCCAATACAGTTTTGATTTATTATAATCGTCTGGCAATTGTATTTAGCTGAAACATTTTTCTATTAAATTAAACGAGACAAGTTGTTCGTTCGTTTGTGCATATTGATGCATATTGATATCGTTTCAGACCTTGTTTTAGAGAATACACCATTTTCAGAATATCTAAATTATATTGGCTTATAGATGTAAGGTATGTACAGCCATCGAAGTCTCATGGTATGAATTCGATGGGTACTTACAAGACCTCCATATAAATATATTAGAAGACTTAACGAACCACTTCGTTTTAATAGAATTGAAGAGAATGAGGATGTTCTATTTTCGACACTTTTTATGCATTTGCGTTCACAGATTTCTGAGCTTTTTATTTCAATCTATAAAATTACAGAGTGGTCCCATAAAAATATTAAAAATTATTCAGTAGTTTTTTTTAGTAAATCCATTTAGGCTTTGTTCAAATAATCGTTTGTATTTAGTTGGTGGCCTTTAACATAGCTTAACTAATAGTACATTAGGTTCATCACTTTCACTTGTATTACCATCTGCCACCGCGTGGGGGCAGTTCGTGATGGCAGACGGCATTAAATCTTTTAAGAACAGCCGTAAGTACCAATATAAGCGAATTAAATCTAAACATGCCACCTACCTGTCAGTATTCCTGGCCTTCTTCCCCTTGGGGTGATTCTTCTTGGGCCTGACCGCGAGCTTGTGCTTGGCTGCCGAGGTGTCCAGGAGAACTGCTTCCAGGTCCAGCGCGGGGTCTGGAGGTCTGCGGGGAGGGGAGTTAGTGGTGACATGCTATTGTGTAACAGGTTATCTAGATTAACTGCTAAGGGTGGTACTATTTACTTGTGTTCAGATTGTGAGCTGTTCTATATTGGAATGATTTGTACGAAACCTGTACAACTTAGAGGAGATCTTTGCTCAGCAGTGGGATAGTATAGATTAAAGAAGGACTTTGGTACGACGTGTATGTCTGCATTACATCGTATCGTGCTTGTAATAGAATCGAGCTGTGGGCAGGGTGACGGCGACGGAGTTAAAATTATGTTCGTCGCTGAATGTTAGAGACAGACCCCTGCCTACCCTGATGCTTTTCTGTGGAGTTATACTATGAGACTCTTCACTGTACTGCATTTGATCATGGGGCTGGGGCGATATTTTTTAAGGTAGGCCGTCAGATAGTTTGCCTTTATATTAAACTTACATAGCTATCTATATTTATAATAAAGCAGTAAGTGTCAAAAAACCTGTGCAAAAATATTAAAAAAAAGGACTTAAAATAGGTAACTGAACAAGAATATAACATTTTGATGTGTAAGCATCATAGATATCCGAACAAAGTAAACATCTAATGGCGCGGTACGGGGGAAACGCAGACTCTTGGCGTGGCGATCGAGCGACACGACGACGCGTCGCCACGCCTCTCTCGTCGTCTCTTTCCGCCTCAACTCTGCCATTTTGAAGTTATAAGCCACAACATAAATGTTATAATGTGCAAACTCCAGTTGGGAATTGAACGCCGGTACTAAAGACCGGTAATCGAACGTTCTTCCGTTGCGCCAACCAGATTTATGGTATTAGGCCAAAAAGTTAGTATAAGATCAGATGAAGATTCACAGTTGACCAATGAGAGCACGCGGCGCAAATCGTGGCACGTTGTTTTAGTTTTTATGTATATTTATGATTGCGATGCACAGTTGGATAGCTTAGGATTTGACTTAAAAACTGGGGTACTTGGCATCTTAAATTGATGATTAGATGCCGAGCAATCGATAAAACTCTATTTGACAACTGAACTAATTTTGAAGAAAGTAGTAGGTACATATATTGTACTTTCTAGGTACATTTGGTCCTGGAATAACATATATGGGCTACTTTTAAATGAAATGACCACGCGGACAAAGCCGTGTACACCGCTAGCATATTACAAAAAAAACTTTACATGTTCAAACAAATCTGAACTAGTTTTTTATAAAGAATGGCTAGAATAAATAACCAAGGTATTTCAATTCACAACTGGAGTGGTAACTACTGTCTAGCCGATACTGTCATCGACTAGGTTCAGCCCCATTTTGTCAGCTACATCGACGCGACAGTAGGTATCGCATTCGCCTGCCAAAAACGTGATAGGTACTAAAATCTGTCTGTGGCTTTCATTAATCGACTACTAAAGAATTCGTAGAGTACCAGCCAACTGCAAGTCAATGGGTGCAAAGTTCCCAGAGGAATCATAAGAATGTCACCTACAAGTATTTACTCGTTTTTATTTCGATAGAACGTAGATACGAGCTTTTAACCACTTTCTTACCTGGGAATGCTCGGGTTTGGTTGGGTTAGGAAAGGAGATTGGAAGGTAGACTATATCTAACTTACGAGTTTTTTTACATCTAATTAGGTAGATACTTCGACTTTCTTACTTCGGTTAATGTTCTCTGATTGTCAATAATCATTTGGTACTAGAGTATCTACCTACTGCGGGATGATGCCAAATTAAACCAATATCAACTACGAGTATATCCAAGATTTTACCGGGTTCGTGGAGCTAACGTTATACTCGTATATAACCAACAAGCTGCGCCCGCAACTTTGCCCGCGTGCTAGCTTTGCCAATCCGTGCGCCCGACGGATGGAATTTCAAAAAACCCTCCTCAGTGCACTCCTAGGGTACTCAAGGAATATTTCCTCCAAATTCCTAGGTTAGGCTGTTCGTTGTCTGTCAGTCAGTAGGTAATATATCATGATGCTGTTTTATAGGTATACTAGCTGTGCCCGCGGCTTTGCACGCGTGGTCATTTCCCTAGGTTAAAAGTACTATATGTGCTATTCCAAGACCTAAAATACCAATATTTGATCAAATATTTGACTTTTTTTTTTATTACGGACTAGGCAATCGTTTGACCACGATCTCACCTGATGGAAAGCGATGATGTGGTCGAAGGTGTAGCACGCTTGCCTAGTAGATACCTATTCACTCTTGACTTGAACACACCGGGGTTATAATTTACCGGAAACACTGACGAGGGCAGGGCATTCCACTCCTTTGCAGTTCTTATAATAAATGAAGAAGCGTAACGCTTCGTTCTTGTGCGAAGTATTTCAACCATGAAAGGGTAGCGCTTTGCTGATCGTCTAGTCGTACGGTGATGGAAAGGTGATGGGGGAATCAGGTTGTGCAGTTCTTGTGCACACTCTCCATAGTGCAATCTGTAGAATACCGCCAGGCTTGCTACCTCACGTCGATGCGCCAGACTTTGAAGCTTACTCTTTACCAGTGTCATCCCCAATGAGCCTGATAGCACGTCTCTCAATTGAATCCAAAGACTCGAGCTGATACTTGGCAGAACCGTCCTAGAGGTGGCAGCAGTACTCCATACAAGATCGGACCTGTGCTTGATAAAGATTCAAAAGCTGTCCCAGTGTGAAGTACCGCCTAACCTTAGACAAAATACCAAGATTTTTGCAGCTACCTTGGCTTTGGATTAGACCCAAAATTCAGGTTTGATGTGAGTTCGACACCCAAAATGGTTCCAATCCAATCCAATCCAATGGTCTCCAAATGGTTCCGGTTTCGGCGAAATCCGTATTGCCGGTCACTGAGAAGATCATTGTCTTCAAGGTATGCCAAGAGCCTAATGTTTATGACACGCTCCATACTGCCACTTACAGAGTAAGGAGGTAATCGAGATGGGACGATAATTGGCTGGATCAGCACGACTACCCTTCTTTGGTACTGGTTGTACATTGGCAAGCTTCCAGCTCTTCGGAACTTTACCTGAGTGAAGAGAGAGGCGGTACAAACGCGTTAAGATGGGAGACAATTCGGGCGCACAGTTTTTCAACACAATCGCTGGAATACCATCAGGATCACTGGCCTTGTTCACATCTAGAGCTCGAAGCGTTCTGAGAACCTCCTTCTGGCGAATGCGAATTTCGGGCATAAAAACCCCGCAATGAGGAAGGCAGGAAGGTGTCTTCCCAGACGTTGTTGGAAGTTGTCTTCTAAATGCGAGGCTTCAGCAAAAAGAGAAGCAAATAAATTCGCTTTGTCTCCAGCAGTGTGAGCTAGTGATCCATCAGGTTTCCGCAATGGTGGCAGTGAGGGGCGGCAGAAGTTTACTTCGACCGACTTGGCCAGGGACCAAAAAGCTTTGCTACCCGCGGGGTATGAAGCCAGTTTGGCCCCAATTCGACTTACGTGATCAAAATGGGCCTTCCTAAGTATCTTCTTGCAGGTCTTAGCGGCAACGTTAAATTTTCTCTTCTTAGCCCGAATATCAGAAGACTTGCGCTTTCATTTGAACAAAATTCCGTCAACCGTCACAAAGTTTTTTATTGATTGCTCGGTTTTTTTTCATCGGATTGAGATACCAAGTACCCCAGTTATTAAGTCAAACTCTAAACTGTCCAACAGTGAAAACAGCATCACAATCGGTCTACTAGTTTATACGTGATGCGCGAGCAAACGTACAGACAAACAACCAGACAGACAACATTTTAAATAATGTTATATTCTTGTTCAGTTGCTTATTTTAAGAAACCTAGACCATTTTTTTTATTTATCTTCTTTGTAGAGAATTTTTCGTCCGTATTGCTTTGTCATATGTATAGATAATAGATTTATATACTAGCTGCGCCAAACTTTTCCACCCCATTTCACCCCCTTCTACGAGGTATTTCAAAAATCTTACCTTCTTCAACATATCCTCCAAATTTCAAGATCTTAATCTCTAGGTCCATCGGTTTAGGTTATGCGTTGTCTGTCAGTCAGTAGGTGTGATACCTCTTTTATTCACGTGTGAGTACATGTATAGCTAGCGGCACGTAAGTCTAGCGGTGAATGAAACGTGGCGGGGATTTTGGCACACCTGTAGATCAGCCGGACATTCGGACATGCGTCGGACTTACAAAAGCATTTTTGCCCAAGCTGAAACGGAGCACTCGCTCGGTCAACCAGGTAGGTAAACAAGTATCGATCAAGAAGGAAGGTTTCGAGGGAAGGATTTATGAATTACTTGGGTGCTTACTTATCTTGTTTCTTTTGTCTTATGAAGGCGTTTAGTGTACCCACCTATAATCAGTACACGCTACATTTGTTGTTTTACCATTAAAGTTTGCACAGCGGAAACTAAAGAATATCCAACATGTGGCATCAACCCACCACATTTCCTTTCCTAAACCTTGGGCACCTATTACGCTAACTTTTTTTACACAGATATTCAGTGTAAGTACTCCAAATAGGACACGCAACATTTCATTAAAACTTTTTTTTTTTTTTTAATTAAATACTTAATTTAGTTTCTGGCACTCTAATGTTTCCTTTCCTACAGCTTTGTTAATATAATATATAATAACTAAAGTTGACTAAAGTCCCCCTCTCCACAATCCCCCGCCAGTTCATCGAAATCAGCCATCCGTTCTCGAGATATCATCATAAACAAAATGTATGATTGAATTTATCCGGTGTTTTAATATTTATTCTGCTATGCGGGATAGACAGAAAACCAACATATCAAAGATCATAAAGTCGGTCCAACCGTTCTTATGTTATAAATGGTGTAACTAACCCGACTTTTGTTTTATATATTTATGATAGATTATAGATTTAGCCTCTGTCAAGCACATTTCCTTTTTTACGATGATCAGAGCACCGATCTATTATACTTATAATAAAGCAATGTACAATAAATACTGTAGAAACAAGATTATTTAAATAAATGGTCTAGGTTATCTATACTTATAATAAAGCAATATGAATGAAAAAGTCTGTACAATGAAGGTAATAAAAAATATGGTCTAGCGTACTTAAAATAAGCTAGACAAGAATAGAACATTTTTTTAAATCGTGTCTGTCGTTTGTTTTGTAGTTACGTTTGTTTGTCTGTATGTTTGTAGTGCATCACGTAAAAACTACTGGACCGATTGCAGTGCAGTTATCCCTATTGGATATTTTAGCGTTTGACTTAAAAACTGGGTACTTGGTATCTCAACCCGATGAGTAGAAGCCGAGCAATCGATAAAAAAACTTTTTGACGGCTGAAGGAATTTTGATCAAATGTTGGTATATTGGTAATTTAGGTCTTGGGACTAGCTCATAGAGTACTTTTAACATAGAGAAATGACCACACGTGCGAAGTCGCGGGACTCGCGGGCACAGTTAATAGTAATCAATAATCCAAACCATTTTTTTTTATTTTACCTCTGTCAAGCACATTCTCTTTCTCATGATATTCATGCAACTACAATCAGCATACGCTACATTGCAATAATCCAAACCAAGTATTTGATTCATTTCATTTTTAAATTCGTTAGCACCTTTATGACAATACTCTAAGTACACCTCTCAATGTTTTTTTATTAGCGCCATTAGGAGCTTTCCTCACTGTCTACAACATTGTTGTAAATCATCCAAAAACAAGATGTCAGAGTACCCTGTCGCCGTCAATCAAGCGTCACTTGGCTCTAGGAGTGACGCGGTGACACTCTGACACTCGGTGCAAAGTGGTCTGGTGACCACTCATTGTCAGGGCTTGACACCGGTGTTCGGTTCCATCATGTGATCTGCGGTATTTCCGAAAGTTTTCTATTTCTGACCTTTGTAGAGGTCGGGACAAGAACAAGACAACTCTAACATAAATAACATTTTCAATAATATTGTTTTGGGAGTAAGAAACTCCAGGTGTTTTAAAGAGTACATGATATCTACATAATTCTCAGACACACAATAAACTTGTCTTCGAATCGTCGCTGACAATGCAAACAGACCTATATCATTTTTCGTAAATGTCCAGGACAGACAAAAATAAAATAAATAACTTGTGCGTATGTGATAAATGTTGAGTTTTAACTTAACAATAAACCATAACTCCGAATAATTTCATAGAAATGTATTCTAAATACATAAAAGAATAATATAAATAAAAATCCACACCAATATATAAAAGTGAAAAGGTTTGTTTGTTTCTTTGTTTGGGGAGTTTTAACGCCATAACGGCTGAACGGATTTTTATGAAATTTGGAATAGAGATAGCTTAAGCCCTGGAATAAAACATAGGATACTTTTTATCCCGGAAAATGGTATGTTTCCACGAGAAAACTGGAAAATGTAGATTACTCGCTTTAGGGTTGCCATGGAAACGAAATAGCAAGTCTGTCAAAAAAACATAAGAGCGTTGGTGCTATACCTACTTTTGCATTGGTATTTTATATTCTAGAACATATTTTTTTTGCGATAAACTGTATTACGCGCGGACGAAGTCACGGGAGAGCTAGTACTAAATATTTTAACTAAAATTTCGGTTTAGTTTTCACCTACGTTTTTATTAGCGGGGGCTAATAAGAACTTCAGCAAAAAACATTTCGATTAGAATACAGATATTTCAAATAGAAACACAACAATAAATTGAAAATAAATCAGGAGGTATTCTATTGTTTTAAATATAAAAAAACCAAGAAAACTATTTTTGCCCTTAAAACCATTACTAACCATACTCTTCTATTGTTTTCAATAATGTATTATTCGTAAAATATTGTAATAGACGATCTGCGGAGCATAAATGTATCAAATCCTTATACAATAATGAAAATGCCATTCATTGGTTCAGTGGTGTAAGAACCTGTCTCGTCTCCTTTCAAAAATGTTGTGTCCTGTATAGGCAGACCTGTATAGGCCTTGTAGGCAGACTACAAATCACTCGTTTTGAAGAAGATAATTCTGGGAATATCTTTTCTTAATCGTAATTCCATATATCTATCCAATTACGAGTACCGGTATATTTTCCCAGCGAAAGAACTTAGTTTCGTGAAGAGGCTTTGTAATCCAGGAAGTCTAGAAATTCGTATTTTTTTGCATTTACTTACTTTTTCAGGACTTTTACCAACTACATTTTTTCGTTTTGTATGTTTAATAGTAATAGAAAATAACAACAAATTCAAAAAGTAAGGTAAGTTATATGTAACTTTAGCATAGTTACAAATAACTTACCTAGCGTTTAAAAATTAGGCCATTTGTATAACTTATGAACCTATATTTAACGTTCCTTGTTAAAAATAACATTTACAATAAAAATTAAAATTGTACCTACCTAACCTACCTAAACAAAATCTGGAGCACAGGAGACTGCTTGTCCCACAACACAGGATTTATTCTAGTATGGGATACAGAGCACGCATGTACCAATTCACAAATGTGTGAATATTAAGCGGTGTATTTATGCGAAATTTTATTTATAGGTTCCTACTTATGTTATGCATTTACCTTTTAATTAGTACGTGAATTGTGAAAATTAACGTAATGTTTTGGTGAATAAATTTGATTTGATTTGAGGTGTTGAAGTGTCTTTTTTTCAGCAGAATTTTCGTCATAATTTTCTCTCAGATTATGATGTTATAGGTAGCACACAAACCTATAACATAATAATCTTGCACTGTTCTTTCTTCTGATGATGAAATTGAATTATTTTCATGTACTTAAAGGATGGCATCTTTATACGTTTAAATAAAAACGTTTTGTTTTTTTTTGTCTTGTTGGTCTTGTTGTATTAATTCCCCATTTATAGGACTTCATTCTTGGAAAATTAGACTGTAATTTTCTAAAATCTGGCACAAATGTATGATCTCTTGCATCCTGATGGTTTATTATGCACAGTTCGATGTTTGAGTTTGTTTAAAGTAATACAATACATCTCGCTAGAAATTCACATTGACAATATATTATTTCCCATAGCGTGACTGAGAAAGGGCTATTTGAAACGCCTACTCTAATCATATTTTTTTGTTAAGGTAGACCTAACTCAAGACCAGGGCTTCTTGTAACGATTGACTGAAATAGGTCTGAAATATATCTAGGTTATTTATTTAGTTACATTTAGGTCATTTTGCTGCGATTTTGTTTTAAGAAATATTTCTACTCGTTTTCGTTTTTAATGAGTTAGGTTAATTTGTATTGTCAGCGACAAAATGGTCCATCCGATTTCTTCACTGAGAAATATGTAATTTCCGACACAAAAATAATAAAGTTGATAACATTATGAACTACCTTTATGTGAAAAATAGAATGTGCTGTGCTGAATTTCTCATATCGTTTCTATATACAGGTGGATTTTTTTGACCGTAACCGGAGGGAAACTACTCTAAATACTGGAGATAGCAAATTTTAATCAAAGAAAACATTGCTTAATTTTTTAAACTAATCTGCTTTCAAAGATTTTCGAAAACTCCCTTGACACACTCGGTAATTGAACCGGCTAAAATCCGAAAAAATAACATTTCGTATTTTTATGGTATCAATCGATTAGGTCAATCATAAGGATCAAATCTCTCTAACAAACATGGTAAATTAAATAAAAGAAAAACTTACCTTATTAACAATTATCTTTGACTTCATTTATTTATTAAAATGACGAAGAACTATTTAGATTTCAATTTACACGTGTTTTGTAAAGTAGAATCTTTAATAGATAACTGCGTGAAGCACGATTAATTTAAATATGGAATGTTACATTTGAAAGTGGAATTTACGTAGTGAAATAGGACGCCCTGCAACGATAGTCTTTTGTCATTCACATTTGATAGTTTTTATAAATTATTTCATATTTTTCAGCTGCAACGTACCTATCCGTAATAATGGCTTACCAAGAACAAATTGATTTAATGGAAGCATATTTTTTAAGTCACAAAGATTTAAATTTAGCTCTGCGGTGGTATGGAGAGAGATATCGGGACCGACAAGTACCAACTCGATTCGTTTTAAAGAGAATTATAGATAATAAAAAAAATAAAGTACGGACGGCGTCAGCAACGTCCTCAACAGGACTATTCCGATCTTGATGTAAGTGTTTTACCATACTTCGAAGCATATCCAAAGGGTTCAAGCTGGAAAGCTGCTGAAGAAATTGGAACCACCCATACTCGCGTAGGTAGGTACTTATAGTGCTGAAAATATATAAGTATAAATATCATCGTGATGGTCGGTTTGTTCAAAAATTGCATCCTGGAGATCGTGAGAGACGACTACAATTTTGTCGAAACATGCAAACAGAAGTTTTTTTATTTTTTATTACGGACTAGGCAATCGTTTGACCACGATCTCACCTGATGGAAAGCGATGATGTGGTCGAAAGTGTAGCACGCTTGCCTAGTAGCTACCTATTCACTCTTGATTTGAACACACCAGGATTATATTTTACCTGAAACACTGAGGAGGGAAAAGCATTCCACTTCTTTGCAGTTCCTATAATAAATGAAGAAGCGTAACGCTTCGTTCTCGTGCGAGGTGAAATGGTGCGATGGTTGAAATAACCATAAAAAGGTGGCGCTTTTCCGATCGTCTATTCGTACGGTAATGGAAAGATGATGAGGGAATCAGATTATGCATTGCTTGCGCACTCTCCATAGTGCAATCTATAGGATACGATCTCACGTCGATGCGCCAGGCTTTGAAGCTTGCCCTCTGCAATATTTAGAGATCTTTCCATCCGGTTGCGGTTAAAAAATTCCAGCCTGTATATAGCACTCGTGAAGCCCACGTTAGATGCCCTTATGCCTGCCGACCACCCAGTCGGCACAAGCTCATTCGACACACATACAGCAATCTTTCTCTAAAGTTCTGTTATTCTTCCGAATAGCGAAATCTCCTAGATCTAGTTAAACTGCTCAGTAGCCTAGTTAACCGTACGTCCCAATCGACCACACCAGTCGCCTTAACCGAAGCAGCATGCACCGCTGCGCGCTATTTCAGGCGGCCCACAAACTGCGTGACGTCAATGGTGGCACCGATTCAGACGGCACAGGACTCCCTGTGTCAATGACTTAATGGAAACTACACACCGACAGCGAAATGTATACTCGGTTACTGTGCCAATGTAAAAAGAGCTGGTTAATGATCTTAATGATGGCACAGATCATTCAGTTGGGAACTAGTTTTTTGGTAGTGATGTCAAACAGTACAAGTAAATCTTCCGTAAACTAATAGGATTCCTAGAAATTGCAAGGTTAGACATCTAGGTACCTAGTGATTGAGACAGGGCTCATTTGAATGTGGCCCCAATGGAAATTTAGACCTGCCCGTGCAGAGTTGTGATGCTTAAAACTTTACTCAATGGGGGAAAACACAAGGTTCGTAAGACAGACAATGGATTTCCATTGGCTTCGGCAAGGGAGCACGTGACCATGATGGAGGGAAGGCTACTACGTACCTACTAGCACTGCCTACCCGTAAAGTTATGTTAATTAATACCTAATGAGTGACTTAAGAAATGCAGAACATCCTGAATTCTTGGTAACTTTATTAGAATAAACAGAAGAAATTACTGCTTTAAATTTACTGGTATTAAAATTTAATTTACAAAAAACGAGAAACAGCCGGGGAGAGGGGAGCTGACGGCCAACCTCCAGTAGTGAAGAGGCACCGCAAGAAGAAGAAGAAGAAGAAGAAGAAAATGTAATTGTTAAATCGAAAGTACTAACCAATTTATATGTATAAGAAGATACCGTAAAGATTTGCAGAGAAATGTATCTTACAAATAACAACTCAAAAATATACTAGAACTATAAATAGAATACATACCTACTCATAGTTTATATCAAACTAGCTGTGCCCGCGGCTTTACCCGCGTAGTCATTTCATTTAGAATTCGCCCATTCGTGTTATTCCAGGACCAAAAGTACCTACAAAGTACAATATACTACAATTCTTCAACATCCATTCAGCCGTCAAATAGTTTTTTATTAATTGCTCGGTATTTAATCATCGGATTAAGGTACCAAGTACCCCCGTTTTTAAGTAAAAACCCTAAGCTATTCAACATTGAAAACCGAATCTCAATTGGTCCAGAAGTTTTGACGCGATGTGCGAACAAACATACAAACAAACAGACACACAATTTTAAACGTTATATTCTTGTTCAGTAGCTTATTAAGTCCCCAAGACCATTTTTTTAAATTATATTGTCTGTACAGACTTTTTCATTCTTATTGCTTCTATAGATAGTATCTTCACAATGTTGTGTCAAGCTGTCTGGAAACATTTCACTCGTAGAGTAGATGTGTAGACAATGATATATGATTATTGTGCAATTTGTTCATTCTCATGATATTTACATTCATGTAAAATGGTTGCGCGATTCATTCTATGCCAGGCAAATAACACATTTCATATATACATTGCAACTTTATCGAGATTTGATGGCGTGGATGCTATCATATAAAATATCATTTCGTAGACAGTCAGATTTTCATGGCATGAATAATTTGCTATGATAGTTCTTATTTTTTACTAGCTTTCGCCCGCGACTTCGTACGCGCGGACTACAGTTTATCGCGAAAAAAAGCATCCTATGTTCTTCTAGGATACTAAAATCCAATGCTTAAGTATAGTATAGCACCAACGCTTTTGATGTTTTTTGACAAGTCTGTAGTAGCATTATTACTTCGTTCGTGTTATTACTTCATTTCCATGGCAACCGTTCCTCACAGCGAGTAATCGACATTTTCCAGCTTTCCCGTGGAAACTTATCATTTTTAGGGATAAAAAGTATTCTATGTTGGTCTCTATATTGTACAGTAAAGTACCTATTTACAAAGTTCCATCAAAATCGGATTACCCGTTTTGTCGTTAGAACTCCCCAAACAAACAAACAAACAGACAACGTTTCACTTTTATATATTGGTGTGTATTAAAGGTATCGTCATTTACTTCATTCGCGTTTTTTAGTTAAGGCGAAGTGAGTAGCAAACACGATTACACTATATTTGCTCGATTTATTGCAATTTTATTCTTTTTTAGTCTTTAAGCGAAATATATTTAAAAAAATATATGACTATCTATATATTACCCGGAATTTACTTTGTAAAATTGTTGTTAAGTTTATCTAGATTCTCATCTTAATAATGCAATAAGAACGCACAACACTGCAAAAAGATGATAATAAAAAAAATGCTCGAGGGTACTTAAAATAAGCTACTGTACGAGTACAAGAATATAACATTTTCAAAAATCGTGTCTGTCTATTTGTTTGCGCATCACGTAAATACTAATAGACCGATTGCGATGAGGGTTCCCTGTTGGATAGCTTAGGGTTTGACTTAAAAAACTGGTGTACTTGGTATCTCAATCCGATGAGTAGCAGCCAAGCAATCGATCAAGGTTTTCGACGGCTGACGGAATTTTGATCAAATGTTGGTATGTTGGTATTTTAGGTCTTGGAATAGCACAAGGAGTACCTACTTTTAACCTACAGAAATGACCACGCGTGCTTGCCGCGGGCACAGCAGCTAGTCTAGTATCACATTTCGAAATAGAATTTCACTTTACTCACACAACAGGCTAGATTTTCAACAATTATAGCCGCAATGGCCTAGGCAAGAAGCTACTGCAACATAGAGCAACAATGTCGGGGTACACTTTTGCACCTGTTGCACTCGCTATACAACTGCGGCAATAACTGAAAACTAGCCCGTTTTAGAAGACCTTAAGGCGGGGTACGCTCTCAAAATGTTTGTCCTGCTCGTCACGGTGCAGTGTGAGCGGGCGATTTTAGAAATATTTTGTGCTTTTCTATCGATATCTCAATAAATAAAACTCAATTAAAAAAGGTGTTCAGTTATTTGTTTAGGGCAGCAATAAAATTAATTTAAAAAAAAACCCTTTCGCTGAAAATAACGAGAACAGCGATGCAACAAGCTATTTACATGTTGTAGTTCGTGTTTTTTCCGAGCAAACAAAGTCATTTTTGAAAGTTCTGTTCGTTTTTTTAGGTATCTATTATACTTTCCTATCCACAGAGTTTTGATTTGTATAAAGTTGTTTCATTACGTCGTTCTCGACGTTTAGGTATTCGTCTTTTTGCTGATCTTGAGACTGAGATTGGATTCTACTATGGTTGACGAATGATATAAGTACGAAACATCTAATTTAACATTATTATTCTAACCTCCAACAATATTACCAGCTAAGTTTGTCAAGGTGTGTCCTTATAACAAGAAAACATAAACTCGTCAAATATGACAGTAATTAATTCCAAGAGGCGGTGGTCATACTCCACGATACCTGCTCGAGTGTGCTGGCAGGTCGCCAGTGGAAACTTGGCACCTAGATTTTCAGGTTACTAGTATTTGTCTGACGGGTTTGTCTGTCTTTTCCTCACTGTCTAATTATGTGACTAAAATTAGGGAAGTTTTTTAGGTTGTAGGTAATGTCGCAGGCGCTTGCCAAGAACATTATTCTGGAAGTGAAAATAAACTCGTCATATTTGGATGTCTCTTTTGGTACTTCTGTTAATACGAGATGATTACAAAGCTCTTTGCATTACAGAGCTTTAAAATAACCTTTGATAAAGCAGATAAAGATTTTCGTAAGTATATAATTCTGGTGACGAACAAAAATACACATTTATTCACGTCTATTGAGTTCCTAACAATTTTATTGATTCTAAAATCGTTAGAAATGATATCGCAGTGTCTAGTGATTCAGCGTGACTCACTGCAAGAGAATGACATTTTAATAGCAAAGGCCCTCATAAATATGCGGAGAACGCTAGTAAAACAACTTTTATACATTTCGAATAGGTGTGAGCATTGGAGTTGGCAATGTGAAGAAAGGTTAAAAGGGAGAATAAAATAAAGGTATGAAAGTGGAGCTAAATATATGTATACCTAGCTTGTTGATACGAGCTCTATATCATCATATGACATGAAAAGAAACTGATCTAATATTATATTGAGACAAACGGCAACATTAGTTAATAATTATATTATTTGCTGTACTAAGATACTTAGGTATCTAGTGACTATAAACATATATGTAAAAAGATAATTTAAACATTAATTGAATATTACCCTATAAAAACAATACTAAAAGAAACTTCAAAAAAGTTATTACCTTTATTACATACCTAAACGATTACACATACAAAACAAGTACTAAAAATACATAAAAGTAAAAGGACCAATTGGCATTGATAGTTATCACAATAGTTAAAAATTTGATCACAACATATATAATGAATAGGTATAATACATGTTTTAAGCTATATACAATGGGTTGCACGCGGAGTTGCGAGCTATGTCGATGGTTTTGCTTTTTCACGTATGACAGAGCGATTGCTTAAAGCTTCTCAAGCTGGTGATCTTCTCTTCTCAGTAATAGTACATTTTGTAGGTGGGCACGCTAAACACATAGTCTAGAGACGGGCCGCGTGTTTTGAAGAAATGGTTCTCGTAACAATAGACCCGCCCTCTGTACCTGCATCAACAATATCGCATTACGGCATCAGTCGAGGTGGGTGATGCGTGCTGATGAGGTTATGTGATGAGGTTTGATGTGTGGTTTCGATGATCGTTTATTGAAGTTGATGTGATTCGAGGTAAACAGTAAAAACCATGCCAAATAACAAATTAAATTCACTACCGACTAAAGTTGACTTCCCTGAGGACTTTTCAGAGACGGCTTCGTTTATTTCTAATGTAGATAAAATTAACTCATTCAACTAGAAGATTAGTTAGTACTGATTTATGCGTAACCTTTTAGAATATTCCAGAGGATCGAGTTGCGTAACGGTGGTGCAACGAACTCGGTTAAAATTAACCTGAGTCCCATGCGGAACATTCAGCGCACAACATCGCCATTAAAATGAACTCTGACATTTTCCTACCATTTCTTCAATAAAAGTTAAAAGGAAAGTGTATTGTATGAATGCTACACTATGTTCAACCACTAGTTTAACTTCACATTTTGAATTATTGGTTGAATTTGATATGTTTGTAAGTTTTCAGATTGAAATAAGTGTTGTAGCAAATACCGATTCAGGTTAATGCAGTATTTGATTGATGTTAGTGTGTACAGTGATCGAGTGAAGTGTTTAGTGTATTAGTTAAAATGAATACTTACTGGGCAATAAAATTTGAAGCCTAAGTATTAATCCCGGTTTCATCAGCAGTAGTTATTTGTGTTTATTTACGAAATTCAATGAGAGCAAAGTTGTGCAAAGCTCATGCTAATAATAAAATATGAGACTCACTTGGATCCAAGAGCGGACTTGGTGTCGAGAACTTCGACAATATCGCCTGCTTTTAGGGATACTTCGTCGTCAGCAACGGCGTTGTAGTCTGCCGATGCTACCACTACATCTTCTACCTGTAACAATAGAAAAAAGACATTAGGACTTCATTCATATAGCTTGTTTTCGTATATCAGAGTGACAGCTGCTTTAGTTAAATTACCTTAGAGGGACTTCTGCTACAACTAGATCTAGACCTCGACGACGAAGACCTAGATGAGTATCGCATGTAACTCGGCGTGTTATCGTAACTACTAATTCTGGTCCTGGTATTCTCTCTGTCTAAATTAACTCCGCTGTATCTACGACCCCATCCTCCGAGCTTCGTGATCCTTTGATTGTTACTAATATTACAATATCCGGTGAAAGTCTGTATATCTTCATCGTCGTCATCTACTACAGGGCAGCTGTACATAGAAAATCGATGTGCTGTCGGCTGACTGAGGTTCAATGCTGAGAATACGTGGAGAGGTTCAAAGTGTCTTATTCCACTCTCATCGAGAACTGTGTAAGCAATCTGTCCGGTCAAAACAGCACGGCTGGCTTCTCGAGGAACGACCGCTTGCAATCCTTTCTTCATTATTAACAGGGCTCCGGATTGCTTCTTGCGTTTGAACAAGAAATCTTCCATAGCCAGACTGTTTTCAGGCTGAAGTAAGCTCAGCGGCACGTCTTCAGAAGTCAACAGAGGCGGTTCTTCTGGCACTATCATCAGAGCTGCACTTTCTCGCACCAAGTCCCTAAGGTTAGGGTCTGTGCGAGCCAGGATGGAGTCCGATTCTAATTTACGTAGAGCAGATTGCATAGTTGGATTTTTATCCGCAAGTTTTCTCATGACTGTTAATCGTTTCAATATATTTAAACTTTCGGGATCTGCAGCTATTTTAGCCATACTGTCTTCATCATTAATAACAGACAAAAGTTTTGTTGCGACATCTCTCATTCCAAGTATTCTCGCAAGTCCGACGGATTGAACAATTAGTTTTTTCAGAGTATCTTTGTTGTTTTCTTGGATCATAATTTCAAGATCCTTTTTAGAAGCATCCTGCACAGCAGAAACAATAGCTTTCTGCAATGTTTCTGTGGCTTCGTGATCAGTTTTGATAAACGAGATTGAATCTGAAATACGGCCTAAAACGTGATGGAGGAGAGTATTATCATTCTTTGAAATGTTTTTAAAAGCTGGTCCTAAAATATCGTTTTCTGTGCTCAAAAAGTCACCAAATTTTTCAATGATGTCTTCTTCTGTAAGAGAGTGCTTGTGCAAGGCTCGGTTCACAGCAATTTTAATTAATTCTACTTTCGGTTCTGAAGAGCTCTCCAAAATTTCTTCGCAAAGGTCTTCTTTATCTTCTTCTTTCTGAAGAATATTAAACATAGCTGTCACTAAATCTGCGTCGATAGATTTTCCCAGAATAGTGTCTATAGACTTCAATATGAGCTGATATTTTTCTTTGCTTATGTTATTATTTACTTCTTCAAATTGTTCAGCCGTGACAAGTGCGGCCAATACAGCTGCAGCAATCGAATTTTTCACGTGTTCCTGTTGAGCAGTTTGTCCATTATCTCCGGTGAATCCAGTATGATTTTGCATTTTCATTTTCTTTTTATTATTTCGGCTTTTCTTCGATTCGTTGGATGAGCCTTCACTTTTTTGACTGTCGTGTATTTCAGATTTCAAATGAGCACTCATTTCTATAATATGCGCTATAACATCCATAAGTTGATTTGCAACTTCATCTTTTAATCCGAAATCGGTAACGAAAGCTTTGAGCACTTCTGCGTTTCTAGTTTGGTTTAAAAGCACACTGATGGCCGGTAGGTCAGTAGGTACTTGTCTTCCAATTGACATTCCTGCTTCAGATAGTTGGCGGAGCATGTTTGTATCAATAGTCAATTCTCCTTTTGTCGAAGTAGTATCATTTGGGTTCGTTTTGACCTTAAGTAACTTTAATTCTTCGGGAGTGACAACAAAGCTTTGCACTGAGAATTCAAGGCCTTCTTCACCTTCTGTTAGGTCAGGGGCAACAAACTTTAATCCTTCAGGTGTTTGAACTATTTGACCGGGCACAAAAGTTACCCCATGATCATCAGATTCTATAACTCTACCCGGTACGAATCTTGGCCCTTCTTCAGTATCAACGACTTGTCCAGGAACGAATCTAGACCCCTCATCTTCAGTGGATATAACTTGACCTGGTATAAATGTAGGACCAGCTTTGGTTTCGATTATTTGACCAGGTACGAAACGAGGGCCATCAATAGTGTGTATTGTTTGACCAGGCACGAATTTAGGTCCAGATTTTGTATTTACTACTTGTCCAGGAACAAATTTAGGTCCATCTGCAGTATCAACGACTTGACCAGGGACAAACTGCTCTCCGTTCTCTGTAAATACAATTTGACCAGGTACGAAAATGCCTTCAACCATCATCCCAGGTACAAACCTTGATTGATTGGACTCCCTCTTTACAAGTCTTCCGGGAACGACTTTTCCTTCTAGTTTTGGTACTCTTGCGCCCGGATAGAATTCAATGCCCTTTGATGTTTGCACCATGTGTCCGAAAACATAAAGAGATTCTTCAGAGAGTGAACAGGTTTTAATATCAATTGGCAGTCCCATGGGAGAGCTTTCATCAAACGTTATGTCTTCTACAGATTTGGCAACAGAAAATTCAACGTGTCCGTCAGCTTGAACAATTGTTTTTCCAGGCATAAACTTTTCACCACAATCAGTATTTACTATCTGTCCCTCAATGAATTTTGGTCCATCGATGGTGTCAACAGTTGTGCCAGGAACAAACTCCAGTCCATTGCTTGATGATTTGGTGATTCCAGGGATGAAGCAAGTTTCTCCATTGACAGCTACGGTTTGTCCAGGAACGAATTTTAGCCCATTTGGTGTAGCTATAGTAGCCCCAGGTACAAAATGCAATTCATCATCTTGATGTAAAACTTGGCCAGGAACGAACTGCCACTCGTTATTTATTTTGGCGTTTTGACCAGGAGTGAAAGTTGCCCCACTTGCTTCGGTGATTGTCTGACCAGGAATAAATTGTACTCCTTCTGGGGTCATTATTGTTTGTCCAGGCACAAACACTTCTTCAGATCCCGTAGTTACTATTTTTCCAGGAACGAATTTATACCCATCTTCAGATAAAACTGTTTGACCTTCTATAAAACGAGATGTGTCATTCTTGCTTTTAACTGTTTGTCCGCAAACGAATTCCTCTCCATTCGAAGTTCGTAATACTTGTCCTGCTAAGAAGAAAGGTTCATTTGTGTTATCATTGCTGATAATGTGGCCAGGAATTAGGCTAGGTCCAGCGGGAGTGTTTACACTTAATCCAGGAACAAATAATGGCCCAACCGGCGTTTCTACTGTTTGTCCAGGCACAAACACAGGACCTTGAGGAGTGGTGACCATTTGTCCGGGTAAGAACTTCTTGGCTTTGTTTATATCTAAGGTCAGTCCAGGTACTTTAGCAACCTTTTCACGTTTTCCCTTCTTTATATTTTTCACAAAGTCTGGCAAATCTTCCATTGTAGGAAGCATTTCGACTTTACCGCTGTTTATTAATTTTTCAGTAACGTCTGAGGTTTCAACTAGACGTTCCAACGGTATTTCTTTTATAGCACTTAGAACAGATTCAGTAGGGCGTGTTTTTATTGGTTTCAATGGATTCACGCAAGGTACGCTTTCTAGTGTTGTAGAAACATCGCTAATATTACGGTCTACTTCATATATTTCCGCCTCACAGTGATAGGGCGTGATCTTCACGGGTGTCGGCAAAGTTGCCACTTTTGGAACAAAATGTTCGTCAGTGACATCTTTTTCAAAAGCTTCCCAGTCCCAGGATTCGATGAGCGGATGCATTTGTTCTCTCCATTCACCACTGCACATCACAATGCTTGACTTTGTACGCATGTGGTGCGCGTCGAAACTGTTGTAACTATATGTTTTGACATCATGCTTCTCGTGCATTACTTCCAATTTAGCTTTTTTAGCCATTTTATCGTGGCGTAGCTTTTCTTCTTCGAGTTCTTGAACTTCAGCCAATTTTTCCTTGTTTTCGAATATTTTCTTCATAGAAGACAACCCTGCCGCGCGCTTCCTCTTCTTTTTTCTTTCTTCTAACTCTTCAATTTCTCTTTGTTTCAGTACTTCAGCGTTTGGTCCTTCTCCTTCGTACATTTCAGCATCTTCGGTAAAATCTTTAAAGTCCATGGAAACACTACGTCCTTGTTTTGTTTTAATTAGCACAGTGTCAGAGTCCTTAGCCAGCATGACATCTCTGACATCACCGTCGCGCACTGCCGCTTCCATTTGAGCGGAGAAAACTAAACTGCATCTTCTCTCTTGCACTGTGTACACATACCGTTTATCGTCGGTCACTTGCTTGCCCAATAACAATTCTATTAAACATTTTTGCGCTTCTGTTGTTCCATCCAGCACGGGGAATATGTATCTGTATTCCGGTAGCATCTCGTGTTTTCTATTGCCGTAGTTTATTTCAGGTGCATAGTGATGAGGTCCAAGTTCGCCGGATACGTTTGTTATTTTGCATTTCAACTTCGACGAGCGGGCCGTGAGTAGTACTGGAATGTAGTGGTGCGTAGGCAACCCATAAGATTTGCCGGTGATCCTGCAGCAGCGTTTAGCATCGGCGGGCGAGATCGGTGCGAGGAGCGGGAAGTAGTTTGGCTTCGGCAGCCCCCTACTGCGGCCTGTGATTCTGCAGAACGACATCTTGGTTGTTTTCAAGCCGACATATTTGTTTGTAAACTCCGAAGATTAAAGTTTTTGTTTGTTTGGTGATCGCGATCGATGTATTTGTGCAAAGGCGCGGGCGCATATGCTCGCGTGTGCTCAGAGTGGAGGCCGTCGAGCGACTGAAGGCGCGGAACTTCGGACAGAGCTTTCAGCCAGCGCGGCCGCCTCACCACCTTCCACTCAGACCGTGTGCCGTATACATTGTTCCGGTTACGAGTTATTTATAAACAAAAGAAAGATAAATTTATTACTTACGCCAAAACATATGACACAGTTTTAATGATGAAAACATGGGAACGGTTAAACTGATAGTTCGATGTAAAGATGTAGCGGGTTATTACTAAGCCGGAGGTAATTCGCGTTGAGTTATTCGACTCGCACTCAAAACTCTACGTAAAGTTATACATAACAGTAAAACGTAACACTTGTTTGTTACTGTAATGATGTCAAAATTGCCAAAACATCGCCCGCCAAGAGTCAAGAAACGCACATAAATAAGTCCAATATAAGCTGTTGCACGTGAGAAGCGTTGTTTATTTCGAATTAAAAAATAAAATCTGAAAATGACTTCTTCCTAATTCATGGCGCAATAAACTTTTTATTCATATTTAAAATCGCAACAGTTAAAAAACGATGTGGATCCAATTAAAAAGTTGTCTAGATGTCATACTCCTCAACAGCTAACCTCGGTAACGAAATGAAAACTTCAGTAGTGTTGGTTAATTTTAGTTCCGTCTAAATCCGCGAACCTTCACGCTTACACCGTTCGAGGGTGAGCTGTTTATTTTCGCTTTGAGAAGTTATATCAAAAGCGACAGACAAAGGTAAACCGTATTGATATAAGACGTGTGCAAATATTTATAAACTCGGCTCGAAGTGGGAATGCTGGGAATAAATACACTTGAGGAAACAAGTTGGAACAAGATGGACTTGTTGAAAAGTTGCACTTACATTTCTAAAGTTTATTGTTCTTTGTGAGTCTTCACGTTTAATTTTATTATGCGACTTATGTATGGCATTACTTGTGTTTTCGAATCGTTTGAATCACATCACAGCGAATTGGGTAGGTAACAGATAAAGAAAAAGATAAAGAACAAAGTAAGGAAAGGCTTTATTTTTGGAATGTATAATGTTATACTTCAAAACAAATCACAATGTTATTTCTCAAAGAAAAACAAGAGTGTACCTAAAAAATAGTTTTGAAAATTACCTACACTCCTAAACTCAGTCCCGAAACGCCGTGAATAAAATTATAACAAAATCAAATTATAAAAAATACAATTATGAAAAACGTGATTCAAAATAAAACAATCTGTTCCAGATCATTCAAACTCAATTCATATGAAAACTATAAAAATGTGACGAAAATACAGCAAGGTCATCATCTATCTGCCTTGTAACTGATCTATTTTGAGATTAAAGGGATTAGCTAACGATGAGGGCAATAACTCATTTATTATTGTGGCCTTCTTCTAATTACAGTTTTGTAAATCTTTGCAGTTATGGTGGATTATTATAATTGAAGATGAAAAATATTAAAAGTAAGCAAACCCTAACAATGAAGTGATCCAATAAAGAATCAACGTTACCGACACAGCTCTGAGGAAAGCAAGCTAAAGTGGCAGTGGGGTGGTCACATTTCCCGAAGAATCTATAACCGTTGGGTATGTTTAGGCAAACGTAGCGTAGGACGACTCCCCTGTGGCCAGGGGAATGACAACCTGCAAACGGCGGCTGGCAGAAACTGGATGAGGAGAGCTGAAGACCAAGCTCAGTGTCCTGCATTAGGAGAGGCCTACGTTTGCAATATACACAGCAATGTGAGAAGAGAAATGCTGTGGATGATGAGGATCAGAAGAATTCAAGAATCCATACCTTTTAACTAATGGCCGGTTCCTATATCCCAAAGCGAACCGTTTTTACTTATAAAGTACAAAGCGACTTCTTCTATCTTTCTTGTTCTAATAGGTTTGTCTGAGAAACTTTTTGCATTGTTTTAACCTTCATCTTGACCGCCCAGCTTTCGAGGCTCGGTGATCACAAATCACAAGAACCCTGATCAAACCGCGTACCCGTACCCAGACAACTTCAATCGCCAAGATTGATGTCCGTTGTAAAACGTATCAAGACCTGCTGCTCTTTGATCGTCTCCACTTGTTTCCGCTCGTTATTGTGGGTAAAGACGTGTAAGGTCGAGGTGTATATATTTAGAGAGGGAGAAACGTAGTAAAATCTGCATATAGTAAGTAAGTTTAAGCGACGTTGCACATGGGAAAGCTGGTTTATTCTATTATTAAATATTAGGTACTTATCGAAGGGTAATTAATAAAGTTTTCATACCACCTGCTCGATAATGTCCAATTACATGTCACGCAATCTCAACGTAAAGCAAGTCATTATATCTCAAGGCAGATAAAGTTACATGAAACTCCCAAAGGATATATTGTGATTTAAATTTGGAACGTTAAAATTAGTATGACTCTTAGCATACTCGTAGATAGATGGGCATTATAGTTTGTTCGAAAACTGAACTGGCCACCATAGGCAGACCACAAAAAAAAGCGCGAATGAAAAGAATGTGAAACAAAAGACGGTGTTTGGTTAAATTTTAACAATTCCGTATTTTATCATTTTTAAGTCGTCGAACGATATAGATATGACTCCGGAGTTTATTACATCATATGCTAATAATTAATAATATACTACCGGAAAAATCCAAAGATAAATAAGAAAAAGTCAATAACGATTTTAATCGATGGAGAACAACAAAAGGAATCCATCCTTTTAGTTTATATCCAACATTTGTCATCAACTCGGAAAGTCTAGCAGCCTATGGTGCTTTTATTCAATGCTCAGATCCGGGATTTTATTGTCTCGCAGTAGGTATGAAAAGTAAAGTATTCATCTCGAGGATAAAGCCTGTCTTCGTCTTGGGCGGCTTGAACCCCTCGCTTCATTCAGGACTCTACGTATGTTAAGATTTGAACCCCCTCGCTGCGCTCGAGAGTTAACTAGAGTCCCTCGTTACCTCAGGGTCCAATATGCCGCTCGTAACGTAAGACACTGCTTTATCCTCTTTTATCTCATAATTTATTATTTCTCCAGGAAACGAAAACGGCGGCGATTTGGTCTTAGTGGTAGCTAGACGATCTTAGGTCCAGGTTGAGCGGGAGAGGGATGCAGGAGCAAATTTTAGATAAATTCATTTATTTTGAACGACATACAAGATGTATCGAACAATCGCTAGGACAGAATCTAGATAAACTTAAAAACTATCTTACAAAGCTAATTCCGGGTCGATATTCATGAGAGTTTTTAAGATATTTCGCTTTAAGACCGTAAAAGATCAATGAATCGAAAAATCTTATGATCGAGAAAAAATAAATCTAGGTTTTATCTCAGGTTAAAATCTTATTTAAATACTAAAATATACATATAAAAATATTAGCGCTGTGACTTGAGTACGAGTATTATATTTTTCATTCCAAATAAGGGCATTTGCTGCTCACATACACACAACGATACATACACACACACACACCCCCTCACACACACACACACACACACACACACACACACACATGCGCACACATTCTATCTACAATATTGCGTCAAAACAACTAAATATGTGGTTCTAACACTTCTAACGGTTTCGTATAAATAAATTACAATGTATTTAATTTATTTCACATTTGAATATGAAATATGAATCTGAACATATCGTAAAATCTGGATTATGAACTCAAATATGGTGGCATAATGACATACTTAACGCACTGCACGTCTCTTATAAGAAAAAAACATTATAACACTGTTTTTTAACTAATGTTATAATATATATTATTTTTATCATAAAAGCACCGGTTTTGTTCCGTACTACGAGAGTTTTGGCCTTTTAATATCGATGGCAGCGCGTGCTAGACCGTATGCGCACGAACTCGCCGTGGACTGGATTTTGGTGCCATAAGTTACTTTACATTAGTACCTATCCAATTTAATGTGTTATTGTTGATCAAAAGTTTTATTCTGATTATAAATGTCCGACAGTGTTAGTGAGAGAATTTGACTCCACCTGATATCATAGAAACAGCAACGAACATGACGAACGAGCATATGTCGTAATATTTTCTTGATTTTACCAGATAAATTTTGAAAATATTTTCTAAATTTTGCTTGTAAAAGCTCGTTCGTCATGTTCGTTGGTGTTCCGTGATATGATATCAAATTCTCCTCACGAACACCAAAACACATTAAAATGGTTAAAGTAAATTATGGCGCCAAAATTCAGTCCACAGCGAGTTCACGCGCATACGGTCTAACACGCGCCGCCATAGATAATAAATGTCGAAAACTCTCGTAGTGCGGAGCCAAACCAGTGCTTTCATAGAAAAATATATTTATATATTATAACATGTTTTAGTTCAAAAAACAGTGTAGTAATGTACTATTGTTTCTTATAAGACGTACGTGCCGTCTGTCATTATGCCACCATTTGTGAGTTTATAGTCCGGATTTTACGATATCATCATCATCATCATCATCATGTCAGCCTTTAGAAATCCACTGCTGAACATAGGCCTCCCCCAAAGAGCACCATGACGAGCTATCCTGTGCCACCTCCATCCACCGATTTCCTGCGATAGCTACAATGTCGTCGAAGGGGGGTCTCCCCACACCACTAAAAACATAAAAATTGCATATAAATTGCACTTTATAGCGTTGTAGCGTTGTTTCAATTATATTTACCTAGAAGGCGCTCGCCCACCGCGTGCAGGCTAGAATGCACCGTATCACAACGCGCGAGAACTTCCATTGCTCTAACCGTTTCAGAATCGCTCTGTTCCTTTTTCGCTCGGTAGGGTTGTATTAAGATATGACTAGGTACTTGTACTACTAATTATTCTGTGATATGTTATGACTTAGATATTGTAACAGAATAAATAAGTAATAATGTATTATGTTATTACTTATTATTATAAATTAAAATAGTTCTATTACATATAATTACATTCTTATCAGAATAGACCGACTACCTCATTTTTACTACCTACCTATCCCGTTTTCAGAACGCCGATAAGTTCAGTGAGATACCTACCTACGTGTCGTTGGTTGATTATGATTATCTATAGGTATTGCACTTTGATGAATAAAGGTGCCTGTATGAATTCCATGCTTTTTAATGAGTGAAAAATAAATTGCTACCTACGTAATAAAAGGTATTAAAAGTAGGTAGGTATTATAAAAGACATATATTATATAAATTCCTAATTAGTTGTAGGCTACTTACTAAGCCCGATCAACAATACCTACTATAATCAATTATAAAATTACGTTGATCGATTTAATAAACGACTTTATTTCTGCGCGGAAAACCTTAAATATGCGTAGCTTCGGTATGGAACACAAATGAAATAACATAAAACTATAGGAACCTACGTAATAAAAAAATATCAATATCTAACTACATAACTAGGACCTATTATAGGTATTACAATTTATTACCTTTCAATATCCTTTGGAAACGTAAAGAATGACAATTTGTCATTTCTATCACTATTCAAACAGCCGAATGCTATGCAGTACTTTCTAGCTTTCTTCTTGGGACTCATAATTAAAAAACGAATAAAGTTTGCCAATAACTTTACGTGAGTAGGTGCTCTATCGCTAAGTACAAGGCGCGCGACTCATCGAGCGCACGCTTGACACTCGACTGAACTGACCCGAATATTGGGTCCCCGAATTTATTTGTACTTGTTACGGAGTGCGACCGCCCTGCCCACACTTCGCTTGCTTGATACGATATGAGTGTAGATAAAATTAAATATAATAGATTTAAAATAATAATAACACCGAAATGCCTTAGAAAATAACACAATGCTAATTTTGAAATTTTTCTTCTTTGCAGCAGGTGTCATAGTTATGTTTTTTGCAAATAAATTTTGAATATTCGACAAAATTACGAATTGTACATCGTAAATCGTCTAAAACAACCGCCCATTCAGCTTCTCGAGTCGGAAACGTCGAGAAAACACCGGATCGTGTACATGTAACACCTGCGTCTGCGCCGCCACCGGGCACTTCCGGCGAATGTCAGGTGTAGTAATTATACAGCGACAGTTCGAGGAAAAGCTCTATTTTGAGTGCGAAAATCAAGTACTTGCGTATCTTTTTCGACTTGTGTTGGTCTGAGATGGGATACAAATTATTAAATAACTTAAGATAAGTAAGTTTTGAAAGACTGTCTTACATTTTTATTAAAAGCTTTTATTTAATTTCAATTGTATGTACGAGTATGCATCTATGTATTTCTGTATGTCCTGGAATCTTACAATTCATATTTCGAGCACTTCCCAATTAACAATCCTGCTGAAACTTTCAGGGTAGCTCACAAATCGATGACAAAGCAAAAAAAGAGAAACATAAAACAAATGTGACAATGCAATAATAAATGACTTAGAAATATAAAGTGACAAAACGTAAAAAAAATAATAGAAAAATCTTCTTCTTTTTTAATTATTATTTTATTGTTATTTTACTTATTCCAAACAATTGCTTGGAATAAATAACAAAACGTATAAAAAAAAGAAGCTTTAACGAGATTTTAATACAACTAACAAGCGGTTTCAAGAAAAGGATTTTTTTGGTAGCCTTTTTATATTTATCACGATTTTTTCAATATGTTAAATAAGAGGATTCGACAAAAACATTCTTCTAAATAAAAAGTGTAAAATATAAATTTGCAGTAAATTTGTATTTTGTTGCATACTTTTATTTGTGACATATGTTTTAGCATCCGCTGGCATTTTCACAAAGGGCCACTGTTTGGCTGATTATAAAGACCTGAACTCATTTCGGCCCGTCCAGATCCTGGTCAAAGTTCATCTGGACAGGCCGCACTGTCCAGATGAACTTTGACCAGGATTTTGGAATTGCGAACACAACCTTTTGTTTCGGTAGCTTAGCCATAAACGGTACTTCAAATATATACACTGACGAACACAAAAACTGCATCAAAGTACAAAGCGACTTTGTAATAAATATATTAACCAATTATGCAAACTTTTCATACAAATTCAAATTGAAAACTTGGTTGGAAATTGGTTCGTTAACTTCGAAACAGCGAAGTATCATATCCTTAAGTTTAAGTTTGTTTACTGGAAACGTCTCTTTTTTTTAACATAAACGGTAAATTGTACAAAAATTGATTTAATTGAAAAATGGTTTTAACAATTGAGAAAAAGTTAAAGCACACGTTTTCTTCTTTTAATAAGGTGTGTTACCTCCACGTGCCCTTATTACTGACCTGAGCGACCTGATTAGGGTAAACGGTGTTGCGGACTATTGTCCCATTCTAGTGAAATTGATTTTCTTAGTGCTGCCACTGTTGTGGGCACAGGATTTCTCGCATGTGCAGCTCTTTTTAAACTGTACCAAACTCAATCAATGCTCAATCGGATTAAGGTCCGGACTGCGTGCTGGCCGCCAATTCATGGTACGTATTCCAACCTCTTCGCAATATTGTCAAACTCGTGTAGAGGCATGAGGTCGGGCATTGTCATGCATTAGAAAAAAAAGCCTATGAATCCCAAAAGTACCACGTGATCTTCTAAAATCTCTTTTATATAGCGATGTGCTATCAAATCTGTAATCGTTTTAACAGACCATGTCAATGAATACAAGTTCCATTCGCCCGTTCACCGATAAGCCACCCCAGACCATACACGAACCACCTCCAAAGGAACAGGCTCCTCACTGCAAGTTTGAGCATATCTCTCCCCACGTCGATGATACTCTTCTGCGACCATCTGCACCATATAAACATGTCCTACACTCATCAGTGAATAATACGGAGGTCCATTGCTATTCAGACAAATTTAGGTATTCACGAGCAAATCTTAAGAGAGCTTATCTGTGAGCTGCAGACAATTTTGAAACATTTGCTAGTCTTAAAGGGTGCCTTCCTTTAGCCTCCTTCTTATTGTTCGTGCACTCATGTTTACTTCACGTACTTCATTCAGCTCTGTTTTGATGTTAAATGACGCGAGGAAACGATTTTGCAAGGAAATTGACACAATAAATCGATCATCACGACGGGTGGTTACTCAAGTTCAAGACGCGGTACCGGCGTACCGCGTCTCCTTTTGTAAGAACCTGTCTCCTACAATCCTCCTTGTACAATCTAGAAACCGTAGACTGGTTTAAATTTGAATTTCTAGCAATCGTTCGTTGATCCAAGCCTTGCCGCACCAATGCCACAACTTGTGCGGCTTGTTCGGACATATACAAAGTAAAGTAAGTGAAGTATACAAATTATTGTACCGACACTCTTGTTGAGTTATAAGACTACCTATCAATTCTATTAGTAACAATAGTTCGGAAGAAATGTTCGGATTCTTGGCCTTCTTTTTTCGGTACTTAATGATCCCAATACTCCTAGGTATCTCAAAGAATCTTTTCAATACCTTAGTAACACTCACGAGCGTCTTCTTAGGTCCTCCAGTAACCTACTTCTTGCTACTCCTAAGCACCTTTCCTCCTTTCTGGACAACTCCTTCTCCGTTGTAGCGGTAAGACTGTGGAATGCGTTGCCAATAGACATAAAAAAGGCAACTTCTAAGAGTATGTTTAAGCGCCAAGTTCGCAACTTTTATGTCGAAAAGTTTCATCATTCATAATTTCTCTCTTTTTTTGTTTTTCTTATTTGTTCCTAGATATAGTATGGATTCTTTATAAACTGTTTTTTTTTTTAATTAATTTTAATTATCTTCTTTTTTTTTCCTGTCGTACTTAATGATAAATGATAATAATATTATTATAATTTTTTATATATTAGTGTATTACTTATAATATTCTTATGTATTCTTTTAGCTAGGTACCTATTTCTATTCACTTTCGTTATTATTATTTTTTTACTGCACCGCTACCATTTTTCTTGCACTTCCAGGTTGACTGGTAGAAAATGCTACTTAGCATTAAGTCCTCCTTGTACATTGTATTTGTGTGCTAAAGAATAAATAAATAAATAAATAGTTTAATTTGCAAATGAAAAAAAACCAATCAATTTAAAACTTTACCCTAATAACACGCAAATCTGAGAACACGCGTAAATTTTCTACGGCTATAATAATTTGTTTTGCTGCAGTTACATTTTTCAATGATTAATGACCAGTCTTCAAAACCTTTTGATTTAAGTAATTCTAAAAAAATTGCATACTTACTTATTAAAAATATTTATTTGAAAGAAATCTTGAACTTTGACGCAGTTTATGTGTCCGTCAGTGTACTCGTATATATAAAATCAAATCGATCCCATTCAATCCCATTTATCATCTTCATGATAACGTGTTTTAAACTCTTACTAAAAAAATAAAAAGGCTAAGTAACTCTCTTAAATAAAAACTGTGTTACGCGAGTTCCAAATGGAAGTGAAAACTGACTCTTAAAATACTTTTAATATTTACTTAGTAAAGGTCGACTCTCGTCTGTAAAATATATATAAAAGCCATTTCTAATCTCTATTTTTATTTATTTTAACCCTTAAGGAATATGAATCTAAAACTGTTTTAACAGCCTGTTGTACTTAAAGGAACTAAAGCATTTATAGGTGTAATGTGAAAAGATTTTACAGGTCATAAAATTATAGATGATTCAGACTAAGCTCGAACATTACGAAGCAGTTTTCCGATAATCATGATGTACTAATGTCATGCCAATAACGATTTCCTTGAAGCTTTTTACGACATTTTCCCCAAAGCTTTAAGGAAAATCTCGCGATTATTCTCGAGGCCAAAATTATAAGCAGTGTCACAAAACCAGTGAGTGATCACGATAAACAACCTCCGTGCTCTAATTCTCGCGAATCTGTTTACGGAAGAACACCCAGACGCGGTGGCGGGAAAATGATTTGACAGCTGTCACTGCTTCATTAAAAATTGGAGGGAAATAATAAAGTGTCATTGAGGGAAATGAACTCTGCTCATGTGAACGGCCGAAAGGAACACAAATCACGGTAAGTGTAAGGACATCAAAGAGTGCATACAATTGAGGTATATTTTTGACAGCATAAGATTTTATTAAGATTTGTTGCGAGTGCACTTCTGAAAAGCTTTGTTCATGAACAATACATACATATGTATTATCTTAACCTCCTAGGACCCAGACTTGTTATTTTTTTTGTACTCGTTCATACAATTTGTTTGAAAATTCTTTGTCAGACCCAAAGGATATAAATGATATATGTATTTATTATTTAAATTAGTTGTATAAAAAATATATTTTTAAGGTTGATTATGACCTAATGATTGGCCTAAGAGTAATAAATAAAACAGGAAAAATAGTACTCAATGGTGAATTGTATCCGCTAAAAGCTTTATTATAATTACATAGTGTTCAATTGACAATTTTACTTAGTGTTTTAATGTTATGATGACAAAAACTTTAATAATTGCACTTTTCACGCAAACAAACAAAAATTAAACTTATTTAGCATTATAAAAAAAGAACATAGTTAAAAAATACTTTTTGAGATCTAATTGTTTGTCTTATAATATAGTCCACATCTCATTGTTTTCCATGTGTTGGTTGTAATCTTCATCCGAAGCACCATCTTCAAGAAAATCATCCCCTTTATAATCGGACTGATCAAGGATGTTACTGACGTCTTCTTCTGCGAGACCTGTGGATCAAAGGGTAAATTAAACTGCAATTATAACCTGACTACGATGACACATTGAAACTCAAAATGCAGAAAAGTATTTAAAAAAAAAAAACTAAGTTTTGGTCTAAAGTCCCGAAGTACAGAAAAATGGACAGATTCGATTCCCTGCGAAATAAATTAAGTTTACTTATAAAATTCATCTAAATAAAATTGAAAACGAATAATGTACTCATTGCTCAATATAAAATGATATATTTTTTACGTAATATCGATAGTGATCCGTTTGATAAATTAAGATTAAAACTCACCTTCGCGGCTGGGCGACGCCATCTTCTCGCAACCCCACATGTGTTTGACAGTTGGTGTCAAACGGTTGGAAGTATTGAAAACAAAAGACATGATTGTACATCATCAATCTTATACGTCACATGACTAAATTCAAGCCCGCCAAGATTCAACGCGCTTAAGAGTAAGTTGAATAATATGTACAGAAACACACTGGGTCTCCATGACTACAGGTCAGGATTAGTGTTGGGACTGACGGGAGCAACTTATTATGTCCAGAAAAGTGGACGGAGGGTCATAGGAGGTTAAAGAAAAGAAACATCAATGGCAGAGTGAAATGTGATGACGATTTTCATCGAAGAAATAGTTATTTATTATGCAAGGCGGCAAAGTGATTTTTTGGCGAGAGCACTTGTATTGAAACCTGAGCAAGCGAAGAATTCTAGGATTGAACCACGAGCGAAGCGGTGGTTCAAATATAAAATCCTGAGCGTAGCGAGGGTTTCAAAAGTACGAGACGCCAAATAACTTTGCTGCCGTGCGCAACACAAAACTTTTCACCTCACTACAGCGAGGAAAATGCTAGTGCAAGAAAAACAGCTAAAATAATATATTAAATTTGTATTTATAATAATATTAATAATAAAATGGGTCTAAAAAAATAGAGTAGAATAGAGTAGAATAAAGTAGAATAGAGTAAAATAGAGTAGAACAGAGTAGAACAGAGTAGAACCGAGTAGAACAGAGTAGAACAGAGTAAAACACAGTAGAATACAGTAGAACAGAGTAGAACACAGTAGAAAAAAGTAGAACAGAGTAGAATAGAGTAGAATACAGTAGAACATAGTAGAACACAGAAGAACAGAGTAGAGTAGAATTGAAAATGAAAAGAGACGAATAGAGTCGAGTAGAGTGGAGTATAGTCGAGTAGTCGCGTAGAGTCGCGTAGAGTCGAGTAGTCGCGTAGAGTCGCGTAGAGTCGAGTAGAGTCGAATAGAGTCGAGTAAAGTCGATTAGAGTCGTTAAAAAAGAGAGTTAAAAAGAGGACGAATAGAGTCAAGTAGAGTAGAATCGAATCGGATAATAATATAATATAAATCAGTAATAAAGTATTTTCAGGGAATTGTCGGTATATAAAATTATTGAATAGAAAAGTTCGAATTTTAAAAACTCTTTCCACGCTAGCGGGTAAAATGCAATTTTGCACTCAGATTTCGAATGACAAACAGAATTTTTCCGAGCTTGTGAGGTGAAAAATATGTTAAAGGAGAGGATTATTGCGACTAGCTGTGCCCGCGTGGTATTTTCTCTAAGTTGAAAGTAACCTATATGTTATTCCCGGACCAAAAGTAATAATGTTCAATATACTACGTCATCAGCCTACATCTGTCTACTGCTGAACGTAGGCCTCTCCTAATGCACGCCACTGAGCTCGGTCTTCAGCTCTCCTCATCCAATATACTACGTCTCACCAAAATTCTTTCAGCCATCACATCACTTTCAGCCGTCTTTTTTTAGCAATTGCTTGGCTTCTATTCATTGGAAACATCAGATTTCAAGTCATCAGTGAAAACCGCACTTCAAGCAAACCAGTAGTTTTACGCGATGCGCGAACAGACAGACATATTCTTGTTCAGTAGCTTATTTGAAGTCCCCTAGACCAAGTTGTTTTTTACTTTCTTCCATGTACAAACTTTTTGTAACTTACTGCTGCATTATAAGTACTAGCTGTGCCCGCGTCATTTACCGCGTGGACATTTTTTTGAGGAAAAGTATACTATGTTATATTCCACGACCTATAAAGTACAATGATACCGAACTTCGTGCAGCCATTTTACGATTGTAGGTTATTTTAGTAGGTATTTAAGCATTTTCTAAGGGAGTGAAGTCTTTTATATGTAGTACTATTATTTATTCTGTGCCTTCAAATAGTTTTTATCGATTGCTCGGCTTCTACTCATCGGATTAAGATAAAAAGCACACCACATTTTATGTGAAAACCTAAGCTTTCTAACTGTGCGGGCGCGTCTAGTTAGTATACGTAGTAGTTACGTATAGGTAGATTAAGGGCTTGGAAATAATATAATAATGATATCCGAACAAGGAAATAATCGAGAAATCGCGACTTCATAAATTAGAAAACGAAATCAATCAATTGAAAGATCCCAATTGTGGGTGAAATAAAACAAATTATCCGCAACAGAGGATACCAGACCCGTTAATAAAATAAGGCTATTTGTTTCGGCGACAGTAAATTAGGGGAAAATACTGTGTAAACATCAGTCAAATTGGATGGGATTTAATGAGAGCAACCCCTTGTCGCATTTAGATTACAATCTAGTGAGTCTATTTAAATAATTTCTAGATCTTGAATCTAAAGCAGTTTAAATATACTCTTTGTCTAAAAGTTATTTCTAGAATGTTTTCTCGTTGATTTATCACAGTTGATAATGCGGTGGTGCAATATGTTCGGATGCTGATTTGTTACATACATAAAAGAATTCAAAGAGTTTCGTTTCCAGAGAATGATGATGTGTGAAATTGTAGATAGGTACCTATTATTGGTTGCGTGTGTGATACATCAATCATTCGTAGATATTGAAATATTAAAAATTGGAATCTATTTCGGTGTTTAGTTCGTCTTGCAAAATGGAACATATTTGATATAGAAGAGAATCCGAGAAAAATATTTAAAGTTTAATAGAAAAAAAAACTGCTACTGTATTCTTTTTATCTTTTTATTTTGACGATATTTTGTCATTTTTTTTTAATATTTGTCTTTTCTGCATTTTTTTAAGTTTTTTTTTATATTATGTGAATGACTTTTTATTTTTAGTGTAGTATATTTAATGATTTACTTTGAATATTTGCACGCTTGCTTGCAGGCTGAATACAATGACGTACAAATTTAACAAGAACTGAATTGTAATACAAAATATGGGGCACTAAGGGCATGTAACTTTTCCTTTGTAATGAGAAGCTTTTAATCCTACGAATTTGGTCTATTTTGAAGAGAAATAAACTGATTCAGTGTATTTAAAAAAAAAGTACGGTCTCTCTAAAATATTCAATGTTTAAAGAAAACCCTAGTTGGTCTGTTTGTTTTAGTAAGTTACTTTGGGGAAAAAAACCTGGCGAGAAGAACAATAGTTTATTGAAACCAACTCGTATTATTAGTTTTTTTTTTAAAGAAATTAGTACTTTTAAATAACAAAATATGCTGTTCTGTTTTTCTTTAAATAAAATCCAAATGTTTCTCCAGAACAAAAGCCTCTAGCTACAAAGGAAAAGGTACCGACCCTTGATGCCCTATTATTTTACACACCCTGTTACATACAACACTGACAAAGATTTACAGATTTTGAATAAAAAGCCCTGACCTCTACAAAACTTGGCAAATATTAGTTAGGTAATTTGTTTACAAGCCCGCTTAATCACGTTACGTTGTACCCCCGCTAGCGTTAGCACTCAGTTAACGTTCAACAAACGGCGTTGATTCCTGTGCAGCTGTGGCATCTGGCACTACATTTAATATACCGACGACAGATGACTATTGCGCGCACAAATACCTGTACTGGCAGAATAACGAACTAGGAAAAGCTGGCATTGTCTGCTAAAGTGTTGTTGAAACGATTATTTTGTTAGTGACATTGCAAAGGCCACAAGGTGTCGCTGCATTTAAAAAAATTGTATCTATTAATTCATTTAAATGTCTGACTTGTGCACCTAAAACACACAGTATCTACAGCTTCTAAACAAGTAAATTATGAACACCTAAAACATGTACAGTATAGCTTCTATAGCAGTAAAGAACATAGGCGGAATTTTATGCGATAAATCTTGCAGCGTCTTGACATATCATTTCTACAGAACTAAAGTAATTATTTTTCTACGTTTTTTCAATATAGCCTGTAAGCTAGAAAAAACCTAGTTAACAAATCAATTTAAAAAATCATGAAATTGTAACTTCATTTCCTTCCGACAATGTTTAACCGGCTTTGTTGCCTGCCCAACGAGTGAAAAAATATATATCGAAGACGTTTCCGGTTTGGACGTCAAAATTGTCAACACAGTATACTTCCCACCCGGTATTTTAAACCAAAGGAGGTTGAATTACGCTTTCTTCCCACCCGGTTTTTTAAACCAAAGGAGGTTGAATTAAGCTTACTGGTGTTAAATCTTTTTCTCCTTGCGATAAACAGAATAATAAAATAGACAAAATGGTACGTCAATATAAAACCTCTATAGAAAACATTATACCTACTCGTAGCAAAGGGAATACATTGCATTATAGTCTATGGAGGAAGTGTAAAGAAGTGTTGTTATAATAGGGTATGTTAATTTATTTAATTGTTTTGCACAAAAATAGTGTAGGTACAAGGAAGGACTTAATGCTAAACAGCATTATCTACCAGGCCGTGAAAGAAATAATAGTACATATATATAGTGTTGGTTAAAGTACCTATTGAACAATAAATACGAAAGAAAACAAAGCTTTGTGTACATAAAATATTTTGTGTAAGGAATTGTTGCAAAATCTTTGTGCTAATAGAGAACAATTGTTTCCCTGCACAGTGAAACAGCAGCAACATATCTAAATATATTGTTTTGTAATCTCGCCAGGCAGTAACAGATTGAAAATAATTCTTATTCAAAACCCTAGTCTGTTACATTACATAGGTAATTGAATAGGTAGGTACTCACAATATCTTGAAACATTATATTTATCACGCATAAGTACTTACTTGCCTACCTAATAAAGCGGATAAAATAATTAAAATCTCTAAGACTTGTTTCAAAGGTCATTAACAGACATAACCTACAAAACTTTGAAGCCTAATAACAATTATTCCTGGCCTACCCAATAAATATATCTTAGACTAAAAATCTCAGGAAATGATACTGAATTACTAGCGATATTTTTTGTCTAAAGACGCCGTGAATTTGACTGACATAAAAGTATGTATGGGATTTCGCCATTGTTCTTTTCGTCTTTTGTTCTAAGCAAACTTATTCAGTAGACAACGGATGTCAAAAAGTTGTCTGGACTTAATTTTAGCACATTGACTGATTGACAACATTTTGACACACTTTGCTCATTACCTACGCGTATTGTCTGGGGTGGTCTGGAATTTTGGGACATTGAAAATTACGGTCATCTAAACAGACAGACAGACCCACGTAACGTAATAATAGTACCTACTTTAGTAGAGATTCGGAAGACGATTGTATTACATTATATGAAGTAGGTACTTGGCGATCGGCCCAGTCAGTTAGAGAAGATAGCCAACCACTTGTATGAGTTACCTTGAAAAATGGCATTAATGTATTAAAAATTTATAATAGGCCGAGTCAGATACAAAAAAGTATAAAGGTTTAGCAAATAAATAAATGTAAACCCATTTATCCACATTAGAGATCCTCTTCCTATATTATAGGTGGGTGGATGTGGTGGTTACAGTTTCGTCATGTCCGTCGGTCCGTCTGTGTGTCAATATTATATATATATTAGTAGCCGCTACATTTATTATAGAATTTCCATTATGAAAATGAATAAGTTCACGAGCTAAATCCAACCAAGTTCACGTGCAATTGATCCCGTTTGTTGTTTTTACAAACAACAAACTCAATAATTAGACAGATAGGTACCGAACGCATTTCTTAAATAGCAAACCAAAGCTCAGACCAAAGTTTATGATCCGACGCGCACTTGACACTTTTTATTTATGAATCTTGACTATAAATCAAAATTAATTTACAGTACAGGAAATGTGAAACTAAATATTTTTAAAAGTGACTGTCAATGCTATAAATTTTGTATCATACGACTACTACCGGACGATAAAAGACGAAACGTAACCTAAATATATGCAATTTATTATATAGCGACTACGATAAGTCCTTTTCTGGATGACCTAAGGATATTTGACCGAGCCCTGAGCGTCCAATCATAATTTTTAAACCACAAAAGCTAACCAATTGCCAACAAGAAACTGAAAACGGAAACAAACACTGTTCCAAAGACACATAATGTAGCATTCAGCTGCACCTCCATCGAATTGGGCCGCATCCAGACTAATTATAAGCTCGTAAATCCTGACTTGCGGCCATAAGTTATCACCTCGAATTGTGGCCATAAGTCCTCATCTGGACTTGGGACATTAATAACTCCGCAGACACGCAAGGAAAGCCGCGTGACAGCGCGAGTGATTGAGACTAATCTGTTGACAAACTCAGTAATAGAGATGTTGTAAATTTAGGATAAATTATAGAGAAACGAGAGATGGTAACAAAATAAAAACAATCTCTTCGGCTTCTTTATCGATTTTAACATACCAATGTTAACGACAAGAAATTTTCTGTAAGTCAATTAATACCATCTTAATTCGTAGTTGTAAAGACAATCAAGGCACATATTCTGAAAAAGCCTAATTGCCGTTTTAAGACAGTCTTGATATTATAAATATATCACTACTGAACCCGGAATCTTCCTCTGACAGGTAGAGTTCAACGTTTCCTTAAAGGTTACCTATTTAAATTATTGGGCTCGTAAAATGTTTAGCTCAGTTATTACGGGCGATAAAATGTTTTACGTGAAAATACTGTGGGTACAGGTGCGCGGAGCACTCAGCAAAGCGAGTATTTAAGTAACTACAAATAAATTGAATACCAGACCAAGACTATTTTATAAATTTTATATTCCGCGCGAAATGTACCTATTTACTCACACAATAATGATTTTATAAGACTGTAAGCTATAAAACCGAAGTAGTCCATTGCTGCTATTGACCACTCTTTTCTGGACTGCGCCCATCGTATCCAACAGGGTGTCTACACACGTAAACAGCAAATTTTCTATTCTATTCCAAATGTATTAGGATTGATATAATATGCAAGTTTGTGTAGAATACAAATATAATAGAGCAAATTTAATGATAATTAAGTTAACCTTTGTCGCTTAGGCTCTCGCCTTTCCTCAGTGCTTTTCAATCGTCTCCATACAGTCAACTGTCAACTCATCAAGCAGCTGGTGACTCGTTTATTCTCTTTCAGTATATTATAATCCTAGAAAATAATTAAATGCCCCCTTTCCCAAAGCCTGACCAAATCTTATACTTCCACAACAATAATTTTAAATAACAACCCAAATAAACATCAGTCCATGACTCCTGAGACGTTTTAAGTCCAATGTTTTTCCGCGACACGAAATAAATGGCTTGCATTCAACCGGGAACCGTCCGCATTTCTTTAATTCGCACAATAATTTATGCTCGTCTCCAAATTGGTGAACGTTTAATACTTTGGCGTTTACATATTGGAGAAAATTAGCAGATGATTACAATTATTTGGGTCGGTTTGGGCTGTTTGGATTAGAACTGACAAATTATCTCATGAGTTCTCTCGGACTATAGCATCAATGTATATATTTAAAATCTGATGAAAGAGCCTCATTTAAACATTATGCGTTTAGGAATATAAACACTACTGTGCTGTTACTAAATAGAGGCTGAATTGGCTGAGATTTATATAATAAATCCCTTGGTTTCGTAGACCCTCTCTACGTTCAGTTTAAGCGGTGGCCAATTCCTGCTAATCCCTTTAATGGCCTGCCTCAAGGTGGTCTTGCATAATACGTATAATAATAACAGTGACTTTATTATTTGTTTAGACTACGTTTTTTTTGTTGTAAGACTTTGATTTTATGACATTTTATTTATTAAGATAATTATAACTAATCTTTCCTTTTCCTATCTTTTAAGCGATCTTTTGATGGAGGCCACGAATTATAAAAAGTTTTGAATTACACGTTTATCTTCGTTTTCAAATTGAACTGCAATGTGATGTTTTATAGCTACATAGACTATCTAGATAGATAAATGTTGTATAGATATACAACATTTTGAAAGCTGAAGTGAATAGATCTTGATCTACGTTCAATGATTATCGTCGGCCACATCATATCATCAGGCGAGTTGGTATTAAACTACCAACTCATGTAATCTTATTGGCATACCGAACCTTCTGCCATTTTAAAAATAATATTGATTTCTTGGCCATAAATGAAAATAAACACGACAGGAAAAATTATAAGAAACAAAAAGTGTTCCATAAAAAATTGCCTGAGTGTCATACTTTCTGAGATATTTAGGATTTAATTAAAATAAAAAACTTTATTTACACGCATTCGGAAGCTATCTTGTATTTTATGTCTTGGTATGTGAACCACCTTATAAATAACTATTTGATGAAATTTATGTCACAGACAACTATAATAATAACCTGCGCCATCCCATAGTTGCACGACAAATTAATTTATCGTGTTTTTATTTAAAAAAATATAATAATTTAATCGTGTATTTCGAAGAAAAATAGTAGTTTTTGAACCCAAATACGAGTAGAGTTGCCGCGAATAGTTGTTATAGCGAATAGTCGAATACCGATTAATCGCCATTCACTTTGGCGAATAGTCGACTAACTCGACATTACTATTCGACATAAATAAGGCACATTAAAAATATTTCTAATTTCTTCTAAGGTTGTGAGAAAAGAAAACAATAAAGTTAAAGAAATCTGTTTCATGTTATACATATCTACATTTATATGTAGTATTTTAATTTTTAAATGCTGGCAACCCTTTTCTTGTACATATTTTACGGGGAATACCCCGTTTTGTATTACCCAGCGTTTACTATTGTAGGGGATTTACCGCTCAATCAATACGCTTGTGTTTAGGCGATTAGGGTAGGCGGCACGCATTTATAATTTGATTTTCGACATCGGTTGACGTTTTTTATTTTTTCTTTCTATGCTTATTTGAAAATTGCTATTGAATTAAAGACTTGAATACTTAATTAGTTAAATTGTTACTTAAAAAGAAGAACAATCATGCCAAACCCAGGAAAAAAATCTCATGTTTGGCTACATTTTGAAGAGAAAGAAAACAGTGCAAAATGTAATTTATGTGGTGTAAAAATAAGTAGAGCAGCAAAAAAAGCAGGAACGACGGCTTTGCAGAATCATTTGAAATTCAAACACCCAGATGAGTATGGTAAAATTTATGGAAGCTCAAGTAGTCATGCTCAACATAATGCTCCCGCAGAATCATCTCCAAGTACTTCCTCATCCACCCAGTTGCCCATTCAGCCTTTGGTGCAACCGTCACTGCAACAACTACTTGAAAAAAAAAAGCTCTGGGACATCAACGATAGCCGAGCAAAAAAATATCACTACTTGATTGGTGAAATGATCACTATTGACAACGAGCCACTTTCCATCGTCGATCATCATGTGGGCTTTAAACGTCTTATTAATAATGCTTTGCCGCAATACACTATTCCTGGCAGGACATATTTCATCGAGAAAATAATTCCAGACATGTATGAGATTAGCAAACTAAAAAACGAGTTAGAAAGGGCTGAAGCTATAGCATTCACTACCGATCTTTGGACTTCTTCTGTAAATAATGCTGCATTTCTGAGTTTAACAGGACACTGGATATCAGAAAACTTTAAACTGAATCATGCCGTTCTAAACATGGCTCATTTTCCTGAATCACACACATCAGAAAATATCAAAAGAGAACTGTTACAGTGTGTAACGAAATAGGACATACCCATCTCTAAAATTCAAGCGATTGTTCACGATAATGGGGCGAATATGGTTAAAGGAGTTAAGGAAACTCTACTTCCTTCAGAGCGTTGCTTCATACATACTCTCCAGCTGGTGATAAATAATGCATTAGATAACAGTTTTCCAATAAAATAAATTCTTACTAGTGCCCGCCGCATAGTGACACATTTTAATCATTCAGTATATACAAAACTTGAAAGTATTCAATCTGCGCTCGGACTTCCTAAGCATAAACTGATTCAAGATATTCAAACTCGCTGGAACTCAACATATTACCTACTGGAGCGTCTATTTGAGCAAAAAAGAGCAATTTCGGTGTATATTTCAGAATCAAGGAGCGTGAATTTTGAAAATTTGACCAGTGATCAGTGGGATGTTATAGAACATCTGTTAAAGCTCTTAAAACCTTTCGAAGAGATAACAAAAATCACGAATTCCACATATGCACCTATATCAGATGTGATACCTAGCACTGTTTCATTAACCAGATACCTAATGAAAGATGCGCTCATTCAACAAACTGCACACGTTGATGATTTTAGAAAGGCGTTAATAGAAAATATGCAAGCCCGTTTTAACTTGGACGATCTATGCTTCAGGAAGACATATTACTTGTCGACATTTTTAGACCCCCGCTACAAGGACTTTTACTTTGACGCTACCCAAGCTGAACGGAGCCGTAGAGCTGCGCTCAGAGAAGGTCTTAGGCTTTCTTTAGATGACGAAAATGATGATTCGGATCCAGAAACGGCATCCAAAAGGTCTCGTTTAGACAATGAAAGTGAGCATGTCGATTCAGAAACTCATAAACTATTTTGGGCATGTTTTGAAGAATCATCTATAGAGCAGCCTACTGAAGAGCAACCCAAGAATGCCACTGCTGAAGAAATCACCCACTACATCGCATTAGCAAAGGCTGACCGAAAAATAAACGCATATGAATGGTGGGCTTTGAGTACCAATAAGAATAGATTTCCTACTTTAAGTAAGCTTGCTAAACAATACTTAATCACACCAGCAAGCTCTGTTTATTCAGAAAGACTATTTTCCGAGGCAGGTTTAGTTTATGAGGAAAAGCAAAACCGACTTGCTCCCGACCGTGCAGAAAAAATAGTTTTTTGCACCACAATCTGCCTCTGTTGGATTGCAAATATTAATTAAAAAGCCTAACTAATTTAATTTCATTAATATGATAGGCACAGGCACATATTATTACAGTTAATAATTGATACTGTGTATTGTTTTATTAAGGAAAATAATAAAAATTGATTATTTTTAACTCATTCGTTTTTTTGTTCGTTAAAAGTTTATTTTAGACTATTCGCCGAATGCCGAATAATTTATTCGGTATTCGACGAATATCAAAAAAATGTCGAGTAATGCCGAATACCGAATAATAGCGACTATTAGCGGCAACTCTAAATACGAGTATCTCAGAAAGTATATCAGGCATAGTTTTAACAGTTTCTTTTATGGCCAAGAAATCGTTTTTTTTTTCAAAAATACAAAAATATTAGAAACGGAATATTTACCATGGTCCATGGATACTATTTCACAAGGTGATACTATTAGTGTTTTGTGTCGTGATGGAGTTGGTTATCAGAGTGTGAACAATGGCACTGGTGTAACGCTTAATAAACAAGTGAGAAAGAGGGTACACAATTTTGTCTGCTCGTAAAAACTTATCATCCACTCAGAGTGTGAACAATGGCACTGGTGTCACGCTTAATAAACGAGTGAGAAAGAGAGTACACAATTTTGTCTACTCGTAAAAACTTATCATCCACCCGAAGTTACTTCAGTTATCCGTGATCATGGCGCTTGCAACAGTGCCGAAATATCGGGACTTCAGTAAAAATAGTATCCATGGTAAATGTCCCGTTTCTTATGTTTAAACTTTGTGACCATGTTAGTTTTAAACCATATATTATACATAATATAGGGGAGAGGTGGTATGAAAGGGGCACGTATTGAAAGGGACAATTCATTTTACCGGCTAAATAAAAGTTGTCTCGGAACAACACTAATTTTATTGTATTGCAACCCAAATGCACATCTATTTGCACCTAACTTCACGTTTCAGTCAATTAAAAGATAGCGGTGTCGTACGTGTGTTTGTATGAGAGTTCAAAAGTTTTATTTTTGTTAATGAGGAGAAACGTTTTAGCAAATACTATAAGTTGTTTATTTATCTGTGTACAATTGTTTACTATAGGTTAGATACAGATAGACGTGAGAATAGAAGGTCATTAAACATTTGATTACAAATGAAGATTTCGGTGTTATATTTTTATTTTGTATGTGATATTTATGAAAGGGACACAACAAACGGTTATGAAAGGGACGACTTATTCTGACTCTATAGATGATATTTTTGAAAGTTTTCTGAAATATCACTCCAAGGTTAAGGATACCGCAGCCACACACAAGATAAAAGAGAAGATGATAATAATATTTAATAAAACAGTGTAATATTTGTAAGAAAACATATTCAGAAAGCGTTGAAGATTGGTTTCAATGTAAAATTTGTACAAAATGGGCACATGAAACCTGCGGAATTATAGGTGTATTTAACTTTTTTGTTCGACATACTAAGATTCTTAATTATTATTATAATTACTTAGTTTTAAGATGGCCATTAAAAAAACCATAGTAAAAGTGTTTCTCTCATAACCCGTCACAAATCATTATTTTTAAGCAGTATTATATTTTTATGAAAATAATTATGAAATTGTTTATTTTTATTTACCTACTGTTTATAATAAATGTGAGACTAAATTGATCTCAGCTTATTGTGAAAAATTAGATGTAAGTGTATAATATAAGTAGTTAACTGTACCCTCTTTTATTTAGCAAAGAATAAGTCGTTAAGCTGTCGGCTGCTTTAAAGCAGTCGTTAAGCCATGTCAGAGGCCTAAAGCGGCCTGAAAAACTCTGACACCAGAGGCCAGCACTACCTCATACGACAAACAAACCAACAAGTTGATTTTTCTTTGTTATTATGTACTGTCCCTTTCAAAACTTATCGTGTCCCTTTCAAGACCATCTATTTATGAAAGGGACAAAATACACTTTTTGTAAAGGTGCAAAAATATATATTTAATAATCAAGAAATGGTTTTATTGCAGTTTATTTTGATAGTGAAATAAAAAAGGTTTACAATTCTACTCCAACATGTTCATAATTTTGTTTCATCTATTTACTAGAATCTCGTAAGAAAAAATGTCCCTTTCATGCCACCTCTCCCCTACTAATTGATGAGATATCCGGATAGCTCCAAGTCGCATGTGAATTTCTTCTATCAGAGCATACTGCGTAAACCTACCATATCTTCCACCTTTCGGGAGTTTACTACAATGAGATGTCAGAAAATTTGATCGATGTTCTCAAGACTTGGAAAGTGAAAATACATATCAATTACCAACTGAAAATCAGAGCTTTCAAGGTCCACTTTACATAACCTTCTCAACGTTTCGCATGAGCCGCTGCGAGTGACGTCAGCATTTCCACTCGGATTTATAATTAGTTATAAATACGCGAGAACTGCTCTTGCCAGTTAACTAACTGGTTCAGGGCCACGGGTTCACTCCACGCTAATACAAATTTTCTCGGAAAATCATTTTAATGTAAGCTTATTATTGTTTCTAGCAAGAGTCGTTGACAAGACACTGCTTTCTGTGCGGATGTCTGGTGTCTGTTAAAATATAGGAAAGCTATCATTTTCTACAGATATCTTTGCTTTTTTACCCGACTGAGCGGAGGTTATTGTGTTTATCAGCCTATGTATGTATGTATGTATGACTGCTCCTTTGTGGCACTACACAAAACGCGTGTACCGACTATGGTGATTCATACGTGAAAGTGTCACTAAAGACAAGACTTTAATCAAAATTCAATATGGCGACACTCAGACTCTATATTGTGAAAAAGAAAAAAAATGTCGAGGAACTATGTTAAGCGGGGTATCACTGACTAGGTATTTGATAATCATCTTTAGATTCCTCTATGATTCTATCGTGAAAGTGTCACTAAACACATGACATCAATCAAAATTCAATATGGCAACAATCAGACGCTACATTGTGAAAAAGAAAAAAAAAAGACGATGAACTATGTTAAGCGGGGTACCACTGACTAGGTATTTGATAATCATCTTTAGGTTCCTGTATGATTCTACCGTGAAAGTGTCACTAAAGATATGATTTCAATCAAAATTCAATATGGCTACAATCAGACGCTATATTGTTACAAAGAAAAAAAAAGTCGATGAACTATGTTAAGCGGGGTATCACTGACTAGGTATTTGATAATCATATTTAGATTCCTCTATGATTCTACCGTGAAAGTGTCACTAAAGACAAGACTTCAATCAAAAATCAATATGGCGACAATCAGACGCAATATGTTGAAATAAAAAAAATGACGATGAACTACGTTAAGCGGGGTATCACTGACTAGGTATTAGAAAATCATCTTTAGATTTCTCTATGATTCTACCGTGAAAGTGTCACTAAAGACATGACTTCAATCAAAATTCAATATGGCGACAATCAGACGCTAAATTGTTACAAAGAAAAAATAAGTAGATGGACTATATTAAGCGGGGTATCACTGACTAGGTATTTGAAAATCATCTTTAGGTTCCTGTATGATTCTACCGTGAAAGTGTCACTAAAGATATGATTTCAATCAAAATTCAATATGGCTACAATCAGACGCTATATTGTTACAAAGAAAAAAAAAGTCGATGAACTATGTTAAGCGGGGTATCACTGACTAGGTATTTGATAATCATCTTTAGATTCCTCTATGATTCTACCGTGAAAGTGTCACTAAAGACAAGACTTCAATCAAAAATCAATATGGCGACAATCAGACGCTATATTGTGAAAAAGAAAAAAAATGACGATGAACTACGTTAAGCGGGGTATCACTGACTAGGTATTAGAAAATCATCTTTAGATTTCTCTATGATTCTACCGTGAAAGTGTCACTAAAGACATGACTTCAATCAAAATTCAATATGGCGACAATCAGACGCTAAATTGTTACAAAGAAAAAATAAGTAGATGGACTATGTTAAGCGGGGTATCACTGACTAGGTATTTGATAATCATCTTTAGATTCCTCTATGATTCTACCGTGAAAGTGTCACTAAAGACAAGACATCAATCAAAATTCAATATGGCAACAATCAGACGCTACATTGTGAAAATGAAAAAAAAGACGATGAACTATGTTAAGCGGAGTACCACTGACTAGGTATTTGAAAATCATCTTTAGATTTATCTATTCTACCATGAAAGTGTCACTAAAGGACATGACTTCAATCAAAATCCAATATGGCGACAATCAGATGATATATTGTTACAAAGAAAAAATAAGTAGATGGACTATGTCAAGCGGGGTATCACTGACTAGGTATTTGATAATTATCTTTAGATTCCTCTATGATTCTACCGTGAAAGTGTCACTAAAGACAAGACATCAATCAAAATTCAATATGGCAACAATCAGACGCTACATTGTGAAAATGAAAAAAAAAGACGATGAACTATGTTAAGCGGAGTACCACTGACTAGGTATTTGAAAATCATCTTTAGATTTCTCTATTCTACCATGAAAGTGTCACTAAAGGACATGACTTCAATCAAAATCCAATATGGCGACAATCAGATGATATATTGTGAAAAAAAAACGACGAAATATGTTAAGCGGGGTATCACTGACTAGGTGTTTGAAAATCATGTTTAGATTTCTGTTATCGTTTTTCATTTCGACTGGCCAAATAGGATCTATATCGTTTTAAAGTTGGTTATTCATTCTCAGACGGGTATTCTATGTGCGTAAATTTATAATTGTTTAAATTTCTAAAAAACAACGAGCGTACAGGTTCGCCATGCCTGACCACATTTTTCCAAGTTATGTGGCTCTATCAGCTATCCGCTATTAGCTTTCCCGCGACTTCGTCCGCGCAGAGCGCAGATTACATTTAATCGCGAAAAAAACATCATAAGTTCTTCTAGGAAATTAATAACCAATGCAAAAGTATTGCTTTTGATGTTTTTGACAGACTTGTTATTTCGTTTACATGGCAACCGTTCCTTACAGCGAGTAATCAACATTTTCCAGTTTTCCCGTCGAAACTTATAATTTTCCGGAATAAAAAGTATCCTATGTTTTATTCCAGGGTATAAGTTATCTCCATTCCAAATTTCATCAAAATCCATCTAGCCGTTATCGCGTGAAAGCTCTCCAATCAAGCAAGCAAACAAACAAACAGTCAACGTTTCACTTTTATATATTGGTATGGATTTTACCAATATAATTTTCGAAGCACAGGTGCATCTCCATTCATTAATAGGCTGCGCAAGCTCCCGAGGGTGTTCAATACACAGTAGTTTTATTAAGCACTTGCTCGGGAATGCGGTACTTCCGAAAATAAGTCGGTTGTTGGTCTCTTAATAGTTTAAATCTGCCCACGCGATTATACCGGTGCGGTGCCGGGTCGGTCCAGAAATCGGGCATTTCTTTTATTGTGCTGTAACATTCCCTTCGGGGCTTTAGTACGGTGCATCTGGAAAGCATCCGAGTTTGGAACTGGGTGGCACCGTTTGTTTTTACAGTCAAGATGAGACAGTAAACAAGTTTGAAACCAGGTGACGAGTTCTTTTAATATTTTTTATAGCTATGAAGTTCAGAACTATATTTTTGTCGGGAAATAATTTAGGTGATGATCCATGGTCTGGAATTGATATTGACATAACTAGTTGCATTTTTGGATTCACTGTTTTCTTTGCCAATGTTTAATAAATCATTGTTCAAGTGTTGGTGCAAAATAAATTCTTTTGAAATTAAATGAAATCATAATTTGAAAGAATATAGGTTACATTGAATTCGATTCACTATATTGAACTTTTCAGTCGTGCAAACATTTAAATTTAAATTATTATTATTATAAAATGAATAATCTAAACATAATTTTAAATACAACAACAAAAAATGACATAACATTAAATCCCAATAATCACAAAAAAATAGAAATAGGAAATGTTTTAATCCGTCAGTCATCGTTATTATTATTATATTGAACTCCTTAGAACTGTTTTTTGAGAGACAGTATAGAGCAATGAGCTGTCGCTTATATAATAAAATCAATGGATCGGAAAAAATATTTAAATTAAACACATATCAATGTAAAACTATACCTAAACAATAATTAATAAATAATTTATAACTAATTTGTGTTACGATACAACTGAAAAAATATTTTTAATTACAAAATAAGCAGACGCACACCATAATTAATACTAACTCATCATATACCTACTCGTGGAACTATAACTTTCCATATTAGTTATAAGTACAAGCACACACACACACACACACACACACACACACACATACATACACGCACACACACGCACGCGCGCGCACATATACACACACACACACACACAAACACACACACATACACATACGTTTGCTCTTTTTATATAACCTTCACAAGCTTGTAAAAACTTCATATATCAAATTTCTGTGCCAATTGTCTAAGTTGCTGTTACTGTTATATCAGCTCTAGAGAACTAATTACTACAACTAATTCTGTTCATACAGGTTTTTCCTAGTTTCGGATTCAGTGGTCTCTTATCTTTGAGCATTGCTACAGCCTCATTTTGTTTGACTATAATTTACGTCATAATTTTAAGTAGTTATAAGCTAACAATAATGTGACTTGAAATAAAAATGTATCATATCTTATATTTATTAATTTTCTAAGTGTACAAAGTGTCGAACTCGAATCTACCGCATTTGCAGCAATTTGTCAGTAATTTAATTCAGTAAAGGAATCAGTGTTATGTGAACTACATTTGCTTTGCAAACTGAAAGCAACTGATTATAAATAAGTGAATAAATCTACAAATAAAAAGTTTAAAAAATATCTTTGCAAAAATAATAGCATACCACTACCACCTGGATGCAATTAGTGGTCATTCGTCGAGCGGACGGTACACTGTCAAAACAATCCCGGTCGGAAATACACTAACTTCTGTATATAAATAGAATCCTTGGGAGAGGTGAGACGAAGTGGTTCTAAAAATAAAGACAAAAAACGAGCTACTACTGAAATGTGTATGTTAGTATTGAAAACTAAATGAAATAAATTATTATGGATAAGAGACAATACAGATACAGATGGATGTCAGCAATAAAATATCAGAGCGAAGGTTTATAAATTAGCCTTTCGAAAGTTTATAGTAAGCTCTTAAATTTGTGATTGTTTTCCTTCTTATAATTGACTAAGCGTTTATCTTACACATACGCCATTTCGATGACAATTTATAATTATATACTGATAAATGTCATGACTAATCATGACCTGGTGATGGAGGCACCACTCGCACAAATATCCCCCACCAGTAATCTGCTAGTAATTTTATTTTGAGAGAAAAATCATATTGGTCTTCAGCGACCTCTACAGTCAACAGAACACACTTTTCAGCAAGCTCTTTCTTTCCCAAGTTCGAAACTAAAAACCACCACAAACAATTATTTGTGTAAAGCGCCCTCTATCGAGAGTTAAAACCACCAAAAACTATTATTTGTGTAAAGCGCCCTCTACCGAAAGTTTTTCAAACTATTTCAACAACTCACGAACCAAGTAAAAAGCACAGGTTTGAATACGAGTTTTGTTTTTCAACAAGCTTACGTGTTTACCGGTTTTTTCATCAGATGTCGCTGTAAACAAACTGACGGTTTATATTTAAAAGCGGTGGGAATATGAACGACCGAAATAAAGCAATGTCATGTTTTGGCATCTCTCTAAACTTGAGCCATAAATCGAGCAAAACGAGCTTTTTAGATTTATCTACCGTTAACGTATTTATAATTTGGATAAAGGCCGATGACAACCACACATGACAGTGAAATGAATTTACCTACCTGTACTACATTTAAGTGGGGAACAAAATTAATTTCTTCATGTGTATTATACATGATGAAATTAATTTTGTTTGTGGAAAGCTGGGAAAGAAATTGAGAGGCTGCTCATCAAATGCTCCCATTGAGGGTTTTGTCGTGAGGCAAGCTCGCGATGTGCTCAAGTTCCGTCTACACAGTTACCCCAAGCCATACCGAGCCAGCAAGGCGTCAGTATACGTTTGAATAATCTCACTTTATTATGAAGTTCTTCATTATAATCTAGTGAGATTATCTTGCAAGGCTTGCCCCCTGCTCCCAATGTCGATACCCAGCTATAAGAGTAACTCGATAAGAATTTGACAGAAATTTTAACGATACTAGAATTTGAGATGACATTTGGCATCCTAGCAGACGGAATGTGGCGGTGACTGGCTGTGGATCCTAATATAAACGCGACGCAGAGGTTAACAAATTAGACTTTTATAATGTGACCTTAAAATTATTAGTTTTAAACATTGACACTGTATGTCAATGGTGTTAAATGATTTTAGGTGCAATGCCGGTGCGCTTAAAGATTTACTTGTTTTTGCACAGTTTTCCTAACAATAAATTAAAATATGACCAAAACTCCATAGTAATATCGAATAATGGGTTATGTTTTTGGGCTGTATGTTTGTATATTTCTTCGGCGCGTCCTACAGCCTACACGGCTCGACGGATTTTGATAGATGAGGTATCATTGGATTCATCTTAATCCCAAGTGTGATATAGGATATTATACAGGATTTAACATAATTACCTATAAAGAACCGGGGTAGGGTGCTTTACACCTTATGGGGAACAATGTTAGTTTAACGACTTTTGAGAATTCGAAGTTTTTCATTCATGAATTTACTTTTTTGATATCCTCCAAGTACATTGAACTCCAAACCCTAGTAGCACAGGATAAGTAATAGTACTTTCTAGTAATCAGCTGGAGAAAATCAATTATCATCGTGACCTTGAATATGTGCTTGTCTTTAATTGACAAATCTCGCGAAATGGAGCCTAACTACGCAGTGGTTAGTCGAACGTCAGAGTGAAAGTCTAAACGTCAGAGTCAACTACAAATTTTCTTTATTAATTTGTAAGAAGTGATTAAAAATAAAGTAAAAGTGTTTTTGTGACCATTTTCAAGTGGTACATAACTGTCGTTTCCTAAGCCTTCAGTGTTTTCTTCAGCTATAAGTAACGCTGCTTACTCGAACTATGTGCATGCAGAGAGACAACAGTAGGCTGCCTCTCTCCGAATTACCAAATCCTACCGAGTGAGGTATCAAAATGAAGGTCAAAAATATATATATACTCGAAACCAAAAAGATTAATAAAAAAACAAGAATCTAAGCTTGTTTGCCTCTTTTTAAATTTTGTTCGGAGTATTTTTTTTATAATTTTCTTTAGTAGCTAAAAATGCAGATAATAATTAAAATAATTGTTAGAAACCAAATACCAACTTCAAATAAACACAATACTAAAAAACATACCTAACTATAATTTTGTGATTTGGGATTCCCTTTTCATTAAATAAACAACCAACCAAAACAGTTCAGCAGCACAACAAAAATAAAAAAATAAAGTCGGTTTAAATGCAATAGCGACAACTCGTTCGTAACAAACCATCGATAAAAACCGAATAAGACTTTAAAATTATGTTCACCACATAAAAGAAGCCTCAAACACAACAAGCTGAGCAGAAAAGCTTTTGGAAACCTCGTAACTAAAGTTTACGAGGGCTTAAAACGACTATCCGGTCATTTCGTTTAAAACTAAAAACAGAGTTTGCTTATAGATGGCGTCACTTGTTGAGCATCAATTTACTCTTGATGAGCATGGGAATATATAACACAGTCAATAGAATCGCGGTTATTTTACAGAATTCTGTATATTATCCAGGACGCTTTTATTCGTAGAGCACGCTGCACCTTTCGTTGCTCTCTTTTGGTGGTGTCAGATTTTAATAACACTTAGCAAATTGCAAACACAATAACATATATGCATGTACCTTATTTTTTATGTTAAGAGGCCAAAATAAGGCCGGTTAGCTGCTGAGAAAATAAATTTTGTAATAACCATAAATCAAAGTAAAATATAAAAGTAGGTACACACGAGACTATGTTGCTTACGAAAGTGAAGTTTGGCGAAAAACCGTTTTCATATTAGAACTACAATAATCTTAATTCTAGCGTTAGTGTGTATTCTCGGTGGGTAGCGGGGCGATGAGCGGGAGCGGAAATCTGGTAAATTACTACAGCCAGTGTTGTGGTTGCTGTTACGGTATTTACGGTGCATCATATAGCGGTCCCAATTAAAATACAACGTAAGAGCCGCCCGCCCTATTGCATAGAATTATCACTACATCTCCCCGCTTGTCGCTTTGCTGCTCACTGAATATTCATACTAATGCCAGCCATACATGTTACCGCATACTTGCGCGTCAAACTACACACGACGCAGTACACCTGGGCAAGTCTTCAAATTGAGCAAACTTGTTTATCTAAGTATTTTGCCCCTTAAAGTATCTTGCTTCTCGTGCCCTTTATAAGAATTGCACCTATTGCAAAGTGCGTTTGGCCCGTATGCAGCAAGTTCGGCCAATATAATGCCGACAAGCTATTGAAGCGAAGATGCTCTAAGCCGAGCTTAGTTGACTCTATATAGCTTAGGGCACTTCAGCAGATTGTCGGACAAATTCAAGGTAATGTAACAAAGGTACTCACATCCATGGCTAGCTGCAGCGTGCGAGCGCGGGCGCGCCTCTCCTCGGGGCGGGGGCGTGCGCGCAGCAGCGCCGGCACCGCCACGCGGCTCAACCACTCGCCGAACTCTGCGACACCGGTCACCACTTGTACAACGGGCTTGGACTATGTGTCTATGGCACAGGCAATGTGAAGTGAAGCAACGCGGACACAACCAGCAATCGTACCAATTCTGTTATCACAAACTAAACTGAAACTAAGTTTCACAGGTCTAATGGTATTGGTGACGTCAAATCGTTTGAGGAATAAAATGTTTGTGTCAACCGAATTGTCACCGTTGTCAGCATTCGATAACTCTATGCACCCGTCCTTCAGAGTCTTCTAAATGTTGCACTCTTCTTCGTTTTAGATTATATATGATCTTTAGGGACCTCCAACACGGAAGGATGGTGCGTAGGTTGATCGCTGATGGATTAGCATTTTAGTAGCGCGAACAATGATACAAGGTAGTCTTTGTGGTTACGACTAAGTGTTAAAAGCAGGTGAAATGCAATGTTCGAAGGCGAACGACTTGGCAGATAAAACTCACGCACCTTTACTGTCAATTGAAAGTTTGCAGGTAAAACGTCTCAACTTAATTTAAAGTTCCACCATTGATGACAATGATAAGTCCAGCATTGATGACAATGATAAGCCAACAATGGGATCGTTCCGTTTACTCTAGTGTAAAACCAGCCCAAGTAGACAAAGCACAGATTAATGAAAAACAATGTTCGAATAATACAAGCAATTGTACCAAACGAAGTATAAAATGACTCTAATTATAAAGTATAATAAAAACAAGCAATGCAATACAGCACCATAACATCAATGAAAGCTTCAGCATGCCACATACATGGAGGTGTAGTGTGTAAGAGTCGGTAGTCATTTTTCAGTATTTTTATTTAGGATCTGCTCTACTACACTATTTTCAAAACGGTAGATATTATTTACTTTTGAATTAGCTCCCATTTTTGTAGGTATAGTTTTGAGTGTTTTTTACTAACTACTGTGCCAGGCTCTAAAATCTGGGAGCCTTATGTTATCAGTACAGGAAGAGTAAGGTCAGCATCGTTAAAGAATTTTGCTAGAGATTATTTTGTCAATAGACAGTCATGCCAATTAGTGTGTCTAGGAAGAACAATGATAAATCTAAGTTAGGATCTATCTACAAACACTCGACGGTGCAAAAAGTGAGAACAATGTTCAATTTAGTTTTATTTAATTAAGAAGTTTTGTAAACTAACTCGAAACCAACTAGATAAAGTGTTTCAAATGTCGGATACTTAGAACAAAATCCCAACGAATAAGGCAATAACCGAAGGTATTGTATAACGTAGATTTGCAACTTTTCAAGCTTGGGAAATTGTCTTAATCAGAATTAAGATACTGAAATGCTTCGAAAAATTGTCCTAAAGCAAATATATAAAAGTGGATAGGTAGATAGTAGATTCAATAGAACATTGTTCTTTCTTCGAAGCGTTTTCAAGCCTCTAAATAATGTTCTATCATTGTTCATCCAAATAGTGAAGAGAACTGACCTACGGCCTCTGTGGTCATCGTGCCTGTGTCTTGTTCAGTGTCCGTCGTGTCCATTTTCGTTATTAGTGTTATTTTTGTGTTTTTGTACAGTGTTATTTTATCACAGCACTCAAGTCACTTTTCACATTATTTTAGGTACACTGTCCATGTAGTTTTTATTTACATATTTGCATCGTCCTTTGTATAATTTAGTTACAAAATCATTTTGGTCCATTATAATGATTTCTCTGCAAGATACTACTGAAGAGTTTGAAATATTTATTTCTATTTTTTTTCACATTTCGTTCCGTGTCGTTATTTCGAAGAATTTCAGAATTAGTTGGTCCTGGAAAAATAAAGTAAATTTTTGATTCGTTTAATTGTTAGGTAAGAAGTAGATTAGTTCAGATAGTTTTAGGAACGTTAAGTGTATTTGTGTGTGTATCTCCGTATATGATGTTTCAAATATAATATTAATAGTATATTTGAGTATCTACCAAATTAATTCAATAATATTATTAGCTGCGGTTACATTTTTTTATCTTGGTAGGTAAAATTAAAACTGATAATATGAATATTTTTCATTTAATAACACCCATTATTAATATTAGGTACTTATAACTTTTTAATTTTATAAAGAGTACTACATATTGCCACTCTTTATTGCAGTTAATATTTTATGGAACATCGCGGCAAGTTCATAAACTCAAGGCAGTGACGTAAATCGTGAAAGCTTCCGTGATTCGTATCACAAGAAGTAAAATGTTTAACAAATGAGATTTCTGAACTCCCAGCCGAGTGTTGTGGCTGTAAAATATGCAAATATAGTGTACATATGGATTGTTATATTTAATTTACACATTGTTTTAGGGAATTCTGTTTTTAATAAGAGGAGTTCCATTTCATTTTCTAAGCCCTGGTTTAATCATTTTAAGAGATTCGTTCGCGTGTCACTTCTTGCAGATATGCTTGCAGTAAGTTTGAAGATGCTAAAAATAGCTAACAGAGATAGAATATAATGTTTTAGTACCAATGTATTTGTATTATGAAGGTTGGAAATATACCCTACCAGCTATCTATATACTCGTAGGTAATAGATATCCTTCATCGAACTAATGAACGATGCAGTAAACAAGTAGCAACATTTCTTCAATGAAATGTACCTAATTATATCTTCTTCACATTTGCAGTATATATAAGTCAGCATATATTTCAGTTCACATCAGTGATTTAGCAGATAAATTACCAGCAATTTGGCAAATCTTACCCTTTTGCGCACCTGTGTTGTTTAAATATCTCCTTGAAATTAAATTATAGTAGATGTTTCCTAAGGTTTTAGGAAATAACAGTTCTCTGCGAATCATTGTTATTTTACATTAGAATATTGTTTATGAAAATGTTTGTGAATATATTCGTGAATATTTGATTAAAAATATGTTTACATGAATTGTTCGTTCAGAATACAACAGTATGAATGTTATGTTAGCGACTTGTTCAGAATACAACAGTTCAGTTAACAAACATTAATAAGTCTAGCCGCAGCCATTGAAACTACAGTATGAATGTTATTTTAACGACTTGTTAATTAATTAAATTATTTATTTTGAGTAAATAGTTTGCAACGTTTGTTTGTTTGTTTGTTTGTTTTTTCGTAACTAAGCAACGTTTAGTCCGGTTCGCGTTGTCCGATTTTCTAAATTCTTTTAAGGCCACGTATATTTAACTCTAAAGTAGATCAACAAATACAGATCAAATTCGCTTTGTAAATACCGCCGTTTAAGTGATTTTAGGGCCGATATTTCAATGCTCAGATAAGCAACCAGATAGTGTTTATACGACTTATCAAATTCGCTTTGTAAATACCGGCGTTTTAATGATTTTAGGGCCGAATTTTCAATGCTCAGATAAGCAATCTGATAGGGTTTATTCGACTACTGAATTTTTCAATCGTCAGATAGGCTTTATTCGACGAACAACTCGCTTACTGAAGTTAAAATTTATTAACCCGTTCGACGGCCAGTTACCTATTTATTTGATATTGATTCATTGATGTCTCTAGCACAACAAACAAATTTCGTAAAATATCACCACAGTACCAAGGAATTATGCTTACTGGCTACAGTACTAACAATTAAAGATAACCTCGAAGTAAATGGAAAACAAAACTGACATTTGGTTGTTAGACAGAAATCTGTCCTGCTGTAACATTCGTGTTACCTACCTATCGATATATGTGTTTCACCTCTCTGAAGTTAGTGATGCCTGATTTGCTTTATTCGGCCCGATAGCTATTCATGGAATGAATGGCAATTGAAAAATAGGTAAGTATATAAATATCAGACCGTTAAACAGTACTAGTTTATTCCCCGAACAGTTATTAGCCCGTTAATCTGAGCATTGAAAAATCAGCCCATAGAGATTTAAATTCGACAATAGTCCGGCATAGCATTTGATTATACAAATACTCACACGTCGTTTGTACACTGCAATCATTAAGATCATTCAGAATGGCACAACGCACTAACCAAGATGAGCGAGAGGGTGCCAAAAACGTCCTTTGCGCCGTCTCCTCCCCCGCTCAAGGCGACCAATGTCACAGAATTAAATATGTAGCGCAATTCTGACAAAGTACATTGTGATACCTTGAACAGATCTATCGAATAACACTACGACAACTCAGCGTTTAACAGACAAAGCTGAAAATTTCGTATGTGGTACATAGCACCGATGTAACAGCTGATGTATTCACGTCAAAACATTAGCTAAAACGGATTATTATGCCAATCTGCTTATTGCCCAATCACCTGCAGGGCGCAATACATAATGACGAAACAGAAGAATCTGCTAGCAACTCACTTAGCAGATTGTTATTACCTATTACACATAGAAATCGAATGGCATGATAAGAAATAGAAGAAAATAAACTTCCTGAGCTATCAAAATAATTCGGAACGAATCGATTCAGCACTCAACAATCCTCACGACATACTCGAAGCTGCATTATTTAACTGCTTTTCCGTTGACGATAACGATCGATGTTGAAACCAAGCCTGTCATCAGGTGCCAACTAGCCTGCCAAGTGGGCAATACTTGAACTGTCTGCTAGCGAGATTGGTGAAAACTGGCCTCAAGATATATGGCCAGTGTTGAGCTGTTGAGGTTACTACCTGTCTTTGGCTGCTCTAGAGGCGATTTATGATCCATTGTCATGAGGACAAATAGAATTCAAGCGATATATATATATATATATATATAGCAAAGCATTCAAATATGCCATACATATAAATATATATATATATATATATATATATATATATATATATATATATATATATATATATATATTTATATGTATGGCATATTTGAATGCTTTGCTAGCCGCTTGAATTATTTATTATATATTGACATATATTATATATATTTATCTATGTATATTTATAATGAAGCAATAACAAAAAGGCTGCACAATGAACAGAATTACAAAAAAAGATCTAAGGATGTAAAATAAGCAGAACATATATTAACTATATATTTATTATATATTATTATTATTATTTTAGCAGAATTATATATCATTATTTTTAAATGGTGTCTGTTTGTTCGCACGTCACGTAAAATCTACTGGACCGATTGCGATGTGGATTTCGCTGTTGGATAGCTTAGGTTTAGACTCAAAAACTGGGATACTTGGTATCTTAATCCGATGATTAGGTACCAGCCGAGCAATCGATAAATAACTTGGTTAAAAGCTTAAAAAACACGACTACCCTGCTAAAAAAGAGCTTTTGCCAATAAATTATATACTGTTGTACTAATTTATTGGATTTACTGAATGTTTTCAAAAAAATGTTACTCGGAAGAATGTAAGGATTCTAACGATACCCCATAAGTCTAAATCTGTTCAGGCTTTTAAAAGTTATGAATAAAGAAACTCACTTACAAACATACATGAATGCTAAAAACATAACACTACTTTTTTAGGCATTCGTGTAAAAACAATACACTCCTTTTTTTGGCAGTCGTGTATAAACTATCTGAAGAGTGAACGAAATTTGATATCTTGTACTTTATAGGTACTTTTGGTTCTGAAGTAACACATAGATTACTTTCAATCCAGAGAAATGGCCATGCGGGCAAAGCCGCATGCACAACTAGTTCATACATGAATCAATTAAAGAATTTGCCCATTATATAACAACTTTTGTAAGTCAATTTCTTGCTCTTTAATTATTGGAAAATCATCAACATCTCTCCGTTTGCTCTTTTATTCATAAAAACCTTCCAAAGATTGTAGCATTTAATAACTAGCTTAAAAGCTAAAAAAACACGCAAGCCCTGCCAAAAATGAACTTATGCGAAGGAGTTATATACTATTGGAATGTGCTTATCAAGGCCTTTAATTTGATACCCATATTGAAAAATTCGCTTTTTTTTGCAGTTTAAAATGAAGCCATACTGGCGACATATTGAATTTAAAAAAAAGAAGTATAGCCTATGTTACTCGGGGGGATGTAAGGATTCTAACGATACCCCATACGTCTACATCTGTTTAGGCATTTCAAAGTTATGGTGGAATAAAGAAACTCACATACTAGCATATAAGCATACAAACATACATGAATGCTAAAAACATAACACTCCTTTTTGTGGGTCGTATAAAAAGTAGCAAAGGTTACACTAAAAAAGTATGTAGGGAGGGAAGTATCGACTCCAAGGGATAGGAGAACATAAAAAAAGTAATATCTTCAGAAATGTCAAGGCATCGGATTCATAAGCTTAACCTTGAAAAAACACCGCTGACCTGAAAAAATGAAAATTCGACGAAAATGAATTCAATGACAAATTCTTCAACTAACTGAACAGGGTCAAAGAGTTTTTCGCATAACTAACTAGTCTAGTGAGTTATTTCCGAATTATCCCAAGGTCTACGTCACGGGCCTGGGTTTATGGCGAACGTCCGGAATGTCATGTGCAGGCGCCGGCAGTGGCGACATCCTGTTTAAGAAACTGAAGGTAGGTGGAAAAGAATCACCAAAGATTGAGGTCAGAGCCAAAGCAAAACAAATAAATATGTCTGTGGAGTGCTTTTGAGGCATTCCATCAGATATATTCTATAGAGCCTAATTCCAGATGCCATAATTTTATTATTACACGATTGTTTTATACCCCAGTAGAGATAGAAAGATAGAAGGAGGTATAAGCCTCCTCGGCTTATACCAGATCAAAATACGATGTGACGGTGGGACGATAAAGGCCGAAAATAAGAAGAAGGGATAGAAAAAGGGCAAAGTGCTTGAGCTTCTAGAAGAGTTTAAAAAGGTTTTTTTTTCAATACTTCACTTACATTAATGAAAGCCAGATTATGATTATGATCAGACAAATGATTATGTTTTAAAAAAACTTATTTTACTTTTTTTGCTCAATGAAGTACTTTGTATAACTATTATTCTACATAAGTAACATGGTTGACGAAATAAATTGTAAGAGACCATAATTTTGTGTCGGATCTACCATTGTTTTTTGACATGATAATTCTATGAAGCTATAAGATGAAAATCCAGATGGATCTAATATTGGCACCGCAGGCAGATGACTAAATAGGAACTGAAAATACTATCTATATTTAGTCTTTCTAAATTGATGGCGCAGCTGTGATCTGCACTTATAATAAAGCAGTCCCTCCCCTCCTCAGTCGTTCCCTCATTGTTGAGGATCGTGACTCCTTCCAAATTCGTCTAGCATCTTCCTCTACCTGCTCCGATCCTCGGCTTTGTGAAGTGCAATATTGAATGGCATGTCTAAATATTGTGACACCTGGTCAGACCAAAGTTTCGGGCTTTAGCCTCTTGGTCTTTTGTCTTCCATCTTGCCCGTCACTATTAGCCTTTCCAGGTTGTCAGCGTTTCTACAGGCTATGTGACCGCAAAATTGCACCATTCGGTGCAGCCAGATTAATGACAGTCGTTGTTGTCGCTCTAGTTTGAGTTCCTCTAGGTTCGAAACATTAGTTCTATGAACTGTCCAAGGAACTCTCAGCAGACGTCGCCAGCACCACATTTCAAACGCGTCAATCCTTTGCCTTTCAGCAGCTTTTAAGGTCCAAGCTTTCGAGCCATAAAGCAAGATGGACAAGCGAGCGGACAATAATTATGTATTCCTACTGATATTGCTGTCCCTCCATACTCAGCTCAGTTGTGTAATAGCTGTTTTTGCCATGCCTATTCGACGTCGAATTTCAGGTTCGCAGTTGCCCTTGTTGTTAATTAAGGAACCAAGGTAAGTAAAATTCTCTACAGTTTCATACTGTTTTAATGCATCAGAGCGCTGAATCGATGCGAAACGGTCGACTACCATGAGCTTGGTCAATAAAGTAGTAACAAAAAAGATAATTAAAAAAAGTCTATGCGACTTATAATAAGCTAATTTATAATATTACCTTTTTTTAAATGGTGTCTGTCTGCCTGTCTGTATGTATGTACGCGCATCACGTAAATACTACTGGACCGATTGAAATGTATGCAGTATATTTATTTGCGGTTTTCAATGTTGGATAGCTTAAGTTTTGATTTAAAATCTGGTAAACTTTCTATCTCAATCTGATTGGTACAAGTCGAGCAATCGATAAAAAGTATTTGGCGGCTGAACATCGCGTCGCTGAATTTTGATGAAATGTATTATATTATTGTACACTCGCCGCGGCGTCGCACGGGTAGCGCACACGCCGCGGTATTTTTTCTACCTTTTAGCATTTTTATACCCGCAATAATTTCTAAAAAAAATACGCCAGTAAGCGTAATTCAAAATTAGCAGCAACAATCTTTTTGAAATAGACAACTGCATAATTATAAACGTACTTGACAGCCTTATTATTTCGTTTCACCGACAACACGTCATTCCGTTCCTTACAGTATTGCAAATTTTTGATACCTTGGATTACATTATTGCAATTTTCGAAGGATCTTTAATTTTTTGAAAAAAAAAAAACATGTTACTCGCTGATAATGTAGCTTTCTATATGTGAAAGATTTTTTTAAATCGGGTCAGTTTTGTTTGAGTTTATCCATCACAAAGTAAAATACAAACATACAAAAAAACAAATCTTTCCCCTTTATAATATTAGTATATTATAAGTACTTTCGGTCCTGGAATAACACATAGGTTACTTTTAACCCAGAGAAATGACAACGCGGCCAAAGCCGCGGGCAAGCTAATAAATAAATAAATGTACTATATTTGCCACATACCACAGAATAGACACACAAGACATACACAACTATCCCATAATGTACTTGTCCTTACTTTTTCCAGTGGGCGATTCACGTAAATGCGTTGCTAATCTATTACAAGGATTAGCAACGCATTTACGCGTACGCACAGTTTAGGTGTGTGTAATCAATGCATGAACTTGAAATAGCTACGATACCAACGTTTCGCTAAATACCTACTAGTACTAGTGCGATTTAGTACGTGACTACTAAATCGCACACATCTAACTAAATCGCGTACAGGATGTATGAGCAGCGAAATTCATATAAACACTTGTTTGAGCTTTAAAATTTAGTAATGAATTTTGATACAATGAAAAAGTATTCACGTTCTAAGTACGTGGAGGAATCTACGAGGAATTTTCTTCTGTATCTATCCCAAAGGCAAAGGCCGACCTGGTGAAAACTGTAATATAAATAGTGGTTTTGATAGAGTAATTAGCCAGTGGTGACTGTGTGTGTTGTTTTCAGCGGTGGTGGTGTTATTTGGTGGAATCAAGGGGAAAGAACCGAGTGTATTGTCATCGAGTTGTGAGCTACCCTGAAAGTTTCAGCCGGATGGCTAATTCGGAAATGCTTGAAATTTGAGTTGCACCCGGAACGACAGACAAACAAGAAAGTGACATAATAAAAACGTGGTTAAATATTGTTGCCGTCGGTAATTAGTCCTATGGTTCGAAATAAAGATGGAATAAAAGCTGTATCAGTTCGACGAAATAAATTCACGAGTACAGAATGCAAAGTACTTCAATCAAAATAAAAACCTAATAAAATCATTCATATTTATATGCTCCAAAAGAGTTCTGCTACGAGATATCTCCACAAAAATAACTTCATTCAACACCGATACGTCAAGATCTCTCAGAGCACAGTGCCACAGACGGAAAACTCGGACACTTGCACCCCAAATACTTGGATAAATAGACAGTGAATCATGTGTGACATAACAAACAGTGCGCAAGAAAATAGTTTAATGATGATCTGAATGCGATTTGTCTTGCGAACTGCATGCGTCTGATGTATCAACAGCGACAGACTCATTCAATAAATTCACTAGTTTCATTTTCCGCCAACTAAATCCGTCTTGTAATGTGTACATTTTTATACCTAGTCAAAAAATGCCTCGACGTTTCAATGAGATGCAAGAAGACTAAAATATCATAATGTCAAAATCGGCAGCATCGGAAAATCGGACGAGAAGATTTTGCCAGCGACAAGGCCAAGTTCAATACAAAAATAAAACAGCTGTGACATTTTACACTTAAACCCCGATTAGCTGTTCATAACGCAAAGAACCACTTTAACATCTTGAAAATGAATCTTGAATACTAAATCCCGGTTTGACCGGCACATCGATCTGTCGGTGATGTCACCAGTGACAGCTGAAGTGTCGAGGACCGAAAGAACTCTCCCAAATGTCACTGAGTAATTGAGTACGCCAACTGAGTCCGCGTTCCTCTCCATTTACACCACGCTGTCTTCAGCCACAGGCACTCTTATAATCAAAGATGTACGTTTGAAAATCGATTACACTTATTGTTTTTTTTAGTTTGTAATGAGAGCAGTTAGTAAGAATGGCGAAGGTATCAATTAGGAGTCTTATTGTGGAGTAGTAAAGTTGCCAATTGATTGGTAGGGCGGGAAGAAAGTCCGCTCACGGCCGGGCGGGCGGCTAAAAGCGTCGCCTGCGCAGTAGGGCAAGGACGGCTAGCGCCGATGCAGCCGTCGGATTGATTGACCGATTAATCTTTGCTAGACAAGGGTTGGTGGTTTCAAAGATCTGCCAGTGGCCATATTTTAGAAGAAATCAGACATGTGTACTTTTTAATGAAGACATATTGGATGTACACGTCTCCCTCACGTCAGTTATGATTTGTAGTAGGTCATTCAATCTTAGTGTGTAGAAACTTCACGGAAAGTGAACAGCAGTTCCATCTAACTACCTGAATTATAAAAAAAAACAATGTACCCTAATTATTATCGTGATTTGCACGATTTTTAACATCGGTAACGTGAACGTTATTATGCTAAAGCCCAAATTATTATTTTGAATTTTTGCCATTTCCTAATCATAATTATGGAATAGGTATAGCATAGCATAATTAACGACCTTTTGTTAGGTAGGTACTATCTAACCTTTTGGTTGGTAGGTAGTCCTAAGTGCATTTCAAGTACCAACTAAACTTTGAGATATGCAATTTCAAGATGTAGATTTCGTAATTAAAGCCCAATTGATTGTTTAAATTCCTACTAGAAAAACGAACTTAAAGTACTCTTTGCAACAGATATTAAATTCTATAGTAACAAAACGAAAACGTTTTTGTGTCAATGTCATGGAATGTGCCGACAAAAGACGCGAAGTGAAGATTGCCGCGAGCTTTTTACTATTGTTTTCATCTCGTCTACGATCTACGAGCTTTTATAATCCGTGAAAACATCTTTATTTCTTTAACGGCTTTGTTTTATCGGTGTATGTCATGTTACTTAATTTTATTGATTGTTTAATTTCGATCACCGTTACAGTTTGTAGTGTTGTGTTGTTTTCCGTATGAATTCACTCGTTCCGTCACACAAACCGGTTATCACTGACACATGTGTATGTAAACATGTACACGTGGTTAGGGGGATGTTATGTACACATGAGGGTAGGGACCGGCACTGTACCACTGGTTACTAGACCGGAGTGTCACGCGCGTTACGGCGGTGCGTGCGGCTCGCGTCGCCTCGAGAGATCGACTGCGGAATGCACCCGCTTTATTTCGATACGGCAGATAGGTTGGTCGAGAGCTAGATTTATTGCGGAGATATGACGATCGGGTTTGCATTGCCGCTTCAATTGGTTCAATACGTCGAACTGATGTCGGTGAATGTTTCCAAGGAATGCGTATTTTAAGGTAGGTATTTTGTTTTCAAGTGTGGATAAAATGAAAAGGTACGAAGTTTGGACGGAGTTTATTTATGGTATTAATGCGGTGCATCGGGGTAGGATCAAAGCAGGCAAGGAGGGAAAGGATGCGCGAGGGTTGGTATTCAAAAGGAGGACATCTGAAAAATAAAGAGTTTTGGGTGAAGAAGCAGACTTCAATAAAAAGCTAAATGTGCGAAGAAATGCCAAAGGTGGCCAACAAATTGAGGCAAAGGCTATGGTATCACAAATTAAATTTGAGGTCACATTTTTGGCCACGCGCTTTTTAATAAGGATTCGGACATTAAATAACTAATTATAATAAAAATGTCCATTCCTATCCCTCCATACGGAAGTCAGCGCTATCGCCCTTCAACGAGGTTCGTATCGAATTGCGTCTACGATAATCGGCTGTAATACCATTGTTCTGTAGTACCTATTTGGTTCGAGATACGATGTAAGCATGTACAGTTGTTCTTTCTCACGAAGGCGGGTTGATCTTGATTATATGGTTGTGTGTAGATGCACGTACAAATTGTTTCTGCGTGCGTAAGCTCGGGAGCACTCAGTATCACCCGTGCTTACGCACATAGGTCTGCATCTACACGCACAATGAAGACCAACCCTTCTCGTGAGATAGAACAACCGTGCGAAGACATGTACGTACGAGCTAGTCCCGCGGCGAGTGAGACACACGCGAGACAGCGGCGCAGCACGTGGAGCCCGTCGACGCGCACGGCCAGCACGCCGCACGCGGCTCCGACGCTGCCGGCGAGCCGCGGCGCACGCACCGGGACCACCTCCGTGTATCCCGCATCTAAGCAGTGAGCGTGCGTCAGTCACTGTTCATTGATTCGCGGTTGTTTTCTTCCTGTAGCTTGAGTTTTTGTACACCTTTGCGCAGTGACATCATACGGTCACCACAGCGCCCGATCTAGCAATTTAGCCGCTCCGGGCAAAAATAATATTTTCATCCCATCTATTAGAAATAAGCAGATTGGTTCCTCGAAAAGGGGGAGCAAAGTAGGTATTTTCTGTTCAAGAGTTTCAGGAAGGGTAGTAATGAGTTTCCGTGGCTTGTCGGCTCTTTCCGCCTCAAGTTATAAGCCATCACATTTTTTTTATGTGCACATTTTGTTTAAAATGTAAACACTCCAGTTGAGATTTGAACTCCGGTACTAAAGATCCGAATTCGAACTACTCGTATGTCCTATCAAAGCTATCCAGACTTATGTTATTAGGCCTAAAAGTTAGTATATATCACGAAATAAATGAAGGGTTGCTGATTCACAGTTGACCAATGAGACCGCTCGGTGCAAATTGGGTCGCGTAGCGCGCTGAATGTATTAAAAATAAAGACTTAAAAACTAGAGAAGAAGAAAAAATTGAAAGCGCGTGAATCACGATATCATCATCACGGAGACAAGGGAAATTGACAGTGCAAAAACTAAATAATTTCACGAAAATGAGTTCATCAAAGTTCAAGCAGCGGAAGTATTATATTACTTACACCTGAAAATATAAGAAACTACGCAATAAATGTGATACATAATCTATTACAAACTATGTCCCGGTAAAAATATTTGAAAGCTTATAACAATTTTATAGAATGGGAAAATGCAAAAAGAGCGAATTATTTTTCGGAAACTGTACCCATTTTCAAGAATTACCCAAATGTAAGCAACCTTCACAATTTGGAGGTCAGTACCAATAATGACATTCAAATCGAGATCTACACAATATTTAGAAAACAATATCTGAAGAGATTGTCTGAAAGCAATCTAAAGGACATTAATCAAATAAGTCCAAGATGAATATTATAAATTTTTAATTAAATTTAATTAGTTAAGTACTTAGTTTATTTTAAGTTGTTTATTTTTAGTCCATTTAATACCCTTTTAAATAAATATTTGGGTTGTAAAGTATCTAAAAGCGTGTTTTATTTATTGTTCTCATAGAGGGGGATGAAAAGTAGAGCGGACGCAAATCTATTTTTCCTCGGGCGACGTATATTGAATCCTTCGCTTCTTCAGAATTCTACTTAAGAATCCTTCACTCCGCTCTGGGATTCAAAATAGCGCCCTCGCCGGTAAAATATTATTTTGCTCCCTAGTAATACAATTTACTATTGCCGCCCATACAATGACACCTTATACGAGTAAGTCATGAGCATGATTCCAGAGATGGGATGGTGCAATTTTTAACCGACCGACGTATGGTATGTATAATTGTTGGAATTGTATAATATTCACATAATAATATGTCTACTACAATTAATTTAATATCCTCGTTCAGAAACCCCAGTAGACTGTGCTTCTGAACGAGTATACCAAATTGCATGAGTGCATGAGGTATGCATGTATTTAGGTATGTAATATGTATGTGTGTTTGTCCAAGAATTTCTTTATGTTATGGTGGAACGAAGAAACTCATATACATACATAGTATGTAAGTATGTATGTATGTAGTGTATGTGTATGTTTTATATAAAAGGACCTTGAAAACATTACACTCCTTTTTTGGGAAGTTGTGTAGTAATAGTAGATTGTATGACAAGGGAGCAAAATAATATTTTTACAGCGAGAGTGCTATTTTGAATCCAGAGCTGAGTGAAGGATTCTAGAGTAGAATACCGAGCGAAGCTGGGGACTTAAGTAGAATCCTGAACTTAGCGAGGGATTCAATATACGTCACCCGAGGAAAAATAATTTTGGGTCCGAGTGATACATTCTTTTTTTCATCCTCCTCTATGAAAAAATAAATAAAAGGCACTTGTAGATACTTTACAACTCATATATTTATCGAATAGATTCGAACAGAATCAAATAGAATCGAATCGAATAGAAGCGAACAGAATCGAAAATAATTGAACAGAATCGAATAGAATCGAATATGATAGAATCGAATCGAATTGAATCGAATAGAATAGAATCGAATAAAATCGAATAGAGTCGAACTGAATCGAATAGAATAGAATCAAATAAAACCGATTAGAATAGAATAGAATCGAATCGAATACAGTAGATATTTTGTCGAGTAATAGATGATAAGTACATGATTATTTTCTTAAATACAGACAGCACGCCACGCGAGTCAATGAACAAAATTATTATTATTGCCCTCTCTGAAAGTTTTGAACAGAAAAGACCCACTTTGATCCCACTTCTCGTGGAACCAATCAGCGTTTTTCTGAAAGATGGGATGAAAAAAAAACTTACATACATACATACATACATGAACCCTGAAAACCTTACACTCCTTTTTTGGGAGTCGTGTAAAAATAGGAAAGAAAGAATCAACTCCTTTGAGCACCCGATATGTAATGTTTTTACACGATTTTGGAGTTAAGAATACAAGGCAGTACTCCCGTATTTTTTTTGAAGATTTTACATTTCTGAACCTACTAGAAAATTAAATTTTCAGTTTTTTTCGTTTTTGTAGCCAGATCGGGTAAATAAAGTAAAAAAAAGCGACAATTGTAGATTATTTGATACGTTATTTTGTAGAGATATTTTACTCTAATGCACGGAATTGCACAAATAGGGGGATGTAAGGGGTCGAACTACCACCTAAAAGCCCCAAGTCAACCTCACCTGCCCGCGGTGCACCCTGCCGAACAACAAACGAGGCACTGACGACAAACTGATGGCGGCCTAACCATCAAGGCAATGGCGTAGCATAATTCCACAGATATAGGTTTATAGGTATGGGTACTCGTATATAGTTTTTTTTTAGGTCATACAGGTTTAAGCACCGACGTCGAGACACTCGGATGACGAAGTAGTAGAGATGTATGAAGACATCTCTTCAGCTCTTAATAACACCACGAAAACGCCTTACAACGTTGTCATGGGGGACTTTAACGCCAAAAAGGGAACCCAGAGTGGCAGTGAATAGAGAGTTGGTCCACACGGTTATGGAAGAAGGAATCACAGGGGAAAATGTTCGTCAACTTCTTGAAGAAAAAGGGGTTCTTATAATAAGGTGTAATGTTAAAATTTTCTCCATCTGTATTCGCCAATTTTGCCAAACTGTCCGCCTCCTCGTTACCTCTTAGACCAATATGAGCCGGTACCCATTGCAATCTCAACTGAACTCCATTATTAATAAGATTATGTATCTTATCTAAAATTTTATATCCTACTGAAACACCTCTGCTACGTCCAGAGGCGCATTGAGCAAGATGTTGCAATGTACTTTTACTGTCACTGAAAATACTCGATGACCTATTTCTAGCAGCCCCAAACAAAGTGGCAAAGCCTTGATATAGTGACAAACAAGCACAAATTAAAAATGTATATAACCCCTGACCCCCACCCTCATTACAGTTAAGAAGCATCTCGATCACATCAGTTTTCAATCATAAAAAACCGCATCAAAATCGGTCCGTTCGTTTGGGAGCTACGATCTTCACCCCCATTCCCCCCCCCCCGCACCCCCCACCCCCCCATTATAGCTAAGAACTATCTTGTTTACCTCAGTTTTAAAACATAAAAACCGCAGCTAAATTGGTCCATTCGATTGGAAGCTATGATTCAAACATGAAAAACCGCATCTAAATCTGTCCACTCGTTTCGAAGCTGAGATTCCCGAAATAGTTCACTAATGCCCTGGAAGATATGTTTAAGACGCTGGATTGGAAAGGAACAGGCATAAGCGTTAATGGCGAGTACATCTCACACCTAAGATTTACCGCTGACATCTTCCTTATGGCTGAGTCACCGCAGGCTCTCGAACAAATGCTAACCCACCTAGCTGACTCCTCGAGACGTGTCGGTTTCAGGATGAACATGGACAAAACTAAGGCTATATTCAACAACCTTATTACCCCGAGACCTGTTGGTGTGAATGGAAGTTGAAGTTGTTCAGCAATATGACTACCTCGGGCAAAACTGTACAATTAGGTAGAAACAACTTTGAGAAGGAAGCCGAGGTAATGATTTTCATTTGATTTCTTCATAAGTAATGTATTTCTTTGATGAAAATAGAGGCTTCTGAACCCTATCGATCAGTATGCATATTAGAATGTCTCGAGGATTCTCCTATTGTGTCGTCTGGCGATCGGTTTGTGGCTCGGCTTGAGGTGCGGCGCGAGGCACTGCGATGTAATGGGCTTAGTAGCGGCAGATCTGGATCGTTTAGGTGAAACAAACGGGTGAACAATAATTATAGTGATATCCCCTCACCCGATGTCCTCGCAGGAGGAGAGTCCGAGCGGGTCCTCGGGCGGCTCACTGACGACGGAGAAGACGATGCAGTCGCGGGGGTCAGCGACGGCGCGGGGCGCGCGGCACCGCGACATGTGCGCCAGCAACGGCAGGTCGGCGGCGTGCAGGTGAAACGCTGCGCATGGGAACAACGGTCACATATCCTCTAGGACAACACGCTGCAATCTAGGGCAACACCGGATCGACTCTATACTACACAACGATGGAGAGCGGCGCGGCAAGGCAGTTTCAATTCTCACTTATACTACGTGTCAAAGAATTTAATGAATTTGCACCAAAACCTGGCAATTTCCACCGCAAATTTTTGGTATTTTTGGCATTGGGCGCGGCATGAAGAGCAAGAAAGAAGATTTGACATCGACAACACTAGGTTCACAACCACACTCCACCGATCTTCTGAACTCCATCTGTGCAGGTTTTATCTACAGCGGCCAACTCAAGAGAGAAGCCGATGAAAGTATTTCCAGACTGGCTACTGGAGACTAAGCTCTGGTAGAAGGGTCTCGAGTTATAAAGCCACGCTCCGTGTCAGGCTTGCCAGAGTTCCACATATTTTATCAGCAGGATCGGACTCCAGCCAGAGGTTCTGTTCTTCTACCTAAGTTTCATACAAATAAATATTTGGCATGCCACTCCATTACGCTCCTGTTCCAACTAATTGAGGTCTCGCTCTAAACAACAAAGGACATGGAGTGACGCTGTACAAAACGTATAAAAAAAAAAGTTGCAGCGCCTCATGCACAACAGAGAACACACTTTTCTTAAAGTTGAAGTAACACTTGTCTGCGTAGTGCTTGGGCTTGGGCAGAGACACGGAGGTCTCGAGGTCGGCGCCGCGCCTCCCCAGGAAGCTGTAGGCCACGTAGAGCCGTTGTACCCCGGGGTGCAACATCGCATCACACTCTTCGTTGAGGGCTAGCCACAGTACTGTGATGTCAATGCTCTGCTCTTGGTGAGCTTCCGCATTCTCCTCCTGGAAAATGCAACAAAAAAGAGTATTTTTGTATGTTACTACGTACATATTTGCGAGATTTCTGAACCGATACGTAAGGTATTTTTTTTACTAAAAACGAGTTGATCTCCATATGGTGGTCCCAAATGAAAATTAGATCGGGAGTTTTTTTTTTTTTAGTAAATTTAGTTCAAACAAACATTTTTTACAATAGAAATATTAAAATTATTGCCATTTATAGGGAGTGGGGCTCCACTTAATATTTTTTTCATCCGAACGCATTGCAAAAGCTTCACTAATGGACTAACAACTAAATAGTAAATACTAATGTTAGTTTGGTCAAAACTACTAAGTTTGTCGTGAAATCTGGAGGTTTGGGAAAAATTATAGTTTAAAAAACTAAAAAACACGCTTTATATATATTTATATTTTAATAGTAAACATTTTTTCTTAATTACACTATTAAAATTTATTTTCTATTTTAGTTTGGTTTTCTCTAAAAAGCGTGTTTTTTAGTTTTTTTAAACTATTATTTAGTTTTTGTAAGTCCTATAAATTGAAAATTTAATATGTATACTTGTCCTTTCGTTAAATGTGAAGGCAAGTTTCGAACAAATTAGACTAGATGGCGTTGTATGGCCTTAAAACACGCAAGCGATATGTTCCGCGATCACATGACCTTAGCCGCCAACTTTGAAATATATTTCTGCCCTGTTGCTCAATTAGGATTACAACCTTATTCACGCGACTCTTTGGCTTGGATTTTGTACACCTTTAATAGTACTTTTATTCTTTAAGTTTTTTAATAGTTTGTCTATCTTTAAGATTAGGTTCTGCGGCCCACCTAGTATACGGTATCCATGCTTTTGGCCCACCAGTGACTGAGTTTGACATGGCTGAATGGCTGTCTTAGTTTAATCTCAAGATCTTTACCAACATGCTGGTGGCAATTCAATGGGAATCCCCAGTGGAAATGCTAATTCGATGAGACAAATATTAGTAACTATTATCACGCGTCGCATCTACCCACACTATATATTTTTGATTGTCTATGAGCTCCCAAAGGAGAGAACTATGCTTGGAGTTTCTCTAAAGGACAATCTAAAATGAGGTGATCCGCAAGAGAACGAAGGTGACCGACATAGCTCAAAGAATTTGCAAGCTGTGTGAATGGGCCGTTCACATAACTCGAAGAACTGACAACCGTGGGGGTAAACGAGTTCTGGATTGGAGACCGAGTTTAGGTAAACTTAGTGTAGGGCACGCCGGCCAGGTCGAGTGACGACTTGCGAAAGGCGGCTAGCAGCGACTGGATGAGTAGAGCCAAAGATCGGGCTCTGTAGCGTTCACAAGGAGAGGCCTACGTCCAGCAGTGGACGAATACGGGCTGATGATGATGATGGTGATGAGCTCCCGTCGACGGTCCCTATGTCTCAACACCGATCAGCTCAAATATGTAAAAACTACCGAAGTAAGGTTACTTTCGCCGCTTGAGTTGCTCTGCCGAAGGTTCCGCAGCGCCACCCTTACTCTGTGTCTCAGAGAGATGTGACGGGGCCAAAGTGCCAATAAAAGTAGCGTCTCACATTAGTGGCCAAGGGATATGGGTCACACCGCCAGGACTTTTACCAACGCCAGGCATCAGTCTCATCTCAAGTCTCAAGATATACGCAAGTGCGTAACAACAATATTTAAAATAGAATGAGAGTGTATGACGCGATGAGCCAATGAACTCTTCGAACATTACGTGGTGTTGAGATTTATTTGAAAGCCGGGCCTTGATGAAATTATCGCAAGACGCAGTCAAGGTTAGGATGAACATTTTTTTGTGTTCAATTCTAATATCTGTACATAAAATAAAGCAGTTACAAAAAGTACTTAAACTATGCTAATGAACAAGTTTTGTTTTTAATTGTTTCTGTCTGTATCAATTGTCAATGTCAATTGTTGTCTGTCTGTCTGTGTTCTGTCTGTGTTAGCGCATCACGTAAATCTAGTAGATCGATTAAATTGCGGTTTTACTGTTAGATAGCTTAGGTTTTGACCTCAAATCTGGAATGCATTTCAATTTGATGGGTAAAATCGATAAGAACTGTTCGATGGCTGAACGAAATTTTGTTTATTGTACTTAAAGCAGGCAAAGCCGCGGACACAGCTAGTGTACCTACTTTGCCCGCGTGATCATTTCATTTAAAAGTACCCCATACTTGTTATTCCAGGACCAAAAGTACATATAAGGTACAATAAACTACATTTCTTCAAAATTGGTTCAGCCGTCAAATTGTTTTTTTTATCTATTGCTTAGCACCTAACCATCGGATTGAGATACCAAGTACCCCAGTTTTTAAGTCACCCCCTAAGCTATCCAACTGCGAAAACTGTACTCAATTGCTGTGAAAACTGCAATTGGCCCCCTGGACAAATAGCGTCCAAAGGAGTCTGTTACAAACATACAAGTGAAGCTAATATAAAGCGTATTAAAACAAAAATGGCTTAGAAATTTAAATAGACCAATGAATGTTAATTATTTTTTTGAAATAAAGACTAAAACTACCTGTACAGGTTCTAGAGGTAGGTGGGTTCGTCTACTTGGTCATGATATTTCACTGTTTTTTTAGACGCGTCCACTAGTTTATTTAAACCTGTAATCAACAGATCGACTTTCATTTCAAAACAATTTCACTGAGCAGTATTCATGCAAAGGTTGCTTGGAAGAGAATGCTGATTAGCTCTAAGATCTATTATATCTCAGGTTCTCGTATTTAATGCCTTTTGTTCACTAACGAAGAATATTGTATTGGTATGTATTTGTATTCATATAAAGCCGAGGATCCTTGACTTAGACCAGAGTGCAGCATTTAGTTTTATTAGATACTACTAGCTGCGCCCGCGGCCTTGCCCGCGTGGACATTTTTCTGGGGAAAAAGTATCCTATGGTTATTCCAAGACCAAATCTATACTTATAATAAAGCAATAAGATTGAAAAGGTCTGTACAAAGAAGATAATTTAAATAAAAATGGTCTAGTGTACTTAAAATAAGCTTTTTAACAATATTTTTTTAAGTCTGGTCTTTCTGTTTGTTTGTTTGTCTGTGTGTTTGTTCGAGCATCACGTAAAAACTAGGGGACCAATTGCAGTTTTCACAGCAATTGAGTACAGTTTTCGCAGTTGGATAGCTTAGGGGTTGACTTAAAAACTGGGGTACTTGGTATCTCAATCCGATGGTTAGATGCTAAGCAATCGATTAAAAAAACAATTTGACGGCTGAACCAATTTTGAAGAAATGTAGTTTATTGTACCTTATATGTACTTTTGGTCCTGGAATAACAAGTATGGGGTACTTTTAAATGAAATGATCACGCGGGCAAAGCCGCGGACACAGCACGTGTAGGTACACTAGCTGTGTCCGCGGCTTTGCCCGCTGTAAGTACAATAAACAAAATTTCGTTCAGCCATCGAACAGTTCTTATCGATTTTACCCATCAAATTGAAATGCATTCCAGATTTGAGGTCAAAACCTAAGCTATCTAACAGTAAAACCGCAATTTAATCGATCTACTAGATTTACGTGATGCGCTAACACAGACAGAACACAGACAGACAGACAACAATTGACATTGACAATTGATACAGACAGAAACAATTAAAAAAAAAACTTGTTCATTAGCATAGTTTAAGTACTTTTTGTAACTGCTTTATTTTATGTACAGATATTAGAATTGAACACAAAAAAATGTTCATCCTAACCTTGACTGCGTCTTGCGATAATTTCATCAAGGCCCGGCTTTCAAATAAATCTCAACACCACGTAATGTTCGAAGAGTTCATTGGCTCATCGCGTCATACACTCTCATTCTATTTTAAATATTGTTGTTACGCACTTGCGTATATCTTGAGACTTGAGATGAGACTGATGCCTGGCGTTGGTAAAAGTCCTGGCGGTGTGACCCATATCCCTTGGCCACTAATGTGAGACGCTACTTTTATTGGCACTTTGGCCCCGTCACATCTCTCTGAGACACAGAGTAAGGGTGGCGCTGCGGAACCTTCGGCAGAGCAACTCAAGCGGCGAAAGTAACCTTACTTCGGTAGTTTTTACATATTTGAGCTGATCGGTGTTGAGACATAGGGACCGTCGACGGGAGCTCATCACCATCATCATCATCAGCCCGTATTCGTCCACTGCTGGACGTAGGCCTCTCCTTGTGAACGCTACAGAGCCCGATCTTTGGCTCTACTCATCCAGTCGCTGCCAGCCGCCTTTCGCAAGTCGTCACTCGACCTGGCCGGCGTGCCCTACACTAAGTTTACCTAAACTCGGTCTCCAATCCAGAACTCGTTTACCCCCACGGTTGTCAGTTCTTCGAGTTATGTGAACGGCCCATTCACACAGCTTGCAAATTCTTTGAGCTATGTCGGTCACCTTCGTTCTCTTGCGGATCACCTCATTTTAGATTGTCCTTTAGAGAAACTCCAAGCATAGTTCTCTCCTTTGGGAGCTCATAGACTATCAAAAGTATATAGTGTGGGTAGATGCGACGCGTGATAATAGTTACTAATATTTGTCTCATCGAATTAGCATTTCCACTGGGGATTCCCATTGAATTGCCACCAGCATGTTGGTAAAGATCTTGAGATTAAACTTTCTTTTTTTTTTATTACGGACTAGGCAATCGTTTGACCACGATCTCACCTGATGGAAAGCGATGATGTGGTCGAAGGTGTAGCACGCTAATAAGTTACACGGCAATCTACTAACCTTGCGTATGTACGATTCACGAAACTGCAATCTATTTGAGGAGATAATACCAGCAAATACATCTAGAATGATTCGAGTCCCGATTAATTTCCACGACGGTGACGTAATAGTTACAGAGCAGGCAATATCAAACTGCACAATACGTGATTGCGTCACTACGGTACAATATAATCGCGGTTTTATCGAAGTCATTAACCCGACTAGACATGACGTAGTGTTCTCTATGGACCAACCAGTTAGTGCGGAAATTTTTAATGCTCAGTGCACGCATACCGGGCAACCAATAGATCGCGCGTCCAAGGTACTTTCGCGCTTACGTACTGACCATTTAAATCCTGAAGAACGAGTCAACTTAGAATCTCTCTGTGCTCAATACGCTGATGTCTTCTATCTGGAAGGTGAACCTCTAACATTCACCAATAAAATTAAGCACAGCATTCGTACCACAGACGAACTACCAGTCTACACTAAAACCTATAGGTACCCCTTCGTTCATAGACAGGAGGTTCAGGAACAAATGTCAAAGATGCTAGAACAGGGAATCATACTGATGCATCAGGAAAAGTCAAATGGCGTATAGTTGTCGACTTTAGAAAAGTCAATGAAAAAACTATTGACGACAAGTACCCCAAACCTTATTATCAATGACGTACTAGACAAACTAAGTAACTGTCACTATTTCACGACGTTAGATCTTGCGAGTGGATTCTATCAAGTGGAAATGAATCCAGAAGACATTCACAAGACCGCTTTTAATGTCGAACATGGTCATTTCGAATTTTTGGGAATGCCCATGGGACTTAAGAATTCACCGTCCACTTTTCAACGCGTAATGGACAATATCCTTAGAGACCTCTAAAACGTAGTATGCCTAGTTTATCTTGATGACATCATCGTATTTAGCGTCTCGTTACAAGAAGACATAGTCAACTTAGAGAAGGTTTTCAAAAGACTGAGGGAAGCGAACTTCAAAATTCAAATGGATAAGTCGGAATTCTTAAAGATAGAAACCGCGTACCTAGGACACATTATAAGTAAAGATGTCATCAAGCCAAATCGCGACAAAATAGCTGCTATCCAGAAATTCCCGAAGCCAAAAACCGCAACCGAAATAAAGCGTTTTCTTGGTTTACTTGGATACTATAGGAAGTTTATCCCAGATTTCGCTCGTATAGCAAAACCAATGACTCAGTGCTTGAAAAAAGGATCTAAGATTACATTTGACGATACAAACTACATCAACTGTTTCGAAAAACAAACACAATTTTTTCAAATTTAAATCTTGTTTAGTTGCTTATTTTAAGTCACCTTTTTTTCTTCTTAATTTTTCACACTTTTTGTTACTGCTTCATTATAAGTATAGAAATATGGAATTGATAGATTGAAACATAAATTCATGATAATGATCAAGTTGTTCGTTTCTACAGCTCAGACTCAGACATTTCCTCAGACTTTATGGTATCAGTAAGGGTTAGTGACATAAAAAATTGGTTCCCGAACATTTTATTCGCCTCTTTGACTAAAAACGAATAAAATTCGCATTTAAGCAGGATCGCCATCCAGTGAGCAGCATAGTCTAATATTATATTATGTAAGCAGTGTCAGCACGGCAAACGTTACTTTTTTATGCCAAGATCCCACATGATACACCAAATGACACAAAAGAGTTCGAACCTTGCATGGCGAGGCGGGCATTTTTTTTCTACAACAATCCCTTGCAGACAAACGTGTGAATCGATAGGGAACACGCATATAAATAACCTCCTACATTTACAATATTCCTCTGAAACGTTAATAATTGCGAATTAAACATGATTATGGGATCCAATGGCCCCAAATCAAAATGGCCACCGTAGGCCCTTGACAATCTACACTAATATTATAATTAAGAGATAAATTCGTTTGTTTATCTGTATGAATTTTTGTGTAAGGTAAACCCTGGGACTACTGATCCGTTTCTGAAAATTATTTCACTGATAGTAAGCTACACTATTTCCGATGATCATAGGCTACTTTTCCCCCTGGGAAAATGCAAAGTTTTCTTGGAGTTAGAGGGAAGTTTACGGGCGAAGCAAAAGGGCAAAGCAGCTAGTCTCATAATACATTTCGAACACCTTTCTCACATTTATAATTGGTAGTTACTAATGGCACAGAAACTAAAAGTTTTCAGTAACCTAAGTAATTATCAAGGTAAAAAGTAACGTTTATTTTTTAACACTCTCTTTTTGACTTTACTTCTATCTCGAGGAGTTTTTATTAATACCTAACTTAAGAAGGATGAGAAGACTATGGGTAATCTAATTATACAAAGTCAACACAAATATTTCAATATTAAGTTCCTTACATCATCCAGTCTCTTCGGAGTCGGACTCAATTGCAATTTTTTCTGTGAATTAAAATATAATATATAGTTATTTTTTGTGACATGGCGTGGGTAATTTATTTTATTTTCGGTCAGATACTAACTTCTATGGCTTGCCACATTTCTTGGGAAGACTTGCTGGCTGAAACATTGATCAAAAATATAATTTGTGTAGTAAAGTTTTGTTCTATTCGTGTCAGAATCGTTTGAGTTAATGAATGCCTCACGTGTTGCGTAAACTTCAAAATTAATCAAACGTGCTCGCACTACACATGAGGCATGAGGGAAAATAAAATCAATAAAAAATAACACTCTAATAATAGTTTCACTAGTCGATATTTAGCATTAACGCTTGCTTGGCGATCCCATATCTTTTATTATTATTCTAAAAGAAAAAGAAAGAAGAGAAAATAAGAAGAAAATTTGAATTAATTCATGGAATTGACAATAGATGCTGTAGGGTACCCAAACGACCCTTATGCCTTATGCCTTACATGCCTTACATTAAAAAAACACATTATACGTGATTAATAAAAAAAAAGCCCAGAATTATTTGATTTGGTTATGGTTTAGTATGGTAGAAACATTTTATTTTACCAAAACAAAATTTTATGGAAAATGTAAGGCAAACCCTGTAGAAGCCGCGCGGGTGGCCTATCCTCGTAAAAAACTGAATGAAAAATTTCGAGTGCGATGCAGTGGCTTCGGTATTTCTAATAGTTCAGAGCATGTGCCACGCATGAGGCATGGTCACGGGTTCGTAATCCAAAGCCTCATGATAAAAACAATAATGTTACCTAATCCCATCGAAAGGCGTTTCAGATACAAGTGATTGAACTGACTTAGGGGCCTATACTCGTGTCCTAGTTGACCGTACGGACATTTGGATCAATGAGAGCTATTGGCGCTGAAATGATAACTGCCTCGGAGCATATTTTTCTTATTAAGCATTAACACTACTCACCACTTCATTTTGAATCGTTTCCGAAGACCTGTGCCGCATCTGAGACAATATGGCAACACATTATTTTTTTATTGGTGTAGGAACCTTGTAGGAAGGAATTGAATTGACCTCCAATGACTGCTTCTAAGATACCCCGAAAAAGCCTTGGCAGCAGATACTCTGCCTGGTGGATTGCCAGGTGTCTACTAGAAAATTCCCTAACACCAGGATTTTAAACGATGTTTCCCTTCACCGAAATCTCATGCTTATTTTGCACGCACTTTATTTGCACCACTGTATTTCAACCAAAGAGGAAAGTAAGAGTTCTTTGCAGTTTACTTACTTGCCCCATCTACCTGTTTTTTATAACCTCCTCCCTCTTACCGCCGTTTATCCTTGTTTTGTGCTAGTCTTTTCCATGTCTTTAGAACATGTTTTTTGTAGTATTCAGGTTGAGTTCTTTTTACAGGAATCTCTATGGCAGCTGAGATTACCGTTAAAGATAGGAAGACTTCTGCTTCTTCGAAGTCTATTTATTCATAGGAATAAAACTGGGTTTAGGGATTTTTTTGAAGAATCTTTATTTATCTGTTCAAAATCTATGAAAACTAGCTTAAAAGCAAAAAAAAAACGCCTCTAAGTTCTTTTTTGTCAGGGCACAAAAATCACTTTGCCAGTAAATTATATACAATTGGAATGTGCTTATCAAGGTCTACACTTTGATACCCATATTGTAAAATTCGAAAAAAAAAACGCATTTGAGCATGGAGCCATAATGCCGCTATATAGCGTTTAAAAACAATAGCCTGTTACTCGGGGGATGCAAGGATTCTAGCGATTCCTCATACGTCTAAATCTGTACAGGCATTTAAAAGTTATGGTGGAATAAAGGAACTCACATACATACATATAGTAGTCGGAGCCAATCTGTATGTTTGTAAAGTTAGGCTCTGTGAACGATTGCACAGGTCCTGCTGTGGAGATAAAACAGCATAAAGTAAGATCGAGATAGAATATGCGAAAAACGTAAGCGAGTGAGAGAGGTAGTCATACAATGCTGTCTTCATCATCAACATTAGGATTGCGCCTGAAAAGCGACTTGCAACAACTTCCGAGACACATACTTCCGCTGCAACTACTGTTCAAACATACATACATACAAACATACATGTATCCTAAAAACATTGGCACTCCTTTTTTTGGGCAGCCGTATAAAAAGAGAGAAAATATTTGATTCTCATGCTTATAAAATAAGTACATTAAAGAAGAAGATAGGCTAGGCTTACCGCCGACGACGTGGGGGATGATTTCTGTGTTTGTCGGTTTCGTCGGCGGAGTGCAGGCATGTAAGGCAGGTCGTACTCCGCAGTCTACAAAATATCAGATTCACATAACGGTCTAATTTTCACCTTCACAAACGTCCAAAATCACGAAATGTACATTCTGACACAGAATTAATAATATTGCAACTTCTGAAAGCAAATGACACCTAACATACTTGGGCAGAGCGAGTTCTTCATGTAGGTAATAAATGAATCAGGTACCAGGAGCGAAGAGTAAACCCAAGGCTGAATCACAAAGATCGATTTATTAATACGCCATTTGGAGACACTCCTGTCTTGCACCCAGACTCAGCTGGTTCTTTCAACTCAAAGAACCCTACAGCTCTCTGGCATATAGTATTCTTCAGCAATATATTCCTAGATAGTCCACCCGCTGCCGCTAACTAGATGCAGGCCGCCCCCGCAAATCACATAGCCGGGGAGTTGGCAGGCGGCCGCTGTTCAATCGGGAGCGTAGCCAGAGCATATTTCAGGGGCAAATATTAATTAAATGTTTTTTTTTCATATTACTGTTTCCCAGTGGTCAGACTGGTCTGATCCAAGGGGTTTTTTGTTCCCGTGGTTCAGATTGATTCGACATGCGTTTTCTTTATAACGATTTCATAGAAAAATAATACATACACAACAAAAATAGTTCTGCATTTTATTACCTACTCTTACGTAACCGTTATCCGTTATCTTAGCCGTTCTAAAAAATAACAAACATGTTGGGCTGCCTTATACTTAGAATTGCAAAATCTTGCACGGCACTGCAAAGGGCTGGTCCCTCTGAAACATGGGTTTTAGTATCTTTCTAAATATAGTGTCCTACAAACCGTCTCGACAACAACACAGTTCTGTTTGCACACTACTTGCTGAGCGGTTATGGTGTTTCCCAAGGCAGTAATCTTGCAGAAGAGTTACTAATATACGTCACGGCTCCACGAGTTACGCAGAAATAATTATTTTATTATTTCTATCATGGAGCAAGCGGTCCGCCTTTCCCCGCACCACAGAATAAATAATAGTACAAGTACAGAAAGCTAACTAAGTAAAGTCATTTAAATAAATAGCGACTCTCGCTACAACGCTATAAAGTGCAATTTAACTCGCACGGCGCTGCGAGATTTCAATTATATTTACCTAGAAGGCGCTCGCCCACCGCGTGCAGGCTAGAATGCACCGTATCACAACGCGCGAGAACTTCCATTGCTCTAACCGTTTCAGAATCGCTCTGTCCCTTTTTCGCTCGGTAGGGTTGTATTAGGATATGACTAGGTACTTGTACTACTAATTATTCTGTGATATGTTATGACTTAGATATTGTAACAGAATAAATAAGTAATAATATATTATGTTATTACTTATTATTATAAATTAAAATAGTTCTATTACATACAATTACATTCTTATCAGAATAGACCGACTACCTCATTTTTACTACCTACCTATCCCGTTTTCAGAACGCCGATAAGTTTAGTGAGATACCTACCTACGTGTCGTTGGTTGATTATGATTATATCCTATAGGTATTGCACTTTGATGAATAAAGGTGAAATCTGAATTCCATGCTTTTTAATGAGTGAAAAATAAATTGCTACCTACGTAATAAAAGGTATTAAAAGTATGTATTCTACTTACTAAGTCAGCACAGTAATTCATTTTCCGATCAACAATACCTACTATAATCAATTATAAAATTACGTTGATCGATTTAATAAACGACTTTATTTCTGCGCGGAATAACCTTAAATATGCGTAGCTTCGGTATGGAACACAAATGAAATAACATAAAACTATAGGAACCTACGTAATAAAAAAATATCAATATCTAACTACATAACTAGGACCTATTATAGGTATTACAATTTATTACCTTTCAATATCCTTTGGAAGCGTAAAGAATGACAATTCGTCATTTCTATCACTATTCAAACAGCCGAATGCTATGCAGTACTTTCTAGCTTTCTTCTTGGTACTCATAATTAAAACACGAATAAAGTTTGTCAATAACTTTACGTGAGTAGGTGCTCTATCGCTAAGTTCAAGGCGCGCGACTCATCGAGCGCACGCTTGACACTCGACTGAACGGACCCGAATATTGGGTCCTTGAATTTATTTGTACTTGTTGCGGAGTGCGACCGCCCTGCCCGCACTGACTACGCTCCTGCCGCCGATCGCTCGGATTCGATACACTGTCGCCGAGCATTGAGCGACAGTTACTCTCACTATTTATAGAAGTGAGTATAATTAGGTGAGATTAATTCGAGAATTAATAAAACAGCTTGACCTTTGCGGACGCGGTCGATTCGAAAATTTGTGATAAATAGCTTTTAGATCTGCTCGCTTCATGAGAAAGCTTAGCTACACGACATCGTCACCGCCTCCTCGAGATTCTAGTCCACTCCTAAAAGTACTGCGCCAAATCATTACGGATGCAGCGATTCGAATATAACAGTCAAACTTAACTATTTTTTTATTTTTTTTATATTCAATTGAACTAAGACGGCTTAATAAAGAAATGTTACATGGCCTGTCATTCAAGACTAGCGCTAAGCCAGTCAATATCATCATAATCAACAACCTATATACTAGTCCACTGCTGGACATAGGCCTCTCCCAAGGCGCGCCACTGAGCCCGATTTTCGGCTCTTTTCTTCCAATGACTGCCAGCAATATTGCGCAGATCGTCATTCCATCTAGCCGGAAGGCGTCCTACCCCAACGGATATCAGTTCTACGACAAATGTGACCAGCCCATTGCCACTTCAGCTTAATTCTCTAAGCTATGTCGGTTGCCTTAGTTTTCTGCAGAATCCCCTTATTTCGGATTCGATCTCTCAGTGAAACTCCGAGCATAGCTCGTTCCATAGCTCGCTGAGCGACCTTAAATTCCTTAAGCTTGTGGAACAGTTTCGCAGTCAGTGTCCACGTTTCGTCTCTGTATGTCATTACAGGTAGGACGCACTGATTGAAGACTTTTGTCTTCAGGCATTGTGGAATGGGTGACGAGAAGACTTGACCAAATTTTCCAAAACCTGCCTAGCCCCTACGAATAAGTAATAAGTCAGGAAACGTAACAGCGTTAATAAAATGACCCAACAAAAGTCGTGCCCAAGTAGGTGGGGCTTAAAAGTCGTGTCCAGCGCGTCATCAGTCGTACATTTTTCATGCAAGCGAGCACACGTCATATATTCGCGTACGTTTTAGTTTTATCATTGTGAACTACAGCTGTGAATCATCATGCCAGCATGTGTTGTGAAGAGGTGCAGGAGCCATACAAGATTAAAATGTCCAGGGATCACTTTTCACTAGAAGTAGTTGCAAAATTATAATTATATTCAAAGACGTTCAAATACATTATCAAACTGCGATGGTCAATACTATGCAAAATGAAGTCAGTCAATTTTTGCACTAAAGTTTAATTTCTACTCGATGAAATTTTGAAATTAAGCTGTTATTTTTTTCACGCAGATGATTCATACCTAAGAAACGTCAACATATTTAGGAGAATACTAAACAAAATGAGCAAATAATCAATAATGAACGATTACAGTTGGTATGTAATATAGGTTCGGCTTTTTCGACTCATGGGAATAACAATAGCATTAAAAAAACAGTTCATAGTTTGATCTAATTAAAGCACGTTTAATTTTTCAGGCTAATGAAAATTCACCTTCTGGAAATTTTGAAGTGTTTGATTTACCTGAGTTGCTCAAAAAAACAAATAATGCAAACCCTCAAGCGCATAAGGCACGAAAACTTGTAAGATTTCACTATTATTTTTTGCACTTAATATTTAGGTTCGATAGGAATTTTTATTTTAGCTGTATATGTGTATCTATTTCAATTAGAGACAGTCTTTCATAGATTTGAAACTGATCTTCAATAAGGTTATTTTCAGGAGAATAATATCAACACTGAATGTAATGACGGTGTTGAAGAAGAACCAAGAAAAACAAAATTAAAAAATAATCTTATTTCAACCGAAGTCTTTAGTTTTGAAGAAAGAGGATCATGCGTTACGCCGATAAATATACCATCGTCAGATATTGAATCTGCTCTGATTACTCCTAAAACACACATTTTAAAGCAAAAACTAAGAAAAAAACTATTTTGGCAGTATAACACAGATCAGAAACCTACAACGCCCAAATAAAAGATTAAGTATGAAGAATATTTCACTTAAAATATTTTATCCCAATTGAAGAAAAATAGATTTGGCGATACTACAGAAAATACTGCATTGAATGATTTTTCGGACGATATAGTTTTAGCCCTTAAAAGGAAAAAGTCAAAAGTTACTTTGATCTTTGATGGCTGTGCATCCAACATCGCTACAGCTAAGATGTTGGGTTGCAATTTTGAAGACACAAACAATTCAAAATCGTTTTTTGACCACCCATCTACCGGAGACCCAGTAGTTGTAATATTAGCTCCATTTCATATGGTGAAACTTGTACGTAACACATTAGAGGAAAAAAACACTGGTAGATAAAAACAAGAAAAATAATTGAGTGGGCACATTTGCAGAAACTGAAAAATGTTCAAGATATCGTTGGATTGCATTTTGGGAATAAATTGTCAAATCGGCATCTATACTTCCGAAATAATATCATGAACGTGAAACTAGCGATTCAAACCTTAAGTCAAAGTGTAGCTGATGTGATTAAGTTTGGTTCGCAACAGTTAAACATGCCTGATTTTCAAGAAACAGATGCAACTGTTAGCTTTTTAGAAACGTTTAACAACCTTTTCGACATACTAAATTCAAGACCGACCGATACGGGTTTAAACACCCTTTTTCAGTGGTGGAAAAAGAAAAACTACAGGCCTTTTTGGATCAAAGCGAAAAATATATTAAAGGTCTCTAAATCAATGTGCAGTCAAAAAAAACTCGAACAGTAAATGGACAAAGAGTAACAGTATATACTAACTCTTTGAAACCAGTGACCAAAACTCAGTCCAAAACTGGACTTCTAGGACTCCTCATATGTATTCCAAGTTTTAAATTACTTTTTGCACGGCTAGTAGAGTTACAAATATAGAAATTTATTTAACCATATTAAGCCAAGATCATATTGAGTTATTTTTGGAGTGATCCGCAACCACGGCCGTTGCAACAATAACCCAAACGCCTGACAGTTTATGGAAATATATAAAAATAATTTACTGAACTTGAACCTCAGCTCTAAATTCACAGGCAACCGCATACCATTGGAGGACATTCCGTTTTAAATTTCTCAGAATCCGTCTTCACTACATTGCGAAGAAAGATTCTCTTTTAATGTCTTCTGGACAAAAACTTAATAAATTAATTATATATCGTGGGACAAAGAATTTAATGAATTGTAAAAAATGAGCCAAAAAAAAACATTGTGCAGTAATATTGTTTTATTACTGACTTGGTCCGGTCCACTTATTGCATGCCATCGTCCACGCCGCTGTGACTCAGCTGTCATAGCAGACATTGCAGCACGCGCGTGAACCAATCCCTGCTTTCGTTCTGAATTTACACCAATCACCAAGCATTTCTATTTGTAACCTCGGAAGTGATTCGTACTTTGAATCTTACGTCGTTTTGGTTTGAAGTAGGGGCACTTTTAATGTGGCATTTGTTCTGAATTAGAGTTCCTGACTTATTATTTATTCGTAGCCTAGCCCAGCTGAATCTTTTTATTTGCTTCCTTGTCAAAAATTTCCTACCCAGTTTAACAATTTGTTCAGGTAAATATGCTCCTGTACAATTTCGAGAGGCATGCCATTGACTACTATTGGTTGCGGTATTGTCATTGGCCATGATTTTTGTTTTGTCTATGATCATGCGGAGACCAACTTTGATGATGACCAACTTTCGTGATGCGTCAGCTAGGCTAGTCAGAATCTGCCGCAGCCCTTGCAGTCAATAGAAAAAAAAAACGAGTCGAGGTAAATAAAATTAATGTTATAACAGCTATTACAACTCGAATAAATTACAACGTATCATAACGCATATAAGTGCTCCTGAGGAAACCTCGGGTGGATCCGAAACATAGATATACCTAGGAAATATGTATCGCTAATTACAAAATACATATAAATAGATTATTACCTGGTGGTAGTAGGCTAGATGTTAAGTAGTACTAACGTTCTCAACTACGCTAGGACTTCCACCCGTAAGGATTATCATTTCGATAATATCTTAAAAAGCACCCCATGTTTTTTTTGAAATAAAACTTTTTTTTTCTTATTTACACTATTAAAATTTATTTTCTATTTTTTAGTTTGGTTTTCTATATAAAGCGTGTTTTTTAGTTTTTTTTAATTATACGCTTTATATTAGCTTCACTTGTATTTTTGTATGTTTGTAACCGACTCCTTTGGACGCTATTTTGACCCACTTTAAACGGTCAGATTTCATTCAAATTTTGCACACCTGTCAAAGACCGATGACAATGCAATAATTAGAAAAAAAACGCTCTTATAAATAAACCAAACTAAAAAGTAGAAAATAAATAATAGTTTAAAAAAACTAAAAAACACGCTTTATATAGAAAACCAAACTAAATAACCATAGTTTTTTTTTTAAATTCAAACACTATTCTTAATTCAAAATTATTCAAAATTATTTTCTATTTTTTAGTTTAGTTTTCTATATAAAGCGTGTTTTTTAGTTTTTTTAAACTATTATTTGTTTTATTTGGCAACCGTAGAGACTTGGCGCATTTGAGCGGAATAATGGTTTTTAAAATGTCAAATTGAAAACGTTTACGTTTACTTTGCGTATCCGCGGTCGCCCTGCTGTTTGGACTCTTTAGGTACGGAACCCTAAAAGTTACCTAGATATCTTAGTTCATATGATATTTTCTTTTATAGATTTGATCCGAGCCTCCATAACAAGCGATTGGTGCAATAATATTGTTATATAACTGTCGACCCCTATCCCGCAGGAACCTTTTATTTTTTCTGGATAAAAAGTATTTTAATTGAGCCATGACATTTTTTTTCAAGATTTCTTCCTTTTCTCCAACACTATCGATTGGTAATATTTTTAACGTAACTTTCAACCCCTATCCCGTAGAAACCATTTAGTTTTTCAGGATAAAAAGTATCTCAAACATTAACCCATACCTAATTTAAACTATGACTGTGTCAAATTGCGACAAAATCCGTCAAGTAGTTTCAGCGTGATGCGTGTTTTTTTTTTACATAATTTTCAAACCCTATCCTGCGGGAAGCCTTTAGATTTTCGGGATAAAAGAATCCTAAATGTTAATCCATAACATTAGTTATGGTTGTGCCAAATTGCATCAAAATCCGTTCGGTAATTTCAGCATGAAGCGTGGTCAAAGAGACAGACATATTGACAGCAATAATTTAAAAAAAAATGTCCTCCGTGTCGATAATGAAGTTAATCTCAATTATAATTTTCAAACAAGCACAAATTAAAAATGTATGTAATCCCCCCACCCCCATTATAGCTAAGAAGCATCTCGATCACATCAGCTTTTAAACATAAAATAACCGCATCAAAATCGGTCCATTCGTTTGGGAGCTACGATGCACTGGTTAAAAATATTTTAGTATTATTTTATCTACTCATGTCGTAAAATCCTGATTATGAACTCAAAAATGGTGGCATAATACATACTTTACGCACGGCATCTCTTTAGAAAGCAAAAAAAAAACATTATATCACTGAGTTTTTGAACTCAACAATGTATTTTTTTCCAATTAAATACCCGGTTGCCTCCATACGAGGGTTTTCGCCATTAATTATCGCTATGGCGGCGCGTGTTAGACCGTATGCGCGCGAATTCGCTGTGGACTGGATTTTCGCGCCATACATCACGGAAACAGCAACGAACATGACGAACGAGCTATTTATTACCAGCAAAGTCAAGATAACATTACGACATTTTTTTCCATTAAATGTAAGCTTGAGTGTAGATAGGTTATAAACTCACTCTCGTGTGTTAATAACCCTTGTTAGCAACCGTTTCATAAACTACTATAATGTACACATATGGGCCAGTTACAACTTTATTATAGTAAATATAGAAGATATTGATAGAAGATGTGTATTTAGGTTCACTCTGCTTATTTTTAAAGCAACATTGTTTGTCTATAGGAGATGACTCGTGAGGAACTAATAACATTGAGGAGTGATCGCCGAGATGTTATTGGCTGGCGAGCCGTCTCGGCTTTACCCGTGTGGTTTGTTTAAGTTGTACGTCGGAGCGCAGCATGCACCAGAGGTCCAGCACGCCGACCTCATCGCCGCGCTCCCGCGCGTCCGTCCGGCGCTGCGCCGACATCGCCGGTCCTGCTACCTGCGACGAAACAACTTTCTGCTGTAGAACACCTGCTGTAAATAAATATGACATTTCCGAATTTCACAAAAAGCTGCAATGGTATATTCGTTTTCGCCGGAATGCTCATATTCTTGCTCTGCTCTAGTATCCTATTTATTGCCACCCCACATACATAAAATAACAATTTGAGTTCATTCAACCTTCACACTGCCATTCGTTGCGCTCTTCCAGGACTCCCCAACTTAAAAATCCTATTAACACTTCCCAGTTCTATAGTAAATCCTTTACAGTACAAGACAGTACAGACAGTGTACAGACTGTGAAATGCACTGCCGCTCGATATCAGACGCGCTAAATATTTACCTATTTTTAAAATTATGGTGAAAAGTCACTATATAACATTATCCAAACTCTGACAACAATACTACGTATTATTATCCATACCAATATATAAAAGTGAAACGTTGTCTGTTTGTTTTTTGTGTTTGTTTAGGGAGTTTGAACGAGATAACGGCTGGACGGATTTTGATGAAATTTGGAATGGAGGTAGCTTATATCCTGGAATAAAACAGGATACTTTTTATCTTATGTCTTATTCCATACTTACTACCATACTTTTTATACCCCAAAAATGATATTTTTTTACGGGAATACTGGAAAATGTTGATTACTCGCTGTAAGGAACGGTTGCTATGGAAACGAAATAACAAGTCTGCCAAATAACTTCAAGAGCTGTTAGTATTCTAACACAGAATATTATTTTTAATAGTACAATTTGTATTTGTTTTTTATATCCTCGAAGAACAAGGCTGCTTTTTTCGCGATAAACAGTAGTCCGCGCGGACGAAATCGCGGGCGGGAAAGCTAGTTTTATATAAATATTTACGTATTTGATATTGATATATATTAGCCACCTGCACAAAAGTAGCGTAGCTACTACTGGAATACCGGTTAAACTGCTTTTTATGTTCAAGTGGTTAGTAGACTAGATGTGCCTGCGGCTTCGCACGCGTGGTCATTTCTCCAGGATAAAAGTACTTGTGCTATTCCAAGACCTAAAATACCAACATACCAACATTTGATCAAAATTTCTTTAGCCGTCATTAAGATTTTTATTGATTGCTCGGCTTCTGCTCATCAGATTGAGATACCAATTACACCGGTTTTAAGTTAAGCCCTTAGCTATCCAGTGAAAATTGCAATGCGATGCGGTTTTCACTCTAACAGTCATGACCGCCACCTTGGTTTAAAAAAATTACGTCCTTCACCCATTTTCCAAGCTTTTTACCACTTGCCCTCACCCTTCCCCCTTTCTTCCTACCCTTCCCTTATTTCTTTCCTAAATTCCTCCACTTCCCCTCACTCTTTCCCCACTTCTCCTCACTCTTTTCCCATTTCCCCTACCCCTTTTCAATTTCACCCCTTTCTCCCACTCTGCCCCCACCCTTCCCTTCAGTCTTCCCCCACTTCGCACCACCTGCCCCACTTCCCACACCTTTCCCCAACATACCCCACTATTCGTCCACTTCCCCCTACCCTTCCCTCACTTTCCCAAACCTTCCCCCACATCCCCTACGTTGCAGTGCAGTTAGGTTTTCTAGCCAAATCGCACTTTTGGGATCGTGATTCAATCGGAATGGTGTTCGAGGTAAGCCCGAAGAGGTAAAAACAACTTGTTGAGTAGCTTATTTTAAGTACCCGAGACCATTTTTTTTAATTATCTTCTTTGTACAGTTTTTTTCGTACTTATTGCTTTATTATATGTAGAGATATTTATTACTTCAAAATTAACATAACTTTGGATCTCGCATGAACCTTTAATTATTTCGGGATAAAAAGTATCCTCAATTTTAGACCATCTTATGGACTATGAATGTGTCAAGTTGCATCAAAATTATTTCCAGTAGCTTCAGCGTGATTCTTTTAAATAACTTTTTACTAATATCCTGCGGGAAACCTTTAATTTTTCGGAATGAAAAGTATCCAATGTCCAGGCCTCGTAGTATGATCTCAAATCATAACAAATAAAAGTTGAATTAATTCAGTAGTTTCAGTGTGAAGCGCGGTCAAGATATAGACAAAAAAGAAAACGGCAAACAGTTTTGGCTTCGGTATCAAATATAGAGTATATAGGTCGGCTATAGGTCCTTCGGCTTAAGCTTTTCGGTAGGTCGGTCCAAAACTATTATTTATTACTTCAAAATTAGCATAACTTTGGACCCCTATCCCACAGGTATCCTTTATTTTTCGGGATAAAAAGTATACTCATTATTAACCCATCATATAAACTATGACTTTGTCAAGTTGCATCAAAATCCGTCTAGTAGTTTCAGCGTGATACGTGTTCTTTTAAATAACTTTCAACCTTTAATTTTTCGGGATGAAAAGTATCCAATGTCCTACTTCGTATCGTGAACTCAAATTATACCAAGTTTCAGTTGAATTCATTCAGTAGTTTCGGCATGATGTGAAAATTAATAAAAGTCTTGGCATCAGTATAGAACATAGAGTACTCTCCAAAATATATTATTTATTACTTCAAAATTAACATAACTTTGGACCCCTATACCGCAGGAACCCTCTATTTTTTTCTGGATAAAATTATTCACAATTTTAACCGATCATATAAACTATGACTGTGCCAAGTTGCTACTAAATCCGTCCAGTAGTTTCAGCGTGGTACGTGTTCTTTTAAATAACTTTCAACCCCTATCCTGCGGGATTACTTTAATTTTTCGGAATGAAAAGTATCCTTTGTCCTACCTCGTAGTATGAACTCAAATCATACCAAGGTTCATTTAAATTCATTCAGTAGCTTCGGCGTGATACGCGGCCAAGATAGGAAACAAAAAACCCAAAACCAGACAGCCAGAAAGAACGACAAAAATGAAAAAAAATACAGTTTTGGTCTGAGTATCGAATATAGAGTAGCATACAAAAAAATGTACAGAATTGGACCTGTTACAGTTTTACTATAAGTATAGATAGATAAATTATATTATAAAAGTATTATAATACATAATATATAACAGCTTTGTGACTCTACGCCATTATTTCGTAAATGCCATGGAATGTCTCACAGTCAAAAATACTAGAATTAAAACCTAAAAACCATATTCTAAGAGTCACTGCCACACTAAACTAGGCTGGACAAGTTCCCACAAGTAGCACTCGTTTAAGAGTATAATTTGACGTATATCAGCCATCACATCATCAGCCTATATCTGTCCACTGCTGGACGTAGGCCTCTCCTAATGCACGCCACTGAGCTTGGTCTTCAGCTCTCCTCATCAATTTTCTTCCACACGCTTTTCGCAGGTCGTCACTACACATGGCCACAGGGCGTCCTATACTACGTTTGCCTAGACGTGGTCACCACTCGAGAACTCGTCTACCCCAACGGTTATTCTTCGGGAAATGTGACCAGCTCACTGCCATCACACACATCTCAACCATTTAATTTTAAGAGAGAAGGCATACAGATCCGGCATAAGAGAGGACATTTCGAGGGGTCTATAGCTTCCACCTGTCCATCGTCTGGAGAGGAATCGCTTAACGTGTGCAGAGATCAGAAGTCGAAGTGTCATTTTTCCCTCTCTCATCTTGTTCGACCTTTCTCGACTTAATTTGGTTAATCCAAAGTTTCTTCATTGCCTAAGATTTTTTTGAAGAAACATTGCACTCAGTTCTTGTTTTTTTTTTACTGCGCAGGCTACGGTGTGGTAATCCCAAAAATATAAATAAGACAACATACAATTTTAACGTGGTTTTTAAAAGTCAAAAACGGGAGTTACTCGCATATATTAGTTGTTTTATTCCAATTATAGTTTCGTATATTAGTTGGAATAATTAAACTAATATACGATTAGTTATTCCCGTTTTTGCCTTTTAAAATAGTTTAACAAAGCCAACGACGTGTCCGCTCTCCTGTTGGTGTGCAGCAGCACGTCACGCAGTGGTAACCAGCACGTGGCGAACGGCTCGTTTTGCTTGTTTATCTCGCAGATCACCAGAGGCATTGTTTCCTGAAACACATACAAAAAACTATCATACATGTGAGCCCTTGCGTGTTCTCTTTATCACGTCAATCGACCTTTACAAGTAGATATATATTCGCGGGTTCCCATTAATCCCTGAGATACAGACGTCTTAGAGTTTAATCATTGCACCGCGACTGATGTTGATGTATGTCCTAAAAATGAATAATCCAGGTTTCTTCAAGTCATTAATCAAATGAAATCTCATTTCTGCAAAAGTCTACAAAGGATTTCTCTTCCTAGAAATAGAAAAACTTAAAGAAGAAAAAAAATAGAAATACTTAAACATCACAGTTCGTAGACATGAGATAACAAGTAAATAATCAGAGAAAAAACACGACTGTCATGACAAAAACGAACTTTTCAAACAGAAAAAACCTCTTCTCACTGAACGATGTAAGGATTCTAACGATACCCCATACATCCAAATCTGTTCAGGCATTTAAAAGTTATGGTGGAATAAAGGAACACACATACATACATACATACATGAACCCTAAAAACCACACTTTTTTTTTAGTTTTCGTTTAAAAGCGAGAAGACTAATTTACTGGACATTGGTACTATTTGGCACTGAACTAAAACTTAAGTAAACTGAAAATGGTGATGGCAATACCTGTTTCATATAGTCGATAAAGTGATCGTTGAATGCCACGTCGTATTCCGTAGATAAGTCCAACATGACCACGCGTCCGGCGCGCACGCGCGTCATTGCCACGCTCTGGTCGTAGAACCTCCACGTCATGATCAGGGACTTGTCGCGGGAGCTCAGGACGGCCTGGGGACAGTTTGGAAACTGACGACTTGGAGATATTGGTAGGTTTCGGTACATCGGTCTCTCAGATTATGGCGCTGTGGCTCAAATTTTAATGTTACAATTTTGAATGATAATTCAAACTTATAATAAAGCAGTAAGTTCTGAAAAGTCTGTATTAACGAAGATAATAAAGAATTAAAGTTCTATTGTATTAAAATAAGCTACTAAACAAAACATAACATATTTTAAAATTGTGTCTTTGTTTGATTGTTCGCGTATCACGTAAATACTACGGGATCGCTTGCGATGCGGTTTTCACTATTTGATAGCTTGGGGTTTGACTTAAAAACTGATGTACTTGGTATCACAATCCGATGAGTAGAAGTTGAGCAATCGATAAAAAACCATTTGAAGCCTCAACGAAGTTTGATGATTGATACTTTTGGTTATGGAATAACAGAGGAGCTTTATATCTCAGAAAAATTACCACGCGGGCAAATCCGAAGCCAGTTTAACTTATTATTTTTAAGCTCATTGAGCTAATACTACGAACATTTCATGAAAATTAATCTTACCTCATCAGACAGCACGAGTGTCCCTATGTGCAGCGTGTACACACCGTTGTGTGTCCGTGTGTCGGGAAGCTGCCGCGCGCCGGAAGCGCGGTGCAGTTTGTGTTCTCTCTCTGGCGCCACTTCGACTGCCTAGAACCATACTACTGTCCTGTCTCTAGCACTCACACATGATGATGTCAGAATACGACCTTAGCTGAACATAGACCTACACCACAATATCGTTGCTCGCTACCATAAGGGGTTTGGTTTTTATTAATCACTGCGGTTGGCAGGCGTCTTGGTTATCGCAGTAGGTACGTAGAAGCTGAGAGAGAGTGTGTGTGTGTATGTGTGTGTATGTGTGTGTGTGTGCGAGGGTGTGTGTGCGTGTGTGTGGTAGCTTATAACCATGATTAACACATAGGCTACTTTTTATCCCTCAAAAATGCACGTTTCATGAGGGACGCGAATGAAACCGCGGGGCGCTGCTAGTATTCAAATAAGTTTAATGCTTCCTTTTTACTTACATATTATTCTTAAAATTAATAGTTGCAATTGTAACATTAGACATTAGACATGAACTTGAATAATCTAAAATTGAATATTTTGTGAGATTTAAAGACAATTGCTACTGTTTAGTAATAAGAATTGTATATTTTTGAAATGGTCTTTGAAATACCAGTATTTTGATACCGCACTCGATAGGTTTTGGTCATTGTGTGTTCCGTCGGAAATACAATATGGCAGCTATAAGCCGCCATATTAGTTTTCTTGACTCCAATGATACCTCATTTATCAAAATCATTCAAGCTGTTTCGCCTGTAGGAAGCGCCTAAGAAACGTACAAACAAACAAAAAAACATACAACCCAAACACACAACCGAAAAACCAAACACCCCTCAGTCAGGTAAAGATATAGAACTCGTATGTAGGTATATAAATAAAAATAAATTCGAGTTCACGCTTGTGCGGCGCTCATTTCGGTGCATTCAGTAATCATTTCGGCGTGGGGAGGTACTCCCGTAGCCAGTGCCAGAAGTGGTTTGGCAAGCAAGCTAAGTGCTCGTCCGTCCGTCTGCTTCATTGAAGAGGCCCATGGTAGGTAGGGCAGTCGATGACCCTAGCAGGGGGTGATTGGGCGTAAACGCTTTCTGGGTCGAGTGCACTCACGCTGACGTATTGGCGGTGCCGATCATTGATCGATTGCTCGGTCTCGGTCAGGACGCCTGCAGGGCCTACTCGGAGGGCACCTTTTCTCGCAGCGTCGTGTGCAGACCGGTCTTCACGGAGCGTATTACCAGCGCTCGCACGTTCCACCCTGGTTGGGCGCGCCTGGCGGGATGTACTGCCACTGCATGCGGTATAGCAGTCCTTCATCACGCAGGGCGGGTGCCCTCTCGGCGTAGGTTCTTCAGGGCCACATCAGAGCCCCGGCAAGCTAATGCGTTGTCCGAGTTCATGAGTCCTTCACTTCATCACGCAGGGCGGGTGCCCACTCTATTCTATGTATATTCGCAGTATTTCGCAAAGGGAGGCATGACGTAACATAAACTTTTATTCAAAACCTTCAATTGTTACTTAAGTTGGTAGTCCGCTAAATTATTGACAATTGAATTTCGATTACATTACAATTGTCTAGTTTAGGAATTATAACTGTCATACATGAAGAACAATTTTAAAGTGTTTGTTTTGGAAAATGGATTTAGTAGAAAACAATCGCGGCACCTACTTCGAGGGACTAGGTCGAGGAGACTGCAGGCGTGGCGCTTGCCATCAGGCGCGGTTCGCCCATCCCGTCATGCGTCACAGTTGTACAGAGGAGGGAGAGGGCGCGGGGGTAAAAGATTTTGCAAATTAACTTCTGGGGCTACATACTGCAGGTGTGGAGGTTACCATCTCATCCACGACCTGCTCTTCTCGTCTTCGTTCTCGTTTTCTTCAATTTTTTTAGAGGGAGGAATGAGGGTGGAGCAAATTAAACAATAACTGAAGTGTGAGAAACTGCAGGTTTGGAGCTTACCATCACAAGAACGACCTGCTTGTCTTGTCACTCAGTTGTGCAGGCACGGAATAAATAATAGGTACAGGGGGAGAGGCGATGCAAGTTCTGCTTTTTCTGAAGTTCTAGGGGGCGACTGCAGGTGTGGCGCTTACCATCACACGAACGACCTGCTCGACTCGTCACTACGTAGTCTTTAGTAAGGAGGGTGCAATATTTTTGCAACTTGGCACTGCAATTTTAAAAGCAGGTGAGCAGGCGTGCGCTTACTAAGCATCGCCTCCAACAACGGAACACAACATGGAATAACATGTGTATTATTCTCCTATTATTGAGAATAGCACATACCATACTTTTCATAATCATCATCATTATCCCTCACGCGGGTGAAACCGCGGGGCGCAGCTAGTAAAAAATATAATTCTCAGCAAGAGGTAGGTACGTAGATCTGTCCCTAATATTAAAATTTATTATTATTACATTATTTCAAATTATGTAAATAATTAACATAAAGTGAGCAAGAAATACAGCAACAATTGCGAAAAACAATAATTATTGTAAAACTGCTCAAAGACAATTAACAATTTGAAAGAGCTGTCAACAAAATAGTAGCCTACCGACTAGTGAGTTGTTAAACGATTGGTTAGTAGATAAGCCATGTCAGAGGCCCTCGGGTGGCCTTGCAAACTGACGCCAGAGGCCAGCACTACCTCATACGAGAAACAAACATACGTAATGTAACATCATTAACGATTACTGACAAAAGCGACTATTTTGGCACAATTCATTAACAATCTACAATGTATGATAAATTATTTTAGTAGACTTGGGGACTCAGATTTTCGCTTTACGGACGCGGCTCGTGAGCTGATCGCGCCCGCAGTACTATTTATTTTACTTATATTCATAAGGCCCAGAATGGCCGAGTGGGGATTTCAATTTTCACCCCCACTTCCCCGCGTGCTTTAATCCCGATAAGCGAAAAGACGGTGTTCTAAGTCCACAAGCTCCCTCTATTTAGAATTAAAAAACTACTTTATATTCTCAAAATCTAAACGTAGTAAACCGCCATCTATACGAGAATTAGGTTCGCAACTAGTTAACTACTATAATAGTTATACTTGCTGTGGTTTAAATTGCACCAATGTGCGCTATTTGTACTGTCAGCGCGCACAAAGTCGGATTAAAATGCGCATTTATTCTCCACGTCGGACACATGACGTCAGGAGTGACGTCATTTTGGTGTGCACACAACGCTCACAAAAAAGAGGTAGAGCAGCGTATGCGGTAACGTCAAATTCAATTGACATATGTCATTCTGTGTTGATTTATGTTGTTGGGACTCCCGCCAGACTGCCAGTACATATAATAATGATTATATTCTTTTAGCAGAAGCATGCTTATTCAACAGAACTAAGAGAGAAAACTAAAAACAAAACAAAACAACAGTAGGTAGATTCAAGAACAGCTGACTCAAATGACTTAAGCATGCAATAGTCGGTTTAATTTGTTAGCGTGCATATGCTGACCAACAACATAAACCGATCGTTAGCAGTGTTTGCAGTCTCAGCACTGTGAGTGCAATTTAAACCACATTGTCTGTGTAAAACCTAGTTATACACCGTATCTGTGTCACAGGTTTTTATGACACAGTATAAATAACTACAGTACAGATCAGCAGTAGCACTGTAGTATCGTATGGTAGTAAAGGTTTGATTAATTTATATATAGGCAAATTTACGACTGACTAGCTAGTGACTATACGAGAGGTGGTAGAAGATTTTTGCAGGTGGTGACTGACCAAAGTATGATGATTTAGTAGGAATAGATCTGGTTATATTAGTATATATGGTAAGTATATCAAAATAATAAAATAAAAAATATTTAAAGAATACGAATAGGCACAAAGTCAAAGTATTTTTCACCTCACAAGCTCGGAAAGATTCTGTTTGTCATTCGAAATCCGAGTGCAAAATTGCATTTTACCCGCTAGCGTGGAAAGAGTTTTAAAATTCGAACCTTTCTATTCAATCATTTTCTATACCGACAATTCACTGAAAATACTTTATTACTAATTTATATTATATTATTATCCGATTCGATTCTACTCTACTTGACTCTATTCGCCTCTTTTTAACTCTACTCGATTCTACTCGGCACTACTCGACTCTAATCAACTAAACTCTACTCTAATCGACTCTACTCGACTCTAATCGGCTCTACTCGACTACTCGACTATAATCGACTCTACTCGACTCTATTCAACTCTACTCGACTCTACGCGACTCTACACCACTCTACTCGACTCTACTCGTCTCTTTTCATTTTCTATTCAATTCTACTCTGTTCTACTCTATTCTACTCTCTTCTACTCTGTTCTACTATGTTCTACTGTATTCTACTCTGGTCTACTCTGTTCGACTGTATTCTACTCTGTTCTACTCTATTCTAGTCTTTTCTACTCTTCTACTCTATTCTACTCTAATCTACTCTATTATACACTATTCGACACTATTCTAATCTATTCTACTCTATTTTTTAGGCCCATTTTTTATTATTATTATAAACACAAATTTAATATATTATTTTAGCTGTTTTTCTTGCACCTAGCATTTTCCTCGCTGTAGTGAGGTGAAAAGTTTTGTGTTGCGCACGGCGGCAAAGTTATTTGGCGTCTCGTACTTTTGAAACCCTCGCTGCGCTCAGGATTCTATATTTGAACCATGAGCGAACCTAGAATCCTTCGCTTGCTCAGGTTTCAATACAAGTACTCTCGCCAAAAAATCACTTTGCAGCCTTGCATAACAAATAACTATTTCACCTCACAAGCTCGGAAAGATTCTGTTTGTCATTCGAAATCTGAGTGCAAAAGTGCATTTTACCCGCTAGCGTGGAAAGAGTTTTTAAAATTCGAACCTTTCTATTTAATAATTTTCTGTAGCACCAATCCACTGAAAATACTTTAGAACTAATTTATACTATATTATTATCCGATTCGATTCTACTCTACTTGACTCTATTCGTGTCTATTTGCCTCTTTTTGACTCTACACGGCTCTACTCGACACTACTCGATTCTACTCGACTCTAATCAACTCTACACGACTCTACCCGACTCTCCTCGTCTCTATTCGACTCTACGCGACTCTAATCGACTCTACTCCACTCTACTCGACTCTACCCGTCTCTTTTCATTTTCAATTCTTTTCTACTCTGTTCTACTGTGTTCTTCTGTGTTCTACTGTGTTCTCCTGTGTTCTACTCTGTTCTACTCTGGTCTACTCTGTTATACTTTGTTCTACTGTATTCTACTCTGTTCTACTCTTTTCTACTCTACTCTACTTGACTCTATTCAACTTTACGCGACTCTACTCGACTATTCTCGACTATAATTGCCTCTTTTCGTTTCAATTTGACTCTATTTGACTCTTTTCAACCCTATTCGACTCTTTTCAACCCTATTCGACTCTTTTTGATTCTATTCTATTCGATTCTGTTCGACTCTATTCTATTACGTTTACACATCTGCCAGGCATCCCGCGACGGCCCATTTTTTATTATTATTATAAATACTAATTTAATATATTATTTTAGCTGTTTTTCTAGCACCTAGCATTTTCCTCGCTGTAGTGAGGTGAAAAGTTTTGTGTTGCTCACGGCAGCAAAGTTATTTGGCGTCTCGTACTTTTGATACCCTCGCTACGCTCAGGGTTCTATATTTGAACTGGTTCGCTTCGCTCGTGGTTCAATCCTAGAATCGTTCGCTTGCTCTGATTTCAATACAAGTACTCTCGGCAAAAAATCACTTTGCAGCCTTGCATAACAAATAACTATTATTGTAAATAGGCAAAATAATAGCGCTTTTACAATTCAAAATTAACATCTCATGAAAAAGGAGAAATACATAAAATATTATAAATAGATCCAATCAATAAAACTTAGTTAAACTAAGACTGCTTTGAGTTTGAAAAGGAAAAATCTCTTTCATGTGCCAACAGAGTTAAATCTCACAATGCAAAAGGAAATAAATACCCTCCTAAATCTACCGGTGCTTCGGAAATACACCCGTTAGAGAAGAGAGTACCAAGAAAATCTACGAGGATGTAGTTTTTTCCATATTTGTTCATTCTTTTGATGAGATTTACTCTTCGGCCAGTCCTCTCAAAATCCAAAACCCCGAGAGTTTTCAGTTTGAGCTTCAAAATCGCTTCCAAATCCTTTCCGAATGCGATACAGTGGACGAACTAAACAACGGGCTGGTGGAAATTGTTCACGCGGTCGGGTCCGAGTTCTTAAGGATCAACCTTTAAAATAGAACACAAACTCTCTGAGCATACACTCAAATTTATGGCAGAACGAGGCGAGATGAGGCTGCAGTCTTCAGTGGATATGTCGCGTAACAGCTTGCTTAATAAACAGATCTCCAAGTAGATGCGATACGATTTGTGTTCTTATAATATTAATTGTATTATGAATGCGATAGAGCGAAACAAGGGCTCCAAGGTGTTTGCAAGAAATCTGTCTATTGGGCAAAGCTTGTCGACGAAGCTGAAGACCGACAGTGGGAGCATCGTTTCGTCAAAGCCAGAGATTTGAGTGAGATCAGCTTAGGAGCAACAAGGCACCAGGGGGGGATGGAATAACGACAGAGCTACTGAAAGCGGGTGGCACACCGATACTTAAAGTTCTTCAGAGACTGTTTAACTCGGTCATCCTCGAGGGTATTACGCCAGAGGCGTGGCATAGGAGCGTAGTGGTGTTATTCTTTAAGAAAGGTGAATCCAGCTTGTTCGGGAGGCTGAAATTCGTCAAAGCTACGAGCGAGCTGGTTTGTAACTACTCTCGAAAACAGTTTATAGTCGTAATTCAGCAGCGAAATGGGCCTATAATTCTTCAAGAGGGTGTTATCACCTTTCTTAAATTATAACAACACCACTATGCTCCTGTGCCATGCCTCTGGCGTAGTACATAATCTTCAATAACAGCAACTATTGTGTTACGTACTTATTTAACCGATCATACGCTTGTGGCGATCTTTGTAAAGCTTCTTTCTAGATCTGGGGTGTTTTTCTTTTGGTTTACCCATTTTTTCATTCCCTTACAAGCTCCAAGTCAAAACGGAAAATAGTAGCGCAGGTCCAGTAGCAACACGGCTCGCCGCGGAATGGCAGAATTGGCAGAGACCGCGAAGCAAAATACGTAGATTGCCGTGAAAGAGTAGTGCGGCACGAAATTGATATCGCTCCGAATTGAAGAGCGTAAGCGACATTCTAGAAAAATCCCAATTACACATAAATAGTTAGTCTTTCCAAAAAAATAGTACAGTGACACAATTATTTCTTAATATACAAGTAATATTTAGGTATAATATCATATCGAAATACCATTAAATGTAGGATATATTTACGGATATGTTTATTTTCAGATGTGTGTTGATTTAGTTTAGTTGTAATTGCAACGTTGGACTATAGTACTTACATAACATAATATATAAAAAAAAACCTTTAAAGACAATTGCTACTGTTTAGGTAAACGAATTATATATTTTTGGAATAGGTCTTCTATAGACCTTCATTTTGATACTTCATCGGTAGGTTTTGGTCATTTTTTATTACGTCGGAAATATAATATGGCAGCTGTAAGCCGCCATATTAATTTTCTTGTCACTTCATATGTCCTGTAGCACCCTCGTTATTAAGCCGAATCCAATGATACCTCATTTATCAAACTCCATTAAGCCGTTTAGGCAGTAGGACGCCAAACAAACGGACAAACATACATACAACCCAAAAACATAACCCTCCGCATTCGGGTAAAAATACGGAATATGCATTGCTTATTACATACATACATATATCTATATATAGGCTTACTAAATCTAATAGACTCGCTCAGGTCCTAGGACCGTCTATTTACAACCACCTGCCGGATCAGGTCAAAGATAGCTTGGCATCCTTTAAAAGCAAAATTAAAGCATGGCTGATTGAGAAGACGTTCTACGATGTAAGGGAATTTATTCCGGTATATTGATAATTCAATATTATTATTGTTATTCTAATTGAAAAATTATTGTTAGTGTTATAATTTGATATTGTTTACTTTTAATTTACAATATTGACCTGTAATAATTGTTACCAATAAATTGATTGTTCTGATTATAACAGTAACAGTTTTTTGGAACAAAAATTTTAGGTTGTTGCGGAACCCTTATCAGTATTTACAAATAATATAATCACAATGTAACATGTTTTATTTATTCAACTTTACTGTACAATATTATACTATGTAAATAACTTATATACCATAGATACTATACTCACCAAAATATCCATTTTATGACTACCGAAAACTAATTACAAGTAATAATAATGGCATTCTAAATACTAATGGAATTTAATATTATAATAATGAAATATAAAGACTATAACATAATAGGAACTATAAGACTAGGTTCTATCGAAATAATGTAATATATATTTTAGGTTACCTAGAATACTGATATTGCGCGAAATACAAATATAATAATATCACTACTTTTAATTACAATAGATTTTAGTTAACTAATAATATAATATGATTACATATATGAAATATGGACTGGATCCACTTATGACAGGCTAATTGGAAGAATAGTACAAAGGTTGTTAAGATAACAATCCATAGATGAGATAACTTCAGGATATGGAAGGTAGGATATAAAATGATGAAATAATTGTTACAGAAGGTGATGATGATTATACAGTAACGACTACCCTCATTTAAAATGGGGAGGTAATCTGAGATATAATATTACAAAAAATCGACTTCAAATGGATTAACTAATAACTAAAAGTAATCGGTGAACAAACAAAGTCGAACACAGAACCTCCTCCTTTGGTGAAGTCGATTAAATATTATAAAAGCAGTAACTCTGTCTGTATGTAGACCATGCGGACGAAGTCGCGGGCAAGCACTATTGATGATATACGACGCATCATAACGTATGTAAGAAGATAGTTTGGTATCTACGGAAAATATAATGATAAGAGAAGTTTTTAACAAGCACAAATCCATACCAATATATAAAAGTGAAACGTTGTCTGTTTGTTTGGGGAGTTTTAACGCGATAACGGCTGGACGGATTGTGATAAAATTTGGAATGGAGATAGCTTATACCCTGGAGTAAAACATAGGATAATTTTATCCCGGAAATGGTAAGCTTCCACGTGAAAAATGGAAAATGTTGATTACTCGCTGTAAGGAACGGTTGCCATGGAAACGAAATAAACAAGTCTGTAAAAAAAACCATCAAGAGCGTTGGTGCTATACCTACCTTTGGATTGGTTTTTAATATCCTAGAAGAACATAAGGTGCTTTTTTCGCGATAAACTAGTTAATTTATATAACCCCGACTCCCCCTTGTTTTGCAGTGTCAATAGTCCTATGATTTTTTGTTCTAAGTTAGGGCTGACTGTGTTAGTATTCAGCTACTTTTATCCCTAGCGGAGACGCCTCGTAGGTATCCTGTACAGTGCAGGTGCTGCGGCGCTGAGGGCACGACAATGCAAATGCTCCATTGTGAAGAAGGAGCTCCGCAGTCACACTGTGTCATATTTATTTTAATCAAGACATAGTATAAGCTTTCCGCCCTCTGCCTGTAACGCTTCATCTTTTAAGCTACGCAACGGATTTTAATGCGGTTTTCATCATCAGTTAGATTATTATTCACGGAAGTTTTATATATATACGCGGGCACTGCTGCGGGCACAGCTATATATATATATATATATATATATATATATATAGCTGTGCCCGCAGTGTGCCCGCGTAGTCAAAAAATCATAGGTTTTTTTTTGCGCGGTACTTTATTTTTTTTCAAAAACAAAAGTTACTCCTTATAACATCAGCTATCTGTCAATGAAAGTCCCGTCAATATCAGTTCAGCCGTTTTGAAGATTTTTGTTATTTAATATGGATATGGATAATACGAGCATACGAGACACGAATGTAGTGAGGGGGGGAGGCAGCGAGCGAAGCGAGCCGCCGCCATCCCCCGAAGCGGAGTGAAGGTCGAGTGTACGTGAACTTAATTTTTTCCCCCATTTTTTTCTTAATTTCACCCGTGCGAAGCCTGGTCGGGTTGGTAATCGGTTATAATGTATTACGTAGCACCCGGGGCCCTGGACAGTCAGTGCTCAGGTGCGGACTAACTAATGATGGTCCAACATGGTCCTTCTTTGGACCCCGCCCCCCATTATATCTAAGAACCATCTCGTTCACATCAACTTTCAAACGAAAACCACGCATCAAAATCGGTCCATTCGTTTGGGAGCTACGTTGCCACAGACATACACACACTAAATTTAAAGCACAGCTGTCTTTTCGCGATCGGGGGTTAAAAATACTCAGCAATTTTTGAGGATAGTGATGTTGAGTTTAGACAGATGATGATACTTGTATCGAATCGATTTCACAAGTAGTTTTAGATTTCCACCAATAGGTGGCAGCGCCTATGGTACTTTCTGTAGCTGACATACAGATGATGAGCTAACACGTTTTAGGAAGGCACTGAGGACCAGCGCAGCACCTCGTGGTTCCTCGCGCTGGTCAGCAGCATCCGGCAGCGAGCCAGCTCCTCGCTGATGGCTTGGAGTGCGGCTTCCATCTGAGCAGATGATCTCCCCGGCACCGGAGCTCTGGACCAAACAAATAACACATTAAAGGAAATAGTTTGAAATGTACCTAAAATTTTGTTCTTGAGTGGGCGAATTAGGAAATTGGAATGCCCATATTGTGCATCTAAAAGAGTTTCACAAATCTACAGTAGTCGCAGCGAGTCTTTGTGTTTGTGAAGTTAGGCTTTGTGAACAATTGCGCAGGTACTGCTGTGAGGATAAGATAGCATAAAGTAAGAGCGAGATAGAAAATGCGAAAAACGTTATAAAATGTTGTCTTCAGCTTCAACATTTGGATTGCGCCTGAAAAATTGCAGTTTGCGCAGCGACTTGCAGACTACTTCCGAGACACATACTTAAGCTGCGACTACTGGATATACCTCTATATATATATATATATATATATATATATATATATATATATGTTTTATTTATTCTAACGACTTTTTTTTACAAGGGCAAGTGACTTTACTAACTAAAATTTTAGGCTCAGTAGTTTCAGAGATGAAGGGGGATGTTCAATTTTTATTGAGACCCTTTCATTTGATAAATATCACACCCGGTACAGTTTGTTTTTTTTTTTTATTTTCTAATTTACCCCCAAAAGTACCCCAATTACAATAAAAAATATGTGAACCAAATTTCGACTTAATCGATCAAGTAGATTTGGGGCAAAATGGCTGTGACAGACGGACAGACAGACAGACAGACAGACAGACAGACAGACAGACAGACAGACAGACACGATTGATTCCTTAAGGTTTCCGGTTTTATTTTTCAAGTGAAAGAACGGAACTCTAAAAATATAAATTTTTAAAAATAGTAGGTACTCGGTTCAAAAATAGTTGGTACTCGATTCAAAATAAGTAGATACTCAATTCAAAAATAGTTGGTACACGATTCAAAAATAGTAGATACTCGATGCATAAATAGTTGGTACTCGATACAAAAATAGTAGGTACTCGATTTAAAAATAGTTGGTACTCGATTCAAAAACAGTTGTATACTCGATTCAAAAATAGTTGGTACTCGATTCAAAAACAGTTGTATACTCGATTCAAAAATAGTAGGTACACGATTTCAAAATAGTAGGTACTCGATTCAAAAAACCTCTACGGACATTGGAAACGTCCCTTGTATTATATGTATTTGGTGGAGTTATACTTACGGATCAAGATACGTAGGTTTTTCTCCAAGTGACAATTTGTGAGCTGAAAAACATAATTATACTATAAAGCTTATAATGAATTAGTAGAGGCCTACTCCCAGCAGTGGATAAATATAGGCTAATGTTGATGATGATGATGGATTATGTGTTTGCAAATCATATTGAGGGCAAATTACATGAATTCTTCTATCAAGAGCCTTGATAGAAGAATTAATGTTATTCACGACAGCTACGAACAAACTGGTAAAATCGTTCCCTATGATTCCACGACGCAGCGATATTTAACACAAATCGGTCGATCTCAGGGCATTAAGTTAGTAATAACATCCAACGAAATAAGAAGACCAGAGCATTTCTTTATTCAATTCATTAAACGATGGCTCATCAGCTATTCCAGTTTTTTTTTATCTAAATCAGAAAACCGTTCGACAAGAACAGAAAGCTTGAAAATACGCTGAACAACAAATGGCCGATATACAGCGATGCGACACCGTCATTATGTTGGATATTCCACGTATATTAACGAAGCGTTTTGCCACATACTACTGAATATTATCTAGCTTCCACATTTATTTTATTATATTTTAATTTATATAAAACTATTTTTACAAAATAACAAGAGTGAAGATGTGTCGTGAACAACACATACTACTGAATGTTATCTAGCTTCCACATTTATCCTTTATTATATTTTTATTTATATAAAACTATTTTTACAAAATAACAAGAGTGAAGATGTGTCGTGAACAACCAATCAACTGCAGCGTTACGAATAGTGCGGTTGACTTCGGTTTGTTACATTCGTTTCTATGTCATTTTGTCTGTATCGTGTGACAGTGGAATGAAAGAAAAAATAAACAAGCATTCACTAATGCTTATTTTAAGCATAATAATCATTCTCCCGAGTGAACCGTCTGATATCAATACATACAAAATTGAACAACGCACCGATCCGAAAGCAACCACGCTATCTTTTCGAAATATCTGGATGATAACATAATAGATAGAAGTTTCGTTGAGTCATCTTCACGATCAGACAAAGCTTACATCTGACATCTCTAGTGGGTCCGGGCAGTTCCCCCTCGCTCAGGTACCCATAGTCAGGGGTGCGCCCTGTCTCCGAGTCCGTGGTCGGCGGGCCCTGCTCCCCCGGGGATAGTGCGTCTCGGGGGGACGCGCCTGGGGGACAACGAACATCTAATTTATAACTTTTATGAGGCAAGTCCCCAGTTACGTTAACATATAATGTTTTTAGGATGGAGTCTGAATGTCGCCGAGATATTGCGCAGACCGGCTTGAATCGCGCAGTTCGTACAACGCTCTATCGCGAAGCAGCAGCCATACTTGGGTTCATTAAGTTCTTTAGCTTAGAGCTTACAGTATCATCCAATTTGTGAACCGAATAATAATAAACCTCAAAACATCTTATAGGGTATCAATTGCAATTTGGTGGAAACGTCGAAATTACAAACATTTCAAAATAAATCGATAGGTTTGGTGTCCTGTTCGTGACCTGGGAACCTTCTTCGGTTCGGGGCGGTATATATTGTGTCTGGTCACACCTGTGTAGCTGTATTAGTAAACCTCACTATCTTTGTCAGATTGTCTATTTCAATATATGTGTTCTGATTTAAGGGTTTATATATAACATCATTGATTTAAAGGACATTGTTTCCAGCGAAATGACCGGGCATGAGACTTAAACTCGATATCCCAGAGTGGCAGGCACCGGGTACAGACCGGGTTGCCAGAGTGGCAAGTACCGGGTGGCACTGCGATTGTTGGTGGGCGGGCGTGATGATTACCAGCAGCCCAACGACCTGGTCGTTTTTTCATACCATGTTTATAAGCCTGCAGGTGGATAGCGCACACTTAGGTATCTTTCTGGGCTTAATACAATGGTTGAAGATAATCTCAGTGAGTAGTGTTGTGCTTACGATCTCTCTCCGGAGGCAGGTCGGAGAGCGAGGATATCTCGTGGTCCGTGTTCTCGGGGGAGGTGGCTCGCGCACGCATGTTGTTCTCTCTCGGATCTGTGTGCGTGTGTGTTTCGGAGTGTGTGTAGGTGGCGGAGTCGCGGCGCGCGGCGGGCGCCACGGCGGCTGTGTATGTGGCAGAGTCGCGTCGGCCGCGCGGCGCGTGCGCTTGTGACACATGCGCATGCGGATCTATTGTGTCTAGCTGCTCCTTTTGCATTTGTGTACCTGAAATGGAAAATATAATTAGTATGTATGTACGCTTAGTAAACGTGTAGTTTTTTCATCGAACATGTGTCATCAAAACGGATTCAGAAAACATTGTAACATACTTATTTTCATGACTGTCCCTCCCTTGTAAACTAACATACCAATTTGGCAATGGGCAGGTCACAGATAGTAGAACTGATAACCACTGGGGAAGAAAAGGTTCTCGAATGGCGACCACTGACCAGAAGACGATGAAGCGCAGAACGGCCACTATGAGGTGGACAGATGCTGGTGCAAGTCGCATGGCACCGCTGAATGAAATCAGCGGCGGCGTTCTATGGGGAAGGCCAATGTACAACAGAGGACGTATGCCGATTTCATTTTTTTCTCTGGCAGGTCACGCGCCTTGTGTTAAGCGTCATGCCTGCCCATAACAGTTACAGTGCCACCCAGAACTGATGACATTAAGATACCAAAGCATAAGTAACTCGCTACAAAAACTACTCACTTCAATATACCAACACCGGAAGAGTTCATTTTGAGTTGAAGCTGTGCTTGAGGAACAGAGTACCTACTTCGCGCGCCGGGCAGCGGCAGATTGTGACGTCATAGCTAACGAAGAAACTTGCTACAAAAATTAAAGAGTAATGCAGCAGATACCCGAAGAGTTCAGCTTGTAGAGGCAGTCAGTGTCGCAACCGATCAGCCGGCTCGGGTGCGACCACGGTGTGGAAGTGGAACGCGACGCTGGGCGTGCGGAAAAGAGTACGTCGCGCGAAAGACAGAGGCCGATTGCGACGTCATAGCTAACGGAGAAACTTGCTACAAAAAGTAAAGAGTACTGCAGCAGATACCCGACGAGCTCGGCTTATGGAGACATCCGCAGTGTCGGATCCGAGCAGCCCGCTCGGGTGCGGCCACTGTGTGGAAGCGAAGCGTGCCGCTGCACGTGCGGAACAGAGCCACGTCGCGTGCCTGGCAGCGGCAGACTGTCGCACGGGAGGCAGGTAGCTCTGGGACAACGGATGGAGGATATGGTGGGGATTGGCTGGCAAGATTGGTCAGGAATTGGACACAAAAGGTACTTGACTATTTTTTGTAAACTAATCGATAGTGAGCAGAAGTCTCTATTATAGCAAAAAATACAATGTTTATGAGAAATCAAACGAAAATCATTATATTTTTGCACTTTTGAAAGTAGTTGATTGCGCCAAAACGACATTGCTGTCATGGCGACCGTATGACGTCACTTTTGCTCAGAAGTGTACCAAAACGCTAGCCATGCAGGAATAAAACAACCGCAAATTTGAAAGCAGTGACGTCACGCGTACTGCGCAGTGTTTTTAGTCAAATGCCAATAAGTAACTATTTTTAATACTCAAATTGGTGACTGTGGTTACCAAAACGACTTTATGCGCGGCTGCTCGTTTTGAGAAAATAAATTTAATTATTGGTGAATAAACATATATTTGTAATCTATTAATGCAATGAATTATTTTTATTTACTGTTAAGTAACCTACTTACGCCTAATCACACTATTCTTTTTTCTTCATATTTGTCGATTATTTCTTCATTAGTTTCCAACTCTAGTGCAGTGGGTGGACGGGTAAATGCAAATTACCCGTGCACCCACCAGTGGGTGAAGCCAGTGGGTGCACGGGGCATGCCCCATTCTATCAGTCTGGATTTTACCCTACTTGAGATACAAATTGGACATGAAATTTTTTGTTTTAAGCTGGCATTTATCCTCAATTAACCTGGTGTTAAATGACGGTATATTCGATGGGGTAAACACAAAGCTTGAACTTGAATAGGACTGACTCGTTAGGTCTACTACAGGAACACCCCAAAAGGGACTTAGCGATAGACTTTCTGCTTGAGGTGGCGCAAATTGTGTATTAATTAAATATCGCGTTGTTTTAATTAAGTTTGCTTCCGACTATAGGTACCTAAATGATTTATATAGACTGTGTCCAAAGCAAGACTATTAAAAATACAAAAATGCCTGATGAATTTGATATCTGTTTTCAACTGCTTTCGTGACGAAGTGGTACAAAGTGTGGCGTGCTAAGTTTCACACGATTTTACAACTAGCGGTCTATTACCTCTAAGTCTGTGGGATTGGATATGATTCAGTACTCGTAGACGCGGAATTCGTTCGGTTCACTCAGAAACAGTTACTTGGTGCATTTTCAAGATGCACCTTTTAGCGTACCGAAAAACTACATTGATTATATAGGATAAGGTAGTTTCAAACTGATCGGATTTCTTATACAAGCAGTTGATACTAACCAACGGTAAAGAACTGTCTATGAAACCATTTCTAGTAGATTTTGAAGTAGCTGTTTCCAACCGGCTATAATCAAATTCGCGCCGAAAATGAATGAGTGTCGAAGGCTGGCGGATTTAGAAAAGTACTTCAAGATCTAAAGGCCAAAATCTCACAGCCCGAAACTATATACTTTATTTATGTTTTACTATCAAAAATGAGGGTTAGGGATGTGATGTGACGGTATCGAAAGAGCCACGAAAGGCCCTTCTAAATGGGAATGGAAACAATTAGTGTAGATTATACGTGAAATGATAGAGAAAAAAGTTCTAATAGAGTTTGCAGACTCACCGTCGACAAAATTCGAATTAAACGACTTCTCCTTGAGTGTATTTGAACTATCTTGACTGTCAACTAACGGACAGACCGTTGCCTCGCTCGGGTAACTACTGATATCCGAAGCCTTTTTACATTCTGCTAGCTCTATTGCCTCATTCATCGGTTTAGCATTATCTGCTGAATGTCCTCCGAAGTATACTTGAGTGGGCCTACTACAACTTAATTGTTTAGAATCTGCTCCCAATGTCTGCGGTTTGTGTTCAGAATCTGATCTCACTGACTACAGTTTGTGTTCAGCTAAACGACTTATTTGTGTAGAATCTGATATCACTGACTGCTGTTTGTGTTCAGCTGAACGACTTATTTGTGTAGAATCAGATTCTACACAAATAAGTCGTTCAGCTGAACACTCACTTCTTATCACTTTGTCCGGTTTGTGTTCAGCTGAAGGACTTATTTGTATAGAGTCTGCTCCCACTGTCTCCCTTTTTGTGGCTAGATGAAGTGCTAGGTAGATAGAAATCGAACTTACCACGGGATTCGTCACCTGTGTCTATTAATGTCTCCTTTTGGTCGTCAGCTATTTTCTTTTTATGACCTTGAAGTTTTGTTTCGGACTGCACTTTTTTCTGTATTGTTTCTTTTTTGTCAATTGTAGGCTTATTAACACTTTTTTTTTCTTCTAAAGTGGCATTGTAAAGGGCGTCTTTATAAATGTGGTCTTTTTTTTTTTCGCCGTTTTTCATACTTTTTTCTTCAAAACTTCCTTTTTTGAATGATTCTTTGCTCTTTTTATATGGTTTCTTTTTTTCTTTTAGTTCGTTTTCTTTGGAGTTTATGTTTTTGCTGTTGATAGCGTCTTTATCGGATTCTCCGTCATTAGAATTCACCGTTTCAGTCTTACTTTGATGTGTGTGAAGCTTGGCGTTAGTTTTGAATTTTGTATTGCTTCTGAAATTAAAACTAATTTTATGATATTTACTAACGGATGTACGATAAGTTTCAATATTGTTAATTAAATAAATGTTAAATAGTTACAGACACGCTTTTATTAGCTAGACATGTCACTTCATAAGCAAATGTTGCTTTTCACCCACATTTTATATGTATCTTTATCCGTTATCTAGTGCCTATAGATAGATAACTCTTTATTGTACACCATAAATTTACATATACAAATGAACTACAACTTAAGAAATATTATTATCATTTTACAATGGGCGGTCTTATCGCTAAAAAGCGATCTCTTCCCATAGTACAGGGTGGCCTAGTTTGGGGATAGGTAATTGGTGTGAATTTTCCCGAATATATTTATTTATTTATTCATTCAAAGTTGTCGTACCGATTTGAAACAGTAGTCGGGTCATAAGTTTTGTCACATCCTTATTTATACTTATAATAAAACCGTAACAGGTCCAATTCTTTACATTGAAGATATTTAGTAAAAAAAAATTGGAGGCTGTTCTGTATTCCATACTGAAGCCAAAACTGTATTTCTGTATCTTGGACGCGCATCACGCCGAAACTACTGAATGAATTCAAATGAAACTTGGCATGATTTGAGTTCATACTACAAGGTAGGACATAGGATACTTTAAATCCCAAAAATTAAAGGGTTCTTGCAGGATAGGGGTTGAAAGTTACTTGAACGAATACTTATCACGCTGAAACTACTGGACGGATTTTGATGCAACTTGGTAGTAGTATAGTTTATATGATGGGTAAAAATTGAGCATACTTTTCATCTCAAAAAAATAAAGGGTTCCTGCAGGATAGGGGTCCAAATTCTTTTAACTGAAAATATTTTGTAAGATTTTTGATTTTAATACAACTTGGTACAGTCATAGTTTATATGATGAGCGAAAATTGAGGATACTTTTTGTACCGAAAAAATAAAGGTTTCTTGCGGGATATGGGTCCAAATTCTGTACATTGAAGTTTTTTTTTTTTTTTTTTGTCTATTGCCTGTCTGTATGTCTGTCTGTATCTTGGACACGCATCACGACCAAACTACTGAATTAATTCAAATGAAACTTGGCATGATTTGAGTTCATATTACGAGGTAGGACATTGGATACTTTTTATACCGGTGAATTAAAGGGTCCCCCCGCAGGACAGGGTTTTTTTTGGAATTGGTATTCATATATAGGATACTTAATAATATATTCTTTCAAATTTCAAATACCTAGGTCCACCGGTTAGGTTGGGGATTGTCAGTCAGTAGGTATGTCACGGTACCGTTTTCTAGACATGATTAAAATAATGTAATAAAACACATATTTTTTTATTCTGCCCAAAACTGAAGGGCATCTTATTCTTATAATAAAGTAGTAAGTACCAAAAAATTTGTAAAAGGAAGATATTTGAAAATTTAGATCTAGGGTACTAAAAATAAGCTAATGAAAAAGAATAAAACATTTTTAAAATTCTTTCTGTTATTCTGTTCGCGCATTACGTAAAAACTACTGAACCGATTGCGATACCGTTGCCTTTTGGATAGCTTAGAGTTTGATTTAAAAACTGGTGTACTTATTATCTCAATCCGATAAGTAGGAACCGAGCAATCGATAAAAACTTTTTGACGGCAGAAGGAATTTTGTTTAAATGTTGGTATATTGGTATTTTAGGTCTTGGAAAAGTAATAGTTATTTTAACCTCGAGAAATGGCCACGCGTGCGAAGCCGCGGGTACAGCTAGTACTTATAATAAAGCAATAAGTACGAAGTCTGTACAAAGAAAATAAAAAAAAATACGGTCCAGGTACTTAAAATAATCTAATGAACAAGAATATAACAGTTTTAAATATCATGTTTATCTGTTTGCTTGTTCGCGCATCACGTAAAAACTACTGGATCGATTGCGATGCGGTTTTCACTGTTGGATAGCTTAGGGGGGTTTGACTTAAACAGTGGGGTACTTCGTATCTTAATCCGATGATTAGACGCCGAACAATCGATAAAAAAATTTTTTTACCGCTGAACGAATTTTGAAGAAATGTAGTATATTGTACTCTATAGGTAATTTTGGTCCTGGAATAACACGTATAGGCTACTTTTAAATGAAATGACCACGCGGGAAAAGCCGCGGGTACAGCTAGTCTAATTTAACATTCGAATACTGGCGAGAAATGTTTGGATTGATTATGAATATAGAACTTTACAGCCAACTTAAAATAAAAAAGAAATTGATTTCGTTCCAATAAAAAAATGGACGCAATTTTTTAATCGGATCACCGCACACTTAACGCCCCGGGCAGTCCCGGCACCGGATCGACATCGCCTCGCCTCGTCGTTGCGTCATAACTATTTAGTAATCTGTGCTTACGGCGCGTGGTCAACCCGCCATCACCGCGCTTACGTCTCGCGGTTGCCGCGGCTATGACTGGCGGGCTCCACTTGATCCTAGTGACAAGCTCATCCACTTCCAGTGTTGGAAAAAAAAGGTATACAAAAAATGAGAAGGATAGTGTTCGTAAAAAAATATTGTACGCTTTATTATTTTTAATTTAACCTAGTCAACAACGTTTAGGCAAAATTTACTACTCTTCTAAGTTTATCAGTTTTTGAATATTACTTTCATTGTAAGAATCTTTTCTTAGTATGGCAGTGTTCTGTGTTACCTTTCGGTATGGCCACAACTAAAGGTAAAGAGAGAGAAGAGAGAAAAAGAAAGAAAGAGAAAGAGAGAGGTTTCGTTGCAGTAAAGAGTATATACAAATACCACGTAATCGCACTGTTGAACTCACCACAAAACCAACACCAAACAACGATAACAAAGGCATCATCTCTGATATTTGCGATGAATTCAATGCCCTATTACGAAAATACTTAATACGAGAACTCACTTATTATCAGGTCACGTAATAAGTGAGAACAAAAGTAGAACGAAAGTATTTAAAACGAGTGAATGAAATGCCATCGCGAGCTAACTTGTTACTAACGCCATTTAGTTTATATTTTATCTTGTAATTAAAGCCAAATGGGAAACCAAAGAGTATACAAAGTAGTCAATGACGTAAAAAAAACTATTACCCGTATAACCCATAGAGTAACCTCTCAGTTCAACCCATAGAGTAACTTATTATATGTCTTTAACCCAAGGAAGTTGTATGTACTATTCTAGTACAGGACCCGGCGATAAATAATGCACATCGGTCTTTGGAAAGAGACTCGGCAAATTTCGGCTTCGTAGAGCGTTGTCACACCCTCCGTGTATGAAGTTTGTCAGTTATATTCTTTGTTTGTCAGTCGTTATACAGGTGCAATAGAGTACGGTCGCATTTAGCTGAAAATATGTAATATGAAGTTGTTTAAAACCCCAACATTAAATCTATTAATTTACAAAATAATACTTAATTGTTTTTTCATGCCATCTATTCGAAAAACGCTGATAGTTCCTCGAAAAGAGGAAGCATAGTAGGTATTTCTGTTTAAGACTTTCAGAGAGGGCAGTAATGTTTTGAATTTGGAACGTGAATTTTTGATGTTGGCGATCGATCGGTTCCACGACGCGAGCGCTCGTGGTTCGTCGGCTCTTTCCGCCTCAGCTCGGCCACAGTATTTACATATGTTAGTATAGTCTTTCCAGACAGTAGTGTATCGAAGCATTGTTTTCGAGTTTGATGTCTACTGTCAGTCGGAGACCTATGGATGCCACCTGTGGGTCTTTACCCGGCTACAAAAAAAGGAGGGTTATGATTTTATCAGAATACCTATGTATGCATGAATGAATGTATGTATGTATGTATGTATGTATGTTTGTATGTTCGTCTGTTTGTACATGACCACACTTTACAGCCAACCTTTTAAATTTGTAGGAATGTTCTAGTAGTAAAACCAGAGTTTTTAAGCTACTTACAAAACTAACTTGCAAAAAAGGAGGCTATCGATTTCACGCGTATGTCTACACTCATATTATAAAGAGGAAAGTTTTTTTTTGTATTTTTGAATCTTTGTTTGTAATGGACAAACGAAAAAGATACTGAACCAATTTGAAAATAATATTTCACGTATTAGAAAGCTACGTAATCAGCGAGTTATAGGCACTATTTTATTTTTCAAGAAAGTAGAGAACCCATCGAAAATTGCAATATTATAACCCAAGGAATCAATAACAACATTTTTCCTAAAAAAAATACGACTTCGTATTCAAATTTTCTTTTCTAAACAAACACTAAAAAGAATAAAATAATTACAATAGAACCAGAACACTATCACTTTAAGAAAAGTAAAAATGTAATACCGATTCAAAAATACAATTTAAAATAGAAAGAGTTATAATAGTTTCTTACCCCCCTTTTCCAATTCTCTAAAGGTCGGGAGTCGAACGATGTTCCGATGCAGACTTATGGCACTAGGCCGAAAATTTAGTATAGATCAGATGAAGGGTTGCTGATTCACAGTTGAGCAATGAGCTCATTTTTTTGTTCAATGGATCGCGTGGCGCACTGTTAGCATTTAAAAGAAGAATCACGTAAATGTAAGGAAAAGAGGAAAAAAGCAGCGCGCGAATTACGATATTTTGTCACGGAAACAAGGAATATTGACAGTGCAAAAACTAAATAATTTCACAAAATATAAGAATAGCGAAAGTATTATACTACCTACTTACACCTGAAAATACTACGCAATAAATGTGATACAGAATGACCAACTAAATCCCTGGAATAATATTTGAAAGCTTATAGGTAACAATTTTATCGAGTAGGAAAATGCAAAAAAAAGCGAAGTATTTTTCGGATACCTGTACGTATTTTCAAGAATTACCCAAATCTAAGCAACCTTCACACGTTGGCGGCCAGTACCAATAAGTTAGTAATTACCTAGTTTATTTTAAGTTGTTTATTTTTAATCTATTTAAAATCCTTTTATATAACTAAAATGAATTGTAAAGTATCTAAAAGCGCCTTTTATTTATATTTCTCATAATGATGAAAGTAGAGTGTATCACTAGGACGTAAAATTATTTTTCCTCGGGCGAAGTATTTTGAATCCCTCGCTACGTTCTGGATTCAAAATAGCGCCCTCGCCGTTAAAATACTATTTTTCTCCCTAGTAATACAATCTACTGTACTAACATTTTTCTAGTAGCTGCAACAGCTCTCTTTAGATATTTAAAGTTTACGTGTCTTGAATTTGTCGTAAACTAATTGTCCATAAATTGCAGTATTTGTTTGATATGAAATGAATGACATTTAATAAATACGGTGATTAATGGACGGTCTTTAGTAATCAGAAATCGTCGTAAACATGCAATTGTCTCTTTCCAAAGGCCGATGTGCATTATTTATCGCCGAGTACTGTACAACTGAAAAGATCTCTTCAAAAAAAAGCAGGAAATCGATTATTTGACAATGAACACAATTTAAAAAAAACACCAGGATGTTGAGCGGAAACCCTTATTGCCTCTTTCTTATTTATAGTGCCAATCTCAGGAAACAGCAAATATTTAGTAATACAAACAGGACTAGAACTTTTTATTTTCCAGAATAGTACATAAAATCTGATCTTGAATCTGACCCCAAAGAGGATGTACTACGTAAATAAACCGACCGACGACCGGTTGGTCTCGTGGCTAGAGATCCTAGGTACGAAATCGAACGGTCGCGAAATCGAAACCTGCAAGGTGTAATCGTTTGTGTGATGAGCAGAAATGTTTGTTTCCGAGTCATGGATGTTAATATTCTTATCTATGTATGTTTATCCATTATCTAGTGTCCATAGCACAGGGTATCCTAGTTTGGGGCTAGATAATTGGTGTGGGAATGTCCCAAATATATAAAAAAAAACACGAGATTCTTCAGCAAGACAATAAGTACCACATTATAGCAACTAAGTAATTTGTAACGTTGCTAATGTTAATAATTAATTATTATTTATCTAGCTATGATGCCCTTGATGGCGAACATTTGTGAATAGTTTTTAATTTCCCCGCCAACTACATTTATATGTACATACAATCTCTTTGGACTTCGATTAAAACCGGGTGGGGCTGGGTTAGGGCGCATGGCTGTTTTTCTGTCATGATACATCTACGGCGCGTACAATTTAACCGGTTCTTAAACCCTCTCTTTCGCTCTGTGCTGAAGTTCAGGATACCGTTGTGAGCTCCAAAACTTCTTCTTTCCAACAATGTACCTAATTTGTTTGTGTACAGACTTTCCGTGCGCTACATACACTTATGTTATTTTACGTATAACATTCCTCAGTGGGAATAAAATCAGTACAATTCATACTTTTTACTATCTATGCACTCTTTTACTTATTACATAGTGTGCGATATAATGCAAAGTAATTTTCTACGGTGTTATTTCAGTCAAAATTCATCTAAAATCAAGGTACATCGCTGTTACTTCATATCAATAAGATCGAAAATCGTCTGAAACCTTCAAAATGATTTTGAAACTATGTAAATTCCAAAAATTTGCGTCACACAATTTTGAGCCTTGTTGACTTAATCAGATTTAGTCAATTCGGCATTTACTGTTTTACTTTAGTTAAAATACGTTAAAAAAAATAGGTACTTAGTCCATGTCAATATGATCGAAAATAATTTTCTACACCTTTAAATTATTTTGGGGCATTGTACAAATATTACTTACCATTAATAAATAGATATTTTCATATATTTTTTCAATTAGGGTCATAAGCTCAAATAAAATAAATAATGGCATAAATAAAGGAGCTTGCTTGAAAGAATTAATTACATACACACGTGAAATTAGAATAACTATTTAAAACTATTTTGGCTTCAGTACGAATACAGAATAGCCTCCAAAAAAATATACAAAATATCTTCAATGTACAGAATTTGGACCCCTATCCCGCAGGAACCCTTTATTTTTTTGGGATAAAATTATTCTTAATTGTTACCCACCATATTAACTATGACTGTGCCAACGTGCATGAAAATCCGTCTAGTAGTTTCAGAGTGGTAAGTGTTTTTTTAAATAACTTTCAACCTCTATCCTGCGGGATCCTTTTAATTTTTCGGGATGAAAAGTATCCTATGTCCTACCTCGTAGTATGAACTCAAATCATACCAAGTTTCATTTAAATTCATCGTGATGATCATTCGTGATGACTAGCCAAGATAATCATAATCAAAATCATAATAATTTATTTAGTAAAGCCAATTTACACGTCAAAAATACAAAATGATTACATCGTGTTTGTTTACACCTGTTAAACACATACACACGGAAAAATTACATTTTAAAAAATAAAAAATTGTAAGTACATTGAAATCGTAATAACCTAAAAATATAAACTGAATAGAATTCAAATGTTAAATTACAACTGTTAAATTAATAGAAATAAAAAATAATCATATTACACAGTAATATCAATCCTTACAGCTAATAAATACGTCATAACTATAAAACGAATGCTCAATGAGCCAGCGTTGTAGACGAGACTTGAAGCTGCTTGAAGAACTAGGGGCTGCAGTATGTGGTCCGGCAGCTTATTGTACACCGTGGGACCCATGATGTGCGTGAGCTTGCGACGACTTTACGAGCTTCCGGTGTATACCAACAAGCTTCCGTGCATTGCGTGTATTGTACGCCGCTTGCAATATTACTATAGATGGCAATGTAAGAATCCCCAGACTCTTAAAATAAGGTCTCGCGGATGTATCCCATGGTATTCGTACGATTGCTCTGATGGCGCGTTTCTGGAGACGGAATACCCTTCCCCACTCCGCGCTACGTCCCCAAAATACCACGCCATACTGTACATGTGTGTGCAGGGAATGTACTGTGGCGAAATAACATGTTCGGGCCACATCCGCAGACGCAGTCCGCGCGACTCGACCCAGTGCAAAGCACGCACTACCAATTTTACCACACAGTTTATCGACATGATCTTCCCATTTAAGGCAAGAGTAAATCTCAAATCCTAGGAAAGTGGTTGTATTGGTTTGATCTATAATTGTTCCATTTACAAGAACTTTCAAGGTTCTAGTTTTGCGACCAGATAGGTTGAACTGCAAAAAGTGAGTCTTTTTGAGGTTCAAGGCTAAACCATTTGCATTGAAGCACCGTGCCAGCTGTGAGGCTGTTTCGTTCAGCTTCTGTTCGAGGCAGTCTACAGAGGACGCTGTGATAATCGCGGCTACGTCATCAGCATATATGAGAATTTCGGCTGCCGTGACTGCATCTGGAAGGTCATTTAATAACAGAGAGAACATCAAGTTGGATACTGACGATCCCTGTGCTACGCCCATCGTTGATCCTAAAGGGTCAGATCTCTCTTTACCTCGATTGCCTACTACCACTTGCGATCTATTTTGTAGTAAGCTTTTGAATAGGGCATACGATGACCCACCAATACCATAATATCTCAGTTTCTCCGTGATGACGTCATGATCGGCGACGTCAAATGCCTTTGAAAGGTCAAAGCACAATATAGCAACTTGTTGCTTATCCTCTCGGGCGGCCATAATATTACGGACTAAACTCCGAGTCAATGATATTGTCGAGTGACCTTTGCGATACGCATACTGTCTGTCAGAGACAGCATTTGTAGACATTAGAAAGTTAACCAGGCGACTGCTAAGGCCGTTTTCAAACACTTTCGCTAGGGCGGGGATTATAGATACAGGTCTGTAACCATCTATATCTCCCCTCCTGCCTTTGCCCTTAAAAATGGGGGCTACCTTGCTCACTTTTAGACAAACCGGATAAGTGCCCTCTTTAATACAGCGGTTAAATAGTTCAGCCAGCACGTAAACCAAAGGAGATGAGGCCATCCTCAAAAGCTTCATGTTGATCCCGTAAATGTCTTTCGAGACCTTTGGTGGTATTCGTAAGGTGACAAGATAGTGTACCTCCTCTGCTGTGAAAGGTTGGAGCCTGATTGAGCGGTTAGTAGGCGGGCGCGCCGCACGCAGCTGAGCTAGGGCTTGGGCGACATCAGCGCGGGGCGCGCCGCACGCCGCCGCTGCACTAACGAACCTAGTGTTCATGGCGTTGACTGCATCTTTTTTAGATGCGAACTTAGTCCCATCTATATTAACTATCACATCTGTTATATCTAAGTTCAGGATGTTATTTTTACTCAAACAAGCTTGTAATGTGGTCATTATTTCGATAACCTTCTTTAGGCAAAGTCGACCTTGCCGCGCTGCTTGAATAGGTGCCAGCAAAGTTGTATGGAATTTCATTGCTGTCGTGTTTTGCGGCCAGCAATTTCCTTTGAAAATCCATTATTGTCGTGTTTTTTTAGTACTATTATTTATTCTGTGGTTTTGTTAACCACCGAACTCGAAAAGAGAGGCATTGTAGCTCCCAGACGAATGGACCGATTTTGATGTTTTTTTTATCTTTTTGAAAGCTGATGTGATCGTGATTGTTGGTGTTGTTGTTTCTGTTTCTGTTTCTCTTACTGTTTCTTTTTCTGTTGTTGTGGTCGTTGTTGTTGTCTTTGGCGTTGTCGTTGTTGTTTTCGTTGTTGTTGCATTGTTTGAGTAAATTCTTATTATACTAAGCTGGTTTTATTTAAATTCCTTGCATTGTTTGAGTAAAGCACTATACAAGCCTTGGTCCGCAATGACTGCCCTGCTGGCCACGCTATGATGGCCTCGAGCTTTGCTTAGTTAAGTTCTCGACCATCATCATCGCTGCCAGCAACGCAGTCATTACAGACCGCGGCAGTAATTTACTATTACCCTAACTATTACCCCTTTCCTTATTTACCACCATCCGGGCGGCAGTAATGTACTATTACCCCTTTCCTTATTTACCACCATCCACATCCCTTTAGATGGATCTTTGCTGGATGTAATAATTTTGGTGTAATAGTCAGATTTTCTGTTCTTAATCAATATATAATTTTTTTTTTTTTAGATCATTATTAGGATTCAAATTGCCGAGTACTATAATGTCAAATAACAGTGATTTAAGTAATTTAACATCCTGGGATACCCAGGATGAGTCATGCTTAATACTAAATATTCGTTTCCTTAGTGGAAAACATATGTTAAATTTATTAATTATAGAAGTTGCTAAGTCACTCGAGCAAGTGGTGTTTGATGTTATCTCGTCCCAATCAACACTAGCGATGGAAGCAACAAAGTTAATCTGACTACCTTCAGAAAAACATCTAGTGTAATTGGGAATATTACTCATACTGCGCTTGTTACGCAACAATAGTTCCCCCCTGATGGCACGATGATCACTTAGATTTGTAACGCGAGGTGTCACGCTGATTGACCCACCTACCAGGTTCGAGTACAGGTGGTCAAGAGAGGTTGAAGTGGTAGCAGTTACACGAGTGGGAAAGTCTACCATATTCACAAAACCATGGGTCGACAGTACATCAGAGAGATACAGACAGACAGATAGACAGACAGACACACAGACAAAAATGAAAAAATACACTGTTTTGGCTTCAGAATGGAATACAGAACAACCTCCAAAAAAAATGTACGAAATATCTTCTATGTACAGAATTGGACCTGTTACAGTTTTATTATAAGTATAGATCTTATCATCAAAAGTCATACAATTCATTCAATTAAGTGTTTGTGACAGAACTTATGACCCGTGTAAGTATAATTCTGATTATAATAAATTATGTTACGAAGTAATCGCGCAGTTCTGATGAAGCATCAGGTGGGTAATGGAAACACTCTATACCTGAAGACGAATTTATTGATACCTCGCTGGTCAAAATCGGACCAATAGGGGCGACGCTATGAACATCCACATACCCACATAGATACATAAATACATTCATAGGCTGTTAAACTCATCACCCTTCCCTTGCTTCGCCGTGCTCAGGTAAAAAATAAATCTCGGACACAAGAGTACATTAAAAAAACATACAGTCGAATTTAAAGCCTTTCTTTTTGAAGTCGATTAACAAGAAGAAGTAAAAGCAAAGCACGAATTAAAGAGTATCTTACCTGTGTTCGACACCCGTGACAGAGGGCTCTGCAATTCGTTGACCTTCCCGCGGTGCGCCGGACGTGTTATCGTGTCCTTTGAGAATCCGCTGGTCATTCTCGGTATCTTTGATCGATGTGGACGTATCGATATCATTTTCCACTGTGGTTTCAATCTGGTTTGCATCCAATCCTTCAATCTAAATAGGAGAGTCATACCGGTGTTGAAAGTATGAATAAATGGGAGCAATTGCGGGAGACAAACAAACAGTGAAACAGTCAGACACCATTAATAAAATGTTATGTTCTTGTTCAATGGCTTATTTTAAGTACTCTAGGACATATTTTTTTAATTACCCTAATTGTTCATACTTTTTGTTGCTTACTGTTTTATTTAAGTACAGATAACAAAAACTATGAATACATGAGCAGCGGTTACCTCCAAAACATATTCCGGTCTCTCTTCAATAACCGTGGTCTTCTGCAAATTTCCCAAGTCGAGTTCATTCATCGTGTCCACGTTGTAATATTCCAAATTGTTTGACTTTTGTCGGCTCAGCTGATTTGTGCATTTACAAACCTTGGAAAAGTAATGTGTGAATAGACAATCTTTTTTTTTTGGGTGGCTATTTTACGAGAAATACCTACCTAACGAGATACTTCTCGAGGAGATAAAATAAAAGAGAGGTTTTATTATGAATATGAATTGTAAATGTTTATTCATTTGGTTCGCTTAACTTAAAGTGACCTTTAAGCGTTTCCCTCACCCCCTTTAGCTTGGGCATTGAATTCAGTGATAATTTCAACTTTGTAAACTATTTTCAAAGGTTTTTAAAACGACGCTAATCATGCCACATAGTAAAACAGAATACTCACAGCTTTAATTCGCAAACCATCCAACTGCGTTTGTAATTCCGCGATTCTTTTTACCAACACATCTTGATTAAGTTTTTCGAAACGCTAGAAAACCGAAATATCATTGCTGTAGAATTCAGATACTTCTTTTTTTTAATTTATTTATGCCTAGACAATCGTTGGCCACGATCTCACCTGATGGAAAACGATGATGTGGTCGAATGTGTAGCACGCTAATAATCCATACCAATATATAAAAGTGAAACGTTGTCTGTTTGTTTGTTTGGGGAGCTTTCACGCGATAACCGCTGGACGGATTTTGATGAAATTTGGAATGGAGATAGCTTATACCCTAGAATAAAACATAGGATACTTTTTACTCCGGAAAATTCCACGAATTTGGTGGAAGTTTCCACGGGAAAACTGGAACATGTTGAATACTCGCTGTAAGGAACGGTTGCCATGGAAACGAAATAACATGTCTGTCAAAAATCATCAAGAGCGTTGGTGCCACAGTAAGTAGTTGATGCTATACCAACAATAAGCCACAGAGGCCATAACCAAGAAGTCTAAGTCTACTTTATCATTGGTTTTTAATATCCTAGAAGAACGTAGGATGCTTTTTTCGCGATAAACTGTAGTCCACGTGGACGAAGTCGCGGGCGGGTAAGCTAGTAGTAAAATAATAATTGGTTTATCCCATAAACTTAAATAATATGTATTTTCGCCGGAAGCTAAATCCTGACTTTATGACTAGAAGGTTGTTTCTTGTTCTGTAATTAGATATCCCTCACTAACAGACTTCAAACATAACATAAGTTCAAAAACTAAAACCCGCCTGCGGTCGGGTAAAAAATAGCTTATGACACTCTTGCGATGAAGATGAATCTATTGATACCTCGCTTGTCAAAATAGGACCAAGTTTTCAGTTTGAACACATAACCCTTCCATTGCTTTGGCCATCCTCTCTATAACTGAAGACGAATCGATTGCTTGTCAAAATTGAAGCAATAGGGGCAACGCTATGGTGGAACACATATGTACGAGTATACATACATAAATACATAGACTATTAAACTCATTACCCTTGCTTCGCCGTAGTCGGGTAAAAAAGCAGGTTCTCAATTCGACAGGTATTTTTCTATACGCTACGTTATATCTTCAGAATTTTTGAATAGATTTGATGATGATTTGTAATAAAACAAGTAGTATTCCAGGGTGGCCGCATAGGTCATGAAAATTGGTTCAGTCGTTTTTTAGTTAATAAATTTTTGTCGTTTCAAATAACTATGTTTAGCCTCTAACGACAGTATTTTGTTTTTTTTTCACAGCGTATATGATTAATAAAGATGTACTAGTGAGAGAAATGTCAGTGAGTCCTGGGCTTTTCCCAATAGTGGGTAGATAGTTACCTTGTCTTCTTCAGTCTCGCTACTTTTGTTGAGATCTATGTACCCAGAGTCATCGGATTTGGAAAATTTTCCATCTTCTTTCCTTTTTGGCGACGAGGCTTGCACGTTTTTCCCTTTCTGTCGAATAAATCATACTATCACGCTACATTGTTGCATTTAGCCGATTTGATTTACAGATTGTGATGGTGACAGGACTTATGAATATACCAGGACTTAGGACTTATGATGATATAATGAAAGGGCTTTTTGTGAGGGTCTCATTTTTATACGCTTTATATTAGCTTCACTTGTATGTTTGTAACCGACTCCTTTGGACGCTATTTTGACCCACTTTAAACGGTCAGATTTCATTCAAATTTTGCACACCTGTCAAAGACCGATGACAATGCAATAATTCGAAAAAAAAAACAATAAAAAAAAAACTAAAAAGTAGAAATTGAATTTTAATAGTGTAAATAAGAAAAAAATGTTTTATTTAAAAAAAAGCGTGGAGTGCTTCTCATATCTGTCAATGAAATATTTATAACTATTGAGCCATGCACCCCACGATTTTTTTGAAATAAAACTTTTTTTTCTTATTTACACTATTAAAATTTATTTTCTATTTTTTTAGTTTGGTTTTCTATATAAAGCATGTTTTTTAGTTTTTTTAAACTTTTTTTTTTATAATTAGTTTTAAAGGTATTTAAGAAAATAGGTCCAGCGAAGATGACACCACAGGTCATATAAATAAATGACATAATTAGTATTTGTATATGTGGCTAGAGTACAGCCAATAAACTAATTCATAATGAACTGTAATTGTACCTATTATTTAATCAATTTATTAATATATTTTGGTTTCACTGTGTAAATATTGTTGTAATTGTAAATATTGTTATTTGATCTTCATTTAATATTATTGGTTATGAAACCGTTTTAATTGAAGTAAATAAATAAATAAACATAAGAAATCGACAATATTTTAACAAATATTTACTGTTTTCGCTTCTTTTTTTACTGTTTATGAACACAGCCATAGTGCGGCTGTCTGCGGTTAAGTATATTTATGAACACAGCCATAGTGCGGCTGTCTGCGGTTAAGTATATTTATGAACACAGCCATAGTGCGGCTGTCTGCGGTTAAGTATATTTTTTACAGTTGGTATCTTTTTTACGTTCATCTGTGTTATTGTAAAAAACTGGTAGCACTAATAGAAAGTATAATTCACGGAGTATAAACAGTGATTGCATGAAAATATTTATTCTGAGGAGTTGTAAGCATTCAACGAAACTCATGTCCCACCCGTCACAGCAAAACATATTTTTTCATCCTTACCTAAAACTATTTATCCTACTATTTATCTCAGCTTTGTAAAAGAAACAATTATGCTATGGGTAATTATTTTGGCTTGGTATAAGATTGCAAGCATAAAGATGTATGGAAATATTGGTCAAATAATTTTCTAATGGAAAAAATTTGGATCACGGACGAGATTCGAACTCGCACACTGTGCCTCAGCGCAGCACATGCCTTTACCAATTCGGCCACAGAGACCTATGCGTCGTCATCCAAATCTTTAGCGTAAATATAAATTATTATATATATTTACGCTAAGCAGGCGTTAACTGCTATAAAAAACATGGAAATATTGGTGCTTGAAAGTGTGTCCCACCCACATATTTATGGTCTTTGGTCCCATCCGTCTCTATCGTCATATTTCTACAGTTTGTTAAACTTGTGTAAATAGTTATTTTATGACATAATCTTTTCATTATTGCATTTTTATTCATTAGTTTTGGATTTAACATAGCTTTTGCAGCTTATTTTGGTGTTCACTGCTTTCAGAGACAAGAATACAACATAAAGAAAAATAAAGTCGAGGCAGAAATTGAAAGAAAACAGAAAAATGGAAAAAGCTTTTCTTAGCAAAAGAGGATAAGAGATGCCAAATGGACGGAAAAAATTTAAGAATGTACTGTAATCACATTGTCTTAGAAAAATAAATTGGTTATTTTACTGTTTGATATAGTGTAAATATGATTTTATACATTTCTCTTAATTTTAGTATGATATTTTAATCAAAAAATATAATAAATATGTCAAACAAGTATCTAGTTTATATTTTATTCACAACTATATGTCCTCAGAGTTTGCAAGTTTAAGTGGCAATGGGCAGGCCATACAGTTCGCAGAACCGACAACCGCTGGGGAATAAAGGTTCTCGAATGGCGACTACGAACAAGCCAGCGAATTGTAGGGAGTCCCCTCACACGATGGACCGACGACATTGTACCCATCGCAGGAAGTCGGTGGATGGAGGTGGCACAAGATCGCTTGGTCTAGCGCTCTTTGGGGGAGGCCTATGATCAGCAGTGGACTTCTAAAAGCTAACATGATGATGATGATGATAATATGTCCTCAATTATGACTTGTCCCACCCATCACAAAATGCTGTCCTACCCGTCCAGCCAGAACCAGCAGACTAAGCATATCACCCTGCATCGAGGTGTGAGACAAGGCGACGTTATTTCTCCGAAACTGTTCTCAAATGCATTGGAGGATATGTTTAAGACTCTGGAGTGGAAAGGACGTGGCATTTACAGTAACGGTGAGTACATCTCACACTTGAGGTTCGCGGATGACATCGCCATTGTGGCAGAAACGTTGCAGGACTTGCAACAGATGTTGGACTAGGGGAAAACAACTTAGAGAGAGAGACCCGCAGAAGAATACAGCTGAGCTAGGCAGCATTTGCATTTCTACGAACATGTTATTCCGGAACCAATTGCTGTCAACGGAACTGCTCTCGAAGTTGTTCAGGAGTATGTTTATCTGGGGCAAACTTTGCAACTAGGTGAAAACAACTTAGAGAGAGACCCGCAGAAGAATACAGCTGGGCTGGGCAGCATTGCGAAACTTCGTCGAGTCTTCTCATTGCCAATATCGCAAAGTTTGAAGGCAAAAGTCTTCAACCAGTATATCCTACCTGTTATGACATACGGAGCCGAGTCGTGGACACTCACGGTACGACTAGTCCACCAATTTAAGGTCGCTCAGCGGGCTATGGAAAGCTATCCTTGGAGTTTCTCTGAAAGATCGTATCCGGAATGAGGTGATCCGGCAGAAAACCAAAGTTATCGACATAGCCCTTAGGATTAGTAAGTTGAAGTGGCAGTGGGCTGGTCACATCTGTCGAAGGACTAACCGTTGAGGTAGACGTGTTCTTGAGTGGACACCGCGACTCGGTAAACGTAGTGTACTGCGCCCTCCAGCTAGGTGGAGCGACGATATACGCAAAGTGGCTGGCAGCAGTTGGAAGATAAGAGCCGAAGATCAGGCCCAGTGGCGTGCTTTGGGAGAGGCCTATGTCTAGCATCGGACTGTCACTGTCTGATGATGATGATGAATAATGTAATTAAACTATTTAATATAGAATTCTAACATTCCAATAATTCATATGAAATAACTGCAAAACAAAATATTTACAGGTTATCTTGATTTGGTAATGAAATCATCAAATCGTACAGGCGGGTGTCACGGGTTTCCCACCCGTCACGCTAGGAAAATAAAAAAAACAGGTGTAAATTATGTTATTTTGTTTTTTATTTCATTAGTTTCGATTGCAAGCAATATCTGGCTACATAATGTTATTATTTTGAAACTGGTTTCATTAATGGTAAGGGAGAAATTACTTAAAGTTTGAGCAAAATGGAATAAAATGACCCACCCGTCACTTTAGAATGGCCCATTAGATGAAATTTTACCATTACCTTAGCTACCACATTATCTCCAAGACTAAAGAGACAAAAAAAAACGCAAATAGTTTTTTACTTATAGATTACAGGCCAACCTATAAGAAGTATAATGGTCTTCTATAACATGGTAAATCTATCAATATTGTGAGCAAATAATATTCATCGTACGGAGAGAGGGTTCTCTACGCGAGTTCGACTCGCACTTTTCCGTAGTTTTTCAATAGTGGCAGACTTTCTGGCTTTTTGCAACAGTTACAACAACAACCAAACAAAAATAAGTTTTACAGACACCATGTCATGGTGAAAGTTAGAACGGGCTATCACCATTAAATGCGTATACAAAATTTCGTGCCCGTTCGTTAACGGTTGAGGAGTTGAGGAGGTCCCTAGTAAGGACCCAACCCTGAGTGCAGCAACCATGCCAATCATGTCATGGTAAAACTTAAAAGGCTGTCACAATAAAATGCGTACACAACATTTCGTGTCTGTTCTGTTGACCGTTGAAGTTCCTTTATGTAGAGATACTCGTAATACTATGTAATACTATAATACTATGTTCTTTATCTTTGTTGAGCACCACCAACCGATAAATTTGTATGTCCACTTCTTTCCATCCAAAGGTATCCTGGAAGAGATTGCTATTTAGCAATAAGGACGCCGATTGTATATATTAGTTTATAAGTTCTGTTTTATTTTTGCTTGGTGTGCAAAAAAAACAAAAAGAAAAAAAAATAAAGAGTTATTGTATTGTAATACTGGTGTCGATTCAAGTACTGCTTACCATAAAAATGAATTGTACTCAGAACTGCACCAACATGTACACCGTAGGATAAGAGGAAGTGGTTCTAATTCAGCTTGCAAGATTTGACCTAAACTAACAAACATACATACATACATACAAATATTGCAAGTTAAATAAAAGCTTTTTATTAAAATAGTATGCTTCGGGTAATGCCGCGGCTTATGTGTCAAGTTTAACAGCGCAAGACGAACCAGAACTATTGGACCAGTTTGTGGTTTTTGTTGTTTATACAAGAAACAGATAGATATCTTAGTTATATGTACCACAAACCCGCCGTTGTTCACCGAAGTCCAATTGCGACATATTTAATCATACAAGTAGGTACTTCCTTTGATTGTAAAAGTACCAAGTAAGCACTTTTTGTACGATGATTTCTATGAATAATGCGCAGTAGAGGTACTCTACATGTTGACTTGATTTAATTGCGCATAGCTGAATAAGCATTTATGTACTTAGATGTTTTTCTCGATATTGTATGAGAAATGTAACTACTTAGTTGTTTATTACAATGAAGTATGTTCTAGAATCGCCTACGCATTTATAAAAGTTATATAAGGAAGTTATTAAGTACAAATTGTCATTATTTTATCTTCGCTTGAATTGTACGGTCAAAAGTAAGACCAATAAAATTAACTTCAAATTTAATTTGTTGTTTATTTTATTAACATCTCGGCTCCGTCCAATTTGTCTATCTATCTCGTATACTTGATAATAATATCAGCATATTCTTTATTATGCGCGTACTTTTTAAGGTTGCATTATTCACATACAGGTTGATCCAGGAAGTAGTGATAAGCGGATATCCCGAGGTTTTGCTCGGTTACTTATATTGTTATTTTTTTAATTGAATGCTATAGAAAGATTCTAAATGATGGACTAAATACATGCATTTGAGATAAATATCGAATTCAATGTCACGGTGTATATATTTTTCACATTTAATCTAGTTTAGAAAAAACCGGCCAAGTGCGAGTAGGACTCGCGCCCCGAAGGTTCCGTACAAACTTAACTTTGGCGTAGGAAAAATTGTGACGAAGTCAACCTTTTTCATCAACATTTGTTCCTGTTGTTCCTGTTTATTTGTCCGCTGTGAGCTGTCCCCTTGAGCTGGTGGCCACACTCTGCCGGGACCTCCGGCGACAAACTGTTGTCCCCATACTCCATACATCCCCGGTCAGTTTACGTATAGCATTTTTTTTGTATTTTCACTACAAATTTACGCTTTTCGGATTATTTACTTGTGTTTTGTCATTGCATAATGCCAAATTTCATGATTCTAGGTCATCGGGAAGTACCCTATAGGTTTTGATTCCCTTGCGAGTGTCAAGATATGTGGCATAAACAGCCGTATCTTTGTATTGCTTTGACTTAGTAGTTTGTTTTTTACAGCTCCAAGGGATTGCAGATCTGAGTATTTGATATTAATTTCAACTTGATATCCACGCGTTCCTGAGAAAAAGGGTCTTGACAGACAGACAGACGAAGTGATCCTTTCAGGGTTCCTTTTTTCCTTTTGAGGTAAGGAACACTAAAAACGATTTTTCTCAAATGCTTAAATGCTGTTTTAATACGTTTGAAACCCTCTAGAAGGATATCTAAATACACATCTTCCGCCTAGGTACTACGGTTATCATAGCTGCCATAGAGAGCCCAGTACCTCTATTATGAGTTCAATCAAACGCTCAAATCTGTATCGAGTATCGTAATATTTTTGTATGAAATCCAGCGCAGTGCAACTAGCGGAACTATTTGTCACTATAAATATTTAAATCTATTAGGAGTTTGGCTAACTCTACTTCAATAGAAATAGTCAATACGTGAGGAACTGTAGATATTACGCTGTCATGCCGGCGCCTTTTTAGCATTTGTCTGTTTTTAAATATATGAACAAGACAGAGATATAACAGCGGCTAGCAAACGCATTGGCATTTTGGTTCACCCGGATCCAGCTAGATGGCATTGTAAAAGCCTTCATCGAGCAAGTGATTGTGTTTTCCATTTTAGAGTGAACACATTTGTTTTTTTTTGTTTGTTTGAATGTTAGTCAAAAACAAAAAATCTAATCTGTTTATATAAAGCGAAATACGATTATAGTGACAAAAATATAATGGGTAAACTCAAAAAATACTGAACCGATTTTAAACATTCTTTCACTTAGATAAAGCACATTATCAACGAGTAACATGGGTGTCTATATTTTATTTTACAAAAAATTATCAATCCCTACGAAAATTGTAATATTGTAACCCAGCCCCACTCACTCACGATGATAAATGGCAGTGAGTAACATAACTACTGCAGCAGCGTTAACTGACGATAGCCATTGTTACCAAAAACATGCAAACTGAGAATCCGTCTCACGAAAGAAGTAGCGGCGATAAGAGGAACTAACGTTGAGCATTTTTAACTTTCACAAGGAAACTAGCGCCGCGTCTGTGAGACTTCTTTCGCAAGTAGGACTCCACTGTATTGTCTTACCTGTCAGTCGCGTATATACTTTTACTTGAGTTGTAACGTCAAGAGCGTTTACTACTGCAACTCGTAATAGTGGTACTGTTAAACAACTCACCCTGTTTACCTCGGATGCAGACGCAACTTCTGTGTCTCGTTTCACAGGGCAAAACGAACAAACGGGACAAATTCCATGAACATCTGTCTCAGCTTGAGGCTTTTCTTGCTGAAATACAATAAATAAGTAAATGAATATATGAGTTTTTATTGCCAAAGGCAAAAACAATCGAAAGGATAGACAGCTATCTCCTTACTCTACTCACAGTAGTATTAAAAAATGTTGCTAGATGGCGATACTTGGTTCGCTAGAACTAAAATTTACCTGAAATCGACGAAATATCGCATTTTACTGTTCTGGTTTATCATATTTATTTATTTTGAGGATAATATACAAAAATTTCATAACATTAGTAACGAAATTTGCAAATTCATAAGCAGGTATTTTTAACAGTTGATTTATTGAACCAATATCACGATTTAGCTGAAGGAGCATGCAGTTATACAAAAAAAACGGACGATGGTGCACATTTGAGTGTTAAGATTTTCGCGCGTTTGTCATTGTTTGTTTGTGTCATAGGCGTCAAGCGTTTTATGTACATACAGTAGTTTAGTATCAAACATACAGATAGACAAACTCACTTCCATATTTATTAGAGATAAAAGAATGCCTATCAAATCAACCTCACTCAATGAAAGATGGTCCCTAAAAATACGTATGGTCCCTAATAAAGCCGACCTACCTACCTATTAAGTACCTGTTTTGGAACGCTTCATAAATACCTAGGAAGTTATAGTACCTACCTACAGTTTATTAAAGTTCAAGCTTTGGAGTGAAGTTATTTATGCTTTAGTTACATAGTTACCTATCAAAAATAAATTGTAAACAATTCCATCCCTGTATATCCACACCAATATATAAAAGTGAAACGTTGTCAGTTTGTTTATTTTGGGAGATTTAACGCCAAAACGGCTGATCAGATTTTGATAAAAATTTGCAAATAGGTACATAAGATATTTTTATCCCGGAAATGGTATGTTTCCACGGGAAAACTGGAAAATGTCGATTACTGGCTGTAAGGAACGGTTGCCATGGAAACGAAATAATAACAAGTCTGTCAAAAAGCATCAAGAGTATCCCAACGCTCAGGAACATAGGATGTTTTTTTTTTCGGGATATACTGCACGAAATCGCCGGCGAAAGCTAGTACTATTATAAATGCGAAAGTGAGGTTGTTTGTTTGTTTCACTTTCACGCTCAAACGCTCGACGGATTTCTATGAAAAATGGAATGGAGATAGCTTATACCATGGAACAACGCATAGGATACTTTCATCATCATCATAATCACTCACGCAGATGGAACAGATTTTGATGAACTTTCGAATGGACATAGCTTATACCATGGAATAACGCGTAGTACACTTATCATCATCATCATCATCACTCACGCAGGTGGAACGGATTTTGATGAAATTTGGAATGGAGATAGCCAATACCCGGGAATAACACATAGGATACTTTTTATCATCATCATCATCACTCAAGTGAATGGAATGGATTATGATAAACTTTGGAATGGAGATAGCTTATATCATGGAATAACGCATAGGACACTTATCATCATCATCATCATCATCACTCACGCAGGTGGAACGGATTTTGTTTAAATTTGGAATGGAGATAGCTAATTCCATGGAATAATACATAGGATACTTTCATCATCATCATCATCATCATCATCACTCACGTGGACGGAACGGATTTTGATGACATTTGAAATGAAGATTGCTAATACTCTGGAATAACACAGGATACTTTTCATCATCATCATCATCATCATCATCACTCAAGTGAATGGAATGGATTATGATAAACTTTGGAATGGAGATAGCTTATATCATGGAATAACGCATAGGATACTTTCATCGTCATCATCATCACTCACGCGGATGGAACGAATTTTGATAAAATTTGGAATAGAAATTGCTAATACCCTGGAATTGTTAATAATTTAATCAAAATCCGTTCCACCTACGTGAGTGATGATGATGATGATGATGATGATGAAATGTATCCAATGCGTTATTGCATGGTATAAGCTATCTCCATTCCAAATTTCATAAATACCGTTCCACCCGCGTGAGTGATGGTGATGATGTGTTGATGATGATGATGATGAAGATAAAAAGTATCCTATGTGTTATTCCACGGTATAACCTATTTCCATTCCAAAGTTTTTAAAAATCCGTTCCACCCGCGTGATTGATGATGAAAAGTATACTTTTTGATATTCCAGGGTATAAGCTAACACTCACCCGCGTGAGGAATGATGATGATGATGATGAAAGTATCTTACATGTAATTCCAGGGTATAAACTATCTTCATTCCAAATTTCATCAAAATCCGAATCGCGTGAGTGATGATACATTTCATCATCATCATCATCACTTTGTCTGGAGCTAATCCTTGGAAATGAACCAACATGTTAAAATTCTACTCCGTAGGATAAAACGAAGTGGTTCTAATTCAGCTTGCAAGATTTGACCTAGACAAACATACATACATACAAACATTGCAAGTTAAATAAAATCTTTTAAACACAGTTTTGGCTCCAGTATCGAATATAGAGTAGATACCTGCGGGATAGGGGTCCATAGTATTGTTAATTTGAAGTAATTAATATCTAAGTATACTTACTCGTATAATAAAGCAACAAGTACGTAAAAGTCTGTACAAAGAAAATAATTATAAAAATCTAGGTAAATGATCTAGGTTACTTAAAATAAGCAATTGAGCATTTTTTTGTTATATCTTGTCTATATGTTTGTTTGTTCTTATATCACGTAAAAACTACTGGACTGATTGTGATGCAGTTTCTTCTGTTAGATAGCTTAGGATTTAATTAAATCTGGTATAATTGGTATCTCAATCCAATGAGTAGAAGCCGAGCAATAGATAAAAATATTTCTGACGGCTGAAGAAATTTTGATCAAATGTTGCTATATGGTACTTTCCCTTCGGGCTCATTCGAAACCAGTTTCAAGAAATTTTAGGTCTTGGAATAGCACAAGAGTACTTTTAACCTGAAGAAATGACCACGCGTGCGAAGCCGCGGGCACAGCTAGTCTATTATTTAGTGCACCGCACCACAGAATAAATAATAGAACGCACGCGCGCACTGCTAAGAACATACAGAATAAAATGACGCGACGTACAGGTAGCACAGATTAACTAATAGTTACTTCGTAAGAGGTAGCTCAGCCGGCAGATGTGTCGAGCTTCTAACTGAAGTCTGGCAACCTCGCGCACAGGTCAAGGCGCTGTCCACGCGCCATGCCGCGGGCATGCAACGTCGCTATCTCATGCGCATACTAATTCCTGATCATATTTTACGGGCAAAATACGTTTGTGAAAAGTTGCGTTTTAGTAGGCGCAAATAGTTTTTACGTTAAAATCCTTGTTTAATTATATATTTGAAAAAATAGGACCTACAGACAAAACTTACGAACTATAAGAATAACTAGGCCGAGTTTACGTACTATAAGAATAACTAGGCCGAGTTTGGTACTTAACGAATTTGACACACCGATAAAAAATGACTTCTAATGTTTTAAGATCTTGGTACTTCAAGATATGTGTAATACGATATCTTAATGTCAAAGCTCCACATTCTATATTTTCGCCAGGAAATGGCACGAAAAACGCCTCGTTTTTGTGTTTTCTCCTTACCCTTCACCTTAATTTATCAATTTTTACTTAGGCAAATTCTAGTTATCTAGAATATTCTAAAAAACACAAAAAGTGTTAACAGAATCGAACCTAAGGTAGATGTCCTAATCATTGAGTCGTGGCATCATTGGATAAAAACAGTGATATTTTGATTAATTCGCTAGTCGACTTACGTTACGCTCCATCACACCCACTCATATGTCACGCTATACATACCTTTACACACACTTACAACGAAGTTTTAGTTTCCAATTGTTCGATAGATGGCACTAGGTGTATCACACTTCAGCTAGTATAGTAACGCCATCTAATATATTAAGGCAAACTACTAGGTACCGGCGACGATAATAAGTTTTACGTGAGCTTTGTATTAATGTATGACGTTAGCTGTCTATCCTTTCGATTGTCTTTGCCAAAGGTGATTAATAAAAGTTAAAACAAAATAGGAAAATCAAGCACTTTTTTTTTAAAGTAGCCTACCTCCTCCCCACCATTATAGCTAAGAACCATCTCGATCACATCAAACAGAAAAAAACCGCATCAACATCGGTCCATTCGTTTAGGATCTACGATGCCACAGACAGACACACATACACACCCTAAACTTATAACACCCCTTTTTCGACGGGGGTTAATAAAAAGGTATTAACTTGACTAAAAAAACAACTAACAAGTACAAATTATTATAAAAATACAAAAAAAACAGACTGCGAACAAAACTAATAAATACAATTTTAAACAACTCACAAGCCATGTCGGGTTTTAGCTTTCAGCCGCGATAGCGGACGGACAACATTCCGCCCGCAAAAATAATAGTAATATAATATTATTTCTTAATTATTTACATATTTTACTTTACTATAAAGTTGCAATTGCAATACTGGAACTTAAATAACTTGAATAATATAAAATAGAAAGCCACCAGGCCTTACAAATCCCAACAAGCCATTCAAGTAACATAATGATAAGGTACTCACTTGAAGAAAATTCAAATTTTCTATAGTTTTAGCCATTTGATTGGACTTGTTCGCTAGTTTCAAGGCAGTTCTGAACTCTGTTACTTTCCGCCTTTCAATAGTCAGCTGCATCGTGAGATCACCTGTAAACAAGTCAATCATCAAGTTACGAGAAAAAAAACACGACAGCCCAGCCTAAAAAAAAAAGAACCAAGAATAAAGTGTAGTCCCGTTGTCCCCGTAAACAACAGGACGTCATTAAATTTCCGTACTGTTTGCCCCCTTTGTGTCCACGTCACGGGGGATACTACACTGTGACAGTAGGTTAAGGTGCGGCAGGGTGACCCTTGAGCCACCCGTAAGCCGCGAACATGTTTATTTTACAAAGGTAGGCCGCCTTTGTCTTCTTGTTTTTTTTTAGACTTGAAAACCTATCTGTTTGAACACAATAAATCAGTATTTGATTTGGTCGAATTAGTTAGCCTTATATTTCTCACGCCAATAGGGCAGATGGGAATTTTAGTCTCATATAATGCAGTTGATTCGCTGGTTAGAGACCCTTTCTAATCCGACCATGGTAATATTTGCTCACTACTTTTTAGCAGTCCAATATCTGCAAACAGGGGTACTTCCTCAGGCAAGCTCTTGCAAAAGAGTCAGCCAGCCTCTCGCTCGCCACGTAACTGCTCAATCGTACGTTCTCCTTGTGTATAGACGACTGTAGACCTGACACGTCGGTTTCTAACAATTTTATAATTATCTACATCTTACTGATTTTCCCCTCCGCCTCTCTCAGTATTCCCCCTCAGGTCGTTGGTCCTCCTCTACCGCTGCTGTAGAGCGTGCTCGCTGGCCAGTTACTGCTCCTCACTCGTATGTTCTCCTTGTTCAGATCTGACATGTCGGGTTCTAACAACTTTCAATCTACAACTCACTGATCTTCCCCTCCACCCCTATCAGTTTCCCCCTCAGGTCGTCAGCCCTCCTCTCCCGCTGCTTTAAGCGCGTGCTCGCTCGCCACGTTACTGCTTCTCACTCATACTTACTCCTTGTGTAGACCTGACACGTCAGGTTCTAACAACTTTCTATCTACAACTCACTGATCTTCCCCTCCTCTTCTGCTGCTGTAAGGCTTGCTCGGTTGCCTCGTTACTACTCCTCACTTGTACGTTCTCCTTGTTTAGAACTGAGACATCGGTTTCTAATAACTTTCTATCTACAACTCACTGATCTTCCCCTCCGCCTCTCTGTTTCCCCCTCAGGTAGTAGGCCTTTCTCTCCCGCTGTTGTAGCGCATGCTCGCTCGCCTTGTTACTGCTCCTGACTCGTACGTTCTCCTCGTTTAGACCTGACACGCCGGTTTCTAACCACTTTCTATCTACAACTCACTGATCTTCCCCTCAGCCTCTCTCAGTTTCCCCTTCAGGTCGTCGGCCCTCCTCTCCCGCTGCTGTAGCGCGTGCTCGCTCGCCACGTTACTGCTCCTCACTCGTAAGTTCTCCTCGTGTAGACCTGACACTTCGGTTTCTAACTTTGTGATGTGCTTTGAGTATTTGCTGTGAGTTTTTGATAGCTCCTGCAAAATATAACATAAATTGTTGCAAATACACCTAAAAGAATGAAAATACATTGTATAAAGAGAGTATGAATCTATAGACCAATAAATAAATCTCTAGTAAAAATTTGAACTTCCTTGCTCTCTTATCTCTAATTCGCCAAGCAAGTACAGAGCAAACCTGAATCTCTTAAAAGAACATGGAATACTTCTCAATTTTTATACAAATAAACTCTATGCATCAATCACTGAAACATAGCGTTATATTTTTTGTTTTTGTTTTTTTCTACCACATCACAAACACCATAAATCCTGCCTGCCCTATAACTAGAATTCAATAGAGATACAGGAAATTCTATATAGGGAATCAGAAACTGACTGCAAATACTCAGAGCAAATGTATATACTAATATAAGCCTGTGGTTCATACAAATGTTTGCTGTGCGCGGGAATTGAACCCGGAATATTACACTAAGCCACAATGATTTTTAAGCAAAGAAATACAAGTACATCACTTACCTCTTGCAGATGTACTATTTTCTGCTTCAGTTCATCCATAAGAGTTCTACATTTGTTCTCATTGCATTCCCTCTCGATCCCATCTTCTCTAAAATAAAACAAAATAAACTTATGATGTTCTTCCCAAATGTATCGCTGCAGAATCTACAGCTGCTCAGATCGTGTTTTATGAACTTACTTTTCCGGCAGGTCAGTTTCTGTTTCAACCTCTTTCAACAGCCTAGGACATTGAGGAGCATCTCTGAAAATGCAAAACATCACTTAATCGTAATTACTTTTACATACGACATAGCTCAGAAAATAATCAAGCTGAAGTGGCAATGGGCTGGTCACATTCGTCATAGAATCAACAATCGTTGGGGTAGACAAGTTCTAGAGTGGAGACCGTGAATCGGCAAACGTAGTGTAGGACGCCCTCCGGATAGATGTACCGACGATCTGCGCAATGTATCTGGCAGTCATTGAAAGAGAAGAGCCTTAGATCGGGCTCAGTGGCGCGCCTTGGGAGAGGCCTATGGCCAGCAGTTGACTAATTTATGTTGTTGATGATGAATAAGTTTTTGAAAAGTTTAGCTTATGTCACAGATTAAATAATAGTAGTTACTGCTTACGTTATGGATGTAAAGAAACAAGAGACACTTCTTTTCGAGTCAATTTAAGAAACAAACATGAGCGCAAGACTACCTGATTGGGTTATACAGCTAGGTGTCTCACCACTGATGGATCAAAAAGGGGGGTGAGCTAGATCATCCCCAGGCTTATCAATTTAACCCACATGTTTATTCAGCCATTTAAATAGTTTACTAGTTTAGCCATTTAGACATTTTAGCCACAGTGCTACAAGACAAAAAGTCCAATCAGCGTGTCCTACCAGTTATGACCCACAGAGTTGAAACGACACTCACAGCCAAGGCTAGTTCACAAATTAAAGGTTGCTCTCAGCTAGCTATGGAATGGACAGAGATAATGATGGCTCAGTAAGGCACCAACTTCAAAAACTATTTCTTATCTTATGTTTTATTGGAAAAACACATTAAATTAAAAAAAATGTGTTGTTTTGATTCAATTGTAATTATTTTACTCATTTTAGTCGTTGTTAGTACATTTTGAATATGAAGTTGATTTAATGTTTTTTTGAATAATATGTTTATCGTTCCGGCAGTTATCAAACACCCTGCTTATGTTAAAATAACATATGGCAAAATCAAAAGCAATAGCAGAATGCCTCCCAAAAAACTTAGAGCAACAAACTAAATTCTCACTTGGCTAGGTACTGGCATGCTGACACAGCTGTGGTTTTGACGCTGAGTTCACTGGGCTTCGAGTTTAAAGCACTCATTGAGGAATTTCTGTAACAAAACCAGACATTTATAAAAATATAAGTTATTGTACTTTTATGATGATCTTAATATTGCTTCTGTTATATTTCTCTGATATGGAAATTTCAAGTTATTTTCAAAAGACTGTCTTTTGAAAATAACTTGGCTATCATGGCTGAATAAGCGTAAATTTCAAATCAGATGAGATAAATGATTAAACACCAGATATAAAAGGAAAATTAACGAGTATGGATAAAAATAAAATAAAAAAATATTGAGACATAAATATTGATGTGTCTTGTTCACACACTGTTGAAAGTAACTTGACATAATGTTAACTTTTGTATCATTTAGTTTGAAGCCAGTAATCTAGTTAGTTTCAATATTCACTAAATGGCAGAAACAACATCTTCTGGCATTTCAAAGCTTCAATCAAACTTTAACACTTCTTGCATTCTTCAACAACTTTTTCTTAGACAGAACTCACTTGAACGAGACAGGTGCCGCGGTGCACCTGGCACACTTGGTACACTTGGCAGCCTGCGTCGGGCTGCGCTTCAGGAACTGCTTGGCGGAGCACAGACGCATGTTTAGGAGTCGGATCCTCTCCGCCATGCCGTCATTGGCCTTCTTCAGCTCTAATATCCTGAAAAGGACAAGCGAACTTGTCATTTGGGATGTGTGACAGGTATCTACATCCTCATACACCTATCCCACTATTATGTAGGGTTGGTAGAACATGTACTTTCTTCCATTTCTTTCTAACAGTTATTCACTCTCTTGTTACACATGTGATCTCTCACACAATCAATCCACCCAAATGTAACAACCTAAAATTTTCAAAAATCATCTCCATCCCAAAGTTGCCTGGAAGAGGCGCCCATTATTACTTTTTCTACTATTGTTCTGAAGCTTTTGTTCATACGCACCGCTTATCATAAAAAAAATATTATACACTCTTTCATGGCATTTAATAATCTGGGAAGTTCCAAGCATACCGTTGTTGACTTATTTGTGAATATATTATTTACTATTTCCAACTTCATAGGTACGCAAGTATGTTAAGTTAATTAGTAAGATTTACTTAATTTGATGTTGTTGTACTATATTGATTTAGGTGTGTCAGCTATATTTGGTCATCTGGTAAGCAATGGCTGTTTCCAATCAGTTATGTTACCTTACTTGTGGTAGCTGTTGCATTATTCAGCCCCTGACTAAATGTTGGTGCACTTGGCCATTCGGTCTATTTGTGTAGGCTGTGTTTAGCTTTTTTATTTTTGTGTATACTTAGTTAAGGTAGCATTCTATTAGGTAGGTAGAATTCTAATTCTTGTCTTAAATAAATAATGGTCTGATGTCCCATTTAGGGTGAATTCCGATTTTCCCCTGCCAACCTCCACACGGCAGAGTGAGGCAGGTCATATTAAAACCAATACTAATATTACAAGACATACATTCAAAAACTAAAACCTGACTATAGTTAGGTAAAAAATAGCCTTTGACATTCTATAAATGAAGACGAATCGATTGACAAAATCGGACCAAGTTTTTAGTTTGAACTAATATATACATAGATACATAGACTGTTAAACTCATTACCCGTCACATTCTTCACCATAGTCTGGTAATAAAAGGAAAAGTAACTCTGTCAATCTGTTTTCACAATTACTAAACAGCTGAACCAATCTTGATGAAATTTTGTATGAAGATAGTTTAAACCATGAGGCCTTCCTCAGGGATACAGGACACTTTTTATGGCGATGAACGGCTAAACTGTACAATATATACAATCGATTTTGGTGGGTGGAGGGGTGGAGGGGGTACGGAGGGGATGTAGGAACGCCTCCTTTGAAGAAAAAGTTGCGTAGCCCCCCTTCTTTCCGAGTTTTTTTTATTTTTTCCCATCCTTATCCCTTAGTTGTCCGAGTTTGTCCCTTAGTTTATGAGATATTTCAGTTTTAAGTTTATTAAAAATAGCCCAAAGACTAGGGTAGGTTAGAACATGACTACACATCGCACAGATAATTTACGGGTTATAATAAAAATAAAAAACTTAAAACTGATATATCTCAGAAACTAAGCATCTCAGCGGGAGGAGAGAGGTACTAGGGGGGTAGCCCTTCACCTCCTCCCTCTACCACCCACCTTTAATCAATCGCATTAGAAGTAAATTTCAAAGTAAGGATGGAAAAATAAGAAAAAAAAACACGTAAAGGGGGGGGGGGCTGCACAACTTTTCCTTCAAAGGGGGGGTTCCTACATCCCCTCCATCCCTCCGCCCTCCCAAAATCGATTGTATATATTGTACAGTCCTTCCAGATGAACTGTAATCCGAGTCACGGAACAGAAAAACAATAGGAAGTGGTACACTACAGCACTTGCATTGGAACCACTGTCGCCAGTCTCAAACAAATGCATTAACAACTGCTTCATTGAAATATTTATATGCAAGATATGATTTCCTGTGCATGCATAACTGTGGCACAGGTCACCCATCCTTTGCACATCTACTTGTTTTTTCTATTCGGTGGTCCGAGTGAACAGCTGTGGACAAAAGCTAGTCATCAATTAAGTATACTTCTTACATTTCTTTCTGTTCGCTGACAACCACCTTACTGATGCAGCAGTCTTTATCTTTCCCTGCTGCATTACGCTGGACCACTGTCATCCTCTGGACCTTAGTTGACAGGACCTTGAGCTTCTCTTGCTGCGAGTGGAGAGTTTTCTTAAGCTCTAAGTTGTTCTCCAGAAGAGCAAAGTACAGATTTTCAAGTTCACGCTTACTAAGCTTGGAGGGACAAACGCGGTAGATGTCTGTAAATTGATATAATTTTTTGGAAATTAACAGAATACTTCTTTTAAGATTATAACATTTTAGACGGCACTTGGTTTGTAAACAAGCGAAAGGGGGAAAATTATACCAACCGTATTTGTCTACTTTGTCTAATGATACCTACCTCGTTCAGACCTAGCCGAGTGGCTTTTGCATATCGCATCACAGACTTGTTGATCTTTAATATCATTCATTATGCCTATTACACTTTAACTTAGCACAAACAGAACCACATCAAAATAATATTCCATTAACAATTTTGCTAGATCATTTTACTAGGCTGTTCGAAGACTAGAACTTTCTATCTAAACAAAAACCATTTTCTCTTGCAGGTTTAAAGCACCTCATAATTTTATAACCACTTTTCCCATTTGAGAAACTACATTTCGCGAAAATTTATGGTTTGAAAAGAAATGGCGCCATAGCAACTGTCAAGTCAAAATAAATGTTTATCCCACCCCAAATTCGGATTCGCAAAAGGGCGTTTTGGGCAGTTTCGAAATATACTTAATGTTTTGCCAATAACGATCTTTCTTAGGACCAGGCTCCACTTTCATAAGACACAGGTTTTTTCATAAATATGCTGGGTCAACCACAAACTTGATAAATAGATATATTCGGGACAATTCCACACCAATTACCTAGCCCCAAACTAGGATACCCTGTAATATGGGCACTAGATAACGGATAAACATACATACAATACATCACACTTCACACTAATATTATAAATGCGAAAGTTTGTATGTTTGTGTGTGTGTGTGTTTGTTGCTCCTTCACGCTCGATCGGCTGCACGGATTTGGACGAAATTTGGTACCAGGATAGCTTATATCCTGGATTTTAAAAATGACCTAAAAACATGGGAACAAGATGAAATATAACAGTAAAGACAATGTACTTTGGTTGGGGATCTGGAATAATTACTTACTGAGCAGGAATCCAGAAAAATATGTAAGCACCACAGTTAACGCGGTTAATGGACTACTGATATAAAAAAGAAAAATAGGTACGATAGTAAAGTCAAAGTTTAAATTCAGCGGGTGTGAACTGTTAAATCGGTTCTACTTTAATAAGGTTCTTCAAGTTTCTTTCCAGTTTTATTACGTCAGAATAAACTCGAGATGGGAAGGAATTCGAAACAAGTGACCAACTTTTAATGATTAGATTGGTAAGAAAATTGGCACAAAGTTATCTATTCGTCAGGTTGTTGAATATTTTTTTTCACTGTAGTCGACATTTAGTATAGGCGGATATTGAAAAAAAAAACTGTTTGGATTCAATTTTGTTAACATCGAGTTTTATCATTTTGGATTAGTTAGAGACGTCCCTACAAAAACTGTCATCTGAGCTGTCACTGTATTCATTGAATTGATTTAATAATAGAGTTTTTTGAAAAAAAAAACAAAATGTTGCGATGTAAAGTTTGATTTTATTCTCAATTTTGTGTTTCTTCGAGTGTTAATGTGTAATATTGGTGGAATATTAACCATTAGGTGTTCGTTAACGTGCACGAGTGTAGGCAAAAGAATCAAACGCAGAAATAAATGACATATTGTGATTTTTCTAAATCTCCCTCAGAAGTTTCAGTAAATGTCCACCATTTTACTGATTCGTGACTTTGACAATAATTGACTGTGACGTGACATTACTTTAAACTATAAAATACAATTGACATTGGCGAAATTGCTAGTAGGCCAGTGCCTCCGCAGAAGCCATCGAATAAAAAAGAGAGAGAGAGAGATTTAATAATAACTGTGGTGGAATTTTGATTCAAACTAGCTTTGCCCGCGGCTTTCTTTGGATATATATATTTAAATAAACGAGCGAGCACGAAGCGCGAGCGAAGCATCTCTTAAGCGTGATGATCAGTATAGCTCCTCAAAATGCAGTAAATTGCTCACTTTTAGGTTCCTACCAGTGGAATTAGCCTTTTACCTATTATGTAGGGATTGATGGAGCACCTTGATTATTAATGTTAGTTTTACAATAAGGTAACTAGATGGCGCTACTGTGCACTGCTAGATTTTGCAAAAAAAAAAAAGTGCTCGCGAGCTCTACAGCTCGTAGAGCCACTAGTATTGGTTGGCGTCACGCATGAAATTGGACAAGAAAGCCAAAAATTATATGCTTATTGGTTACAACGAAGATAAAGGCTATCGAGTTTGGGTAAAAATACTCTGAAAAGAAACAAATCAAGAGATTTTGCCGAGTCTGATGTTGAGGACATTTCATCATGCGAAGATATTTTACGGCATATTGAGACAAACCTACAAGAGGTGTTGCAGACTCTCTCGTAGGTGCAGAGTCCCAGTTGCAGAGAAAATGAGACTTGGTTGAGCTCAGGATAGGAGGATGAAACGAAAATGCACTTGTTGCCACTTTAGTTGGTATATTCTTCACAATTTCGTAAACAAGGATAGTACAGAATTCAGTTTTTTGTTATCCCGGTTACAAATGTTGGCATTCGGAGCTTTAATAAACTTTCGTGGTCTTACTAATTAATATTGTTCACTTATAGGATAGCTTCTTGTCTTCAATAGCTAAAGCGAACGGGAACTTGACGAATGCAACATAATTCTTGGAAGTATGGGCTTATATAGTTTACCCGAAACAAGCGAAGCTCTCGTATTGGGTGATTTATTCTACTTTATTCATGACATACGTTAGCCCCTTTATTGTCGACACTAATATTCCCACGCTCGAAAACAGGCATAAAAAGTTGTCCTTTTTTTCTTTTTTTTTTAAAGGATATTTGCTGTTGGTCTATAACTGACATCTACAGCGTCACCGGATGGTGGGGCGGGCGCAAAAGTGCTCCGCCGCAATGCGTGACGCAGAAGGCGCATGCCAAAGTTATGTTTTGGCCACTTGCTGAAGGGCACCCAGGGGGTACGAACCTCGGCTTGGACAGTTGCCATTGATTAGGGTAGACTGCTCATCCGGGATGAGTTTTTTGAATTTCGCGACGGACCAGAGTCGATTCAGAAGGATTCGCTCGTAGATCTTCCCCAGAGAGCTGAGGAGACTGATAGGACGGTAGCTAGAGGGCTCGGATGCCTTTTTTCCTGGTGTGTGAATGCCGATGACGTCGGCAGCCTCTTCCAGGCGTCGGGGAAGGAAAAATTGCTCATGGCTGCTTTGAAGATGCTAACTAAGAGATAAACTAGCGGGACAGAAAGGAGCTTGAGAACCCTGTTGCTAATGCTGTCAGCGCCAGGGCCTTCAGCACTTTGAGGTCCTTGATGATCGACTCAACTTTTGCGCTACAACACATTGGCTACTTTTAATCAAGAAATAGGGAAAAAAATAAATATCGTTTTCTTAGGGACTTGAAAAAATATATAAAAAAAGAAGAAAAAAAGTATTTTAAAGTACCAGGAGAGCATAAACACTTAACATAATTTCATTGGATACAATTTCTCATCAAAAACATTTTTTTCATTAATATTTTCATTTTTCTACTCAATGGCTTCAGTTTTGTCTCTAATAGTACATTACTGCCGCGGTCTGTAATGACTGCGTTGCTGGCAGCGATGATGATGGTCGAGAACTTAACTAAGCAAAGCTCGAAGCCATCATAGCGTGGCCAGCAGGGCAGTCATTGCGGACCAAGGCTTGTATAGTGCTTTACTCAAACAATGCGAGGAATTTAATTAAAACCAGCTTAGTATAATAAGAATTTACTCAAACAATGCAACAACAACAAAAACAACAACGACAACGACAAATACAACAACCACAACGACCACAACAACAGAAACAGAAACAATAACAGAAACAGAAACAGAAACAGAAACAGAAACAGAAACAGAAACAGAATCAGAATCAGAATCAGAATCAGAATCAGAATCAGAAACAGAAACAGAAACAGAAACAGAAACAGAAACGGAAACAGAAACAGAAACAGAAACAGAAACAGAAACAGAAACAGAAACAGAAACAGAAACAGAAACAGAAACAGAAACAGAAACAGAAACCGATACAGATACAGATACAGATACAGATACAGAAGCAGAAACCGCAACAGCAGCAGAAGCAGAAGCAGAAGCAGAAACAGAAACAGAAACAACAACAACAATCACGATCACATCAGCTTTCAAACAGAAAAAAAACCATCAAAATCGCTCCATTCGTCTGGGAGCTACAACGCCTCTCTTTTCGCGTTCGGGGTTAACGAACCCACGGAATAAATAATAGTGCTACCACAAAAGACGACAATAATGGATTTTCAAAGGAAATTGCTGGCCGCAAAACACGTCAATAATTAAATTCCATACAACTATGCTGGCGCCTATTCAAGCAGCGCGGCAAGGTCGACTTTGCCCAAAGAAGGCTGTCGAAATAATGACCACATTACTAGTATTGTTTGAGTAAAATATATATCAAAGCTAGAAAATATAGTTCATTATCCACTGTCAAAACCAAATTTACATAACTAAATTAATAATGAAACCAGATAGATAATCGCCTACGGTAATTGCCCTGCAATGCTGTAGCTTGTCACTGTCAAAGTCTAAAGTAGAGCTGACTGTGAGCTGATACGTTTCGATCCGATTTTGTTTCATATCGATACAATATCGATTCTTACATTATTTTAATCAATTTCTAATTCGATGCAAATAGGATCGCATCACTAAAAAAATATCCAGACAAAATTCTGCCACTGTTCTTTCGATTACTTAGATGTTCGTGACATCGATGTTTGACATAATGCAATATTGATGTTGAAATATCGATGTTTTATCTCTTAACATCGATGATCATCGATCATTCCTATATGATCTAGTGTTATCATCCCTATATGACCATATACGGGGTAGTCCTCAAAAAATTGCCAATTCTGCCAGAATCTTTTTAGTTCTTTTTGGTTACTTTATTTTTCAAGTTCTAAACAATTCTAAAGACATTTGACAATAAATTAGCTGCGTCGAGGCAAGTCCACTCTACACTCTCTACCTGTACCAAAATAGAACTTGAATTTATGTTTGTATTGTAATTTTCCCATCACCCTGCGTGTCCAAAGAACGAGTGTTTCAGAATGTTGTTCATGAATTATTTCTACATTAGAAATGAATAAAATTGAATTAAACATTTAATTAAATTAAGCTCAGGCTAGAATCTCTGTAAACCTGTACTCTTAACGCTAGTAGAAATAAGGAAAAACTTCTTTTTTTTAGCAAAAAATATCTAATTCACCTGTCACCTTGAAAATTCTCGATTATCTCAACTCTAATTAACAATATGGCAACAATACTCTTCTCGGCCTGCCAACCGTGGAAGTATTATCATGTGTGCGAGGGTAGTTATTTACTGCGAGTGAAAAAAAAACATCGAGTTGTCGCCGCGTATCTTTGTAGCGGTAAGTTCTTTTTATTCTGCCTACAATAACTTTAACACTTATTTATAGTTCTGGTTCAAGTTTGTTTCAGTTACAGTATTTTGGAACAGTTTTAGGGTGGAGTAAGTATAACCTCGCTGAATTTAAACATAATGGCAATTTTTTCATTGACCTGTATATCGAGAAAATCAAGATACAAAAAATAACAAAGAAATTACAGCACAAGATTGGAAGGAGTTAAGAAAGTAAATTAAGCTGAAGGGAAGAAATTAAAAAGATTAACAGAGAAGAAGAGTGAAGACAACATGGCTATTATGAATGATAACTTGCTGCAGTCTTATACAGCGCTTAAAACTCAAAATGCTAAGCAAGATTTTTCAATGAATCCTCAACCTAAAATTATAAAAAAGGGTGTTTATGAAAACTGTCAAACATTTTAAGCGAGCAAAAAGGATCTTAAGTTTAGAAAGTTCGAGAGGATGTACATTATTGTACATTACCATAGCTCTGTGACTGCTGAAAAGAAGACTGAAGTAGGCTGGCGCATCGACCCTATCGTAATAAAACTAAGAGGCTACATGACGAACTCCTTGTATAACTTGCATACAAAGTTTTTAGCAAAAGTCAGCTACAAATTGAGCCTCTCAACTTTTTGCACAATTTAAAATGTTATTTATCCCCCGAACAAAGAGACGGGTGTTATAAGTTTAGTGTGTGTATCACTGTGTGTGTGTCTGTCTGTGCATCGTAGCTCCCAAACGAATGGACCGATTTTGATGCGGTTTTTTTCTGTTTGAAAGCTAATGTGATCGAGATGGTTCTTAGATATATGGGGGATGGGGGGAGAGGGTAAAGGTGATAAAAAGGGGGGGGGGGTGAGAATCGTAGCTTCCAAACGAATGCACCGATTTAGATGCGGTTTTTTATGTTTGAAAGTAGGGGTAAACGAGATGCGTCTCAGCTACGATGGGGGAAGGAGGGAACCGGGGGGGGGTGAAAGAATCGTAGCTCCCTAACGAATGGACCGATTTTGATGCGGGCTTTTCTGTTTGAAAGTTGATGTAATCGAGATGGTTCTTAGATATATTGTGGATGGGGGGGGATAACAAAAGGGGGGGGGGATAACAAAAAGGGGGGGGGATAACAAAAAGGGGGGGGAGATAACAAAAGGGGGGTGAGAATTGTAGCTTCTAAACGAATGGACCGATTTATCTGCGGTTTTTTATGATTGAAAGCTGTGATAAACGAAATGGTTCTTAGCTATAATGGGGGTGGGAGTCGGGGGTTATATAAATTTTCAATTTGTACTTGTTATATTATAATGTTGCTGTAAGTATTATTAATAAAGATAATAAATCAGAAGGTATTATACAAAGAATGAAAAATAGAGAGATTAAAATAGAAAAAAATATACATTTGAAAGAATGCAAATGGCTGTTAAATTGTAACTTTTAAACTTTCGCGATTCGAACACATAGTTAAATATTTAAAAGGGACTTAATAGCGCTGCGCTTAATCGTGCTTATTAAATATGTGGCTGTTAAATTTTCACGCAATGTAATGAATAAAACCTTGATTTAAATATTGTTTTTTTTTTACCATCTTGTACAGTTTATCATTCACCAGAACGTATTCTAATCTAACCTGCCAATATCTAATTTAACCTGCCAATATCTAATTAACCTGCCTCTTACCTTACCTGCTGAAAAACCGGCGTTTCCTCGTGGCCTAACTAGGTAGCCGCGAGGTAGAACTGATTCGGCCACGAGGAATTATTCTTCCTCGTGTCGTAACTGCTCTGGCTGTAGCTTTTCCCTACTAGAGATACTCAGTTTTAGATAATAAATCGAATGTCATACAAATAAAATAGATATTTCATATTTTTTGTCAAAAACGGCATTTTTTTTAGAATTACCCATGATCATTTGCCGTTATTCGCTTTGGACATTTGTGGGTGAAATTAGCGTTCTGAAATGTTTTCAATCACCGTTCGTTTAGCATGTTTAGATGACAGAAGAGTTAAATTTGACCTTGAAAAATTGTTCTTTATTCCGTGGGGCATCGGACTAAAGTCGATTTTCTAAAAACCAAAACCGAAAACTTTTTTTTTCATTCCCTAACCGAATGAAAAACGACCCGGGATTCGTTTTGGGAAGGATCGTTAATGGCAAAAATTACAATATGGTGGAAAATGTTAAAATCGAACTGCTGTTTAAAAATGTACATTTCGAAACTTCCCAAAACGCCATCTTATCACAGACCAATATATACAAGAAGACTAGCAATCGCCATACAAAGAATCGTACACCGGTAGGTAATTATCTTCTAGGACGTCAGATGTCGCTAAGTGTATCAAATCGCCTTATTACATTTTATGTGATGGCTTTTTGATCCTTAGCATTTAGGTAGTTTCGTGGTAAAACAAAATAAAATTGCTAGATGGCTCCATTATAAATATGTAAAACAAAAATTAATGCAATAATATTAAAAATAGATTTATTAATATATCCGAATAATTATGTTATACATGTTTTTTTTTGCATGATATACATTATAGGTACAATATAAATTATACAATAAAAAACTTTAAAATGTCATTTTAAAGTTTTTTTTTTTCAAAATGTCATTTTAAAGTTTTTTAATATGTCATTTTAAAGTTTTTTCGTGAACCAGTGCGAGTGCGAGACTGCAAGCACTTCTCATGTAACGTTGCCAGCTCGTGAAGTCCATGCAGTGCATGCGGGCGACGTTGCCGCTCTAACGATCTAAGTACACTGATTTCTGTATTTTTGAGATTTTCAACTTTAGACCAAGGAGGTTTACAAAAAGACGGAGACCAAACCTCCGAATCGAAAGTGAAGCATCCAAGATAACGTAGGTACTTTCATGATTACAGGAGATCCATTCTTATGAACATAATTATAGCTGAGATTGCACTTTGATTAATTTTGATTGCTCACTTCTTTTTATATACCTACCATCTTTTCTTTCTTATATTGATGGATAGATACGATTTTTTTCATCATTATATCCATACCAATATATAAAAGTGAGACGTTGTCTGTTTGTTTGTTTGTTTGTTTGTTTGTTTGGGGAGCTTTCACGCGATAACCGCTGGACGGATATTAATGAAATTTAGAATGGAGATAGCTTATACCCTAGAATAAAACATAGAATACTTTTTATCCCGGAAAATTCCACGAACTCTGTGGAAGTTTCCACGGGAAAACTAGAACATGTTGAATATTCGCTGTAAGGAACGGTTGCCATGGAAACGAAATAACAAGTCTGTCAAAAATCATCAAGTCAAAAAATTACTAATATGCGACGTCCAGGCGACGTATTTAATAACAACAAAATTAAATGTCCAGTTATTTTTTTTTTTTTTTCTTTTTTTTTTTTTTTCTCTTGGAGTGGACGTTTACTGACTAGATGTTCAAAGGCTGTCTCAGTTTTATTTTAAATTAAATTATTTAGATTGCACAAAGTAGCCGGTGCCGCGGATCGAACCCGGTGCCGGGGCTTGCTTGGGTATTCGTATCCGTCACACGATCAACTAAGCCACGTTGACTTAATTTGGATGGTCGAATTGTTTCCTCCGACCACACAATATTACCCCAGTCACTCACATTCGCACGAATAAACGAACCCACAAGTGTAGGACAACATTTGCAAATGATTATGCAACGTTTCCGCTGCATTCGCGGTTTTCCAAGCTGTGTCGGTTTTTTGACGCACATCAAAGCGCGCGAACCCCGAACCTTTACGTAGTCTCCCACACATTCGTTCGTGCGACCAGTTGTGGACTTGATTGCGAAGGTGACGGACGTCTCGCCAGTCTGTGGCGGGCTGCTCCTTGCAGTACAATAATAATATAAGTAAGTATATGAACATCGATAAAACAGTCCAACCTCACTAATAAAATATTCGCTATCCATGATTCACAAAATCAAGTAAAAGACAGACATTCTTCGCATATTGAGTTTGCGAACCCATTTGCATATCCGCTATGTTTGCGAATGAAAGTCTGACGGCCCTCACATGCGTGCAAACATTTGTACAATATACGAATATTTGTACGCATGTGAGTGACCGGCATTACCACTGCATAAACTGGCTTTCATTAACCCCCGAACAAAAGAGACGGGTGTTATAAGTTTCGGGTGTGTATCACTGTGTGTGTGTGTGTGTGTGTGTGTGTTTGTTTGTGTGACTGATGTATGTGTCTGGCTGTAGCATCGTAGCTCCCAAACGAATGGACCGATTTAAATGCTTTTTTTCTGTTTGAAAGCTGATGTGGTCGAGATGGTTCTTAGCTATATGGAGTGGGGGGGGAGGTAACGAATATACCGATTTAGCTACGGTTGTTTAATGTTTCAAAGCTGAGGTAAGATGGTTCTTAGCTATAATGGGGGGAGGGGGAATGGGGGTGACCAAACGAATGGACCGATTTTGATTCGGTTTTAATGTTTGAAAACTGATGTGATCGAGATGTTTTTTAGCTATAATGGGGGGTGGGGGGTTGGGGATTATATACATTTTTAATTTGTACTTATTTACTGCTTGTGTGCATGTTGAAGCTAACTATTTGGATATTAAGGATTCAGTTCGAGGCGAACAAATAGTATATAAAGAAAATAAATTAAAATTGTTTCAGTAAAGAGTAGTTTTACATGAATACAATGATAACATGGTCCATACATATAGTTGGTAACGTAAATAAGATGTTATTCAAAACGTATATTTATAAACGTAATTACGTTTTTTTAAGACGGTTTTTGCACGTCATATTGGACCGTTTTGACGTTATTTTAACGTCAAAGAGGCAGCTTTTTGACGTTAAAATGATGTCATTTAGACGTGCCATATTGGTCTGTAACGTATGTTTCGTGACGTGACCATGACTGTGACGTCTATTTAGGGTATTTTGAGACGATTTTTATTCGTCCGAAACATGACGTTGTTCAGACGTGTGTCTGTAACGTATGTTGCGTCAAAAGAACGTGACCATATGACGTCTTTTTAGGGTATTTTGAGACGTTTTTTATTCGTCAGAAACATGACGTCATTTAGAAATGTCATGTTGGTTTGTGACATCTGTTACGTCAAATTGACGTTATCAAGAAAGTTTTCATTAAGGTCACTGACGTCACCTTCCTGAATTTTGGTGTTTTTTTTTGCTTATACAGTCAGCTCAATGATATATATGGTTGAAATACCTCGCACAAGAACGAAGCGTTACGCTTCTTTATTTATTATAAGAACTGCAAAGGAGTGGAATGCCCTGCCCTCGTCAGTGTTTCCGGTAAATTATAACCCCGGTGTGTTCAAGTCAAGAGTGAATAGGTATCTACTAGGCAAGCGTGCTACACCTTCGACCACATCATCGCTTTCCATCAGGTGAGATCATGGTCAAACGATTGCCTAGTACGTAACAAAAAAAAAAGACAGATGGGGAGCGGGCAGGACGCACAGAGCAAAATCAACAAATTGATGTGTTTGTGATCTATAATTCGGTATAACTCGAGATTTATAGGGTAGCGTATTGATTCATAAGTGTTGTTGTTATGATATAGTTGAGAAAATTCGAACATTAATTATAACCTGCACATTAATTATTGGGTGTGCAGTATAGCCCTGTATAAAAAGTGTCCGAATCGTATTTATTTATGTAAGTCAATTGGCTTCTTTTTTCTGGCTGCGAATGGCCTGTGTAAAATCTCTTCATGTTGATTATGCACCCGTATTGTACTGCCTGATAAAACGAGGCCAGCCCACGGAATATTGACAGCAAATTATTGGCCGTACATAATTTGGTCACAGAGTAAAATGTTGTTTCGATTGGCCGTGCAATACAACGACTAAGTATTTTTAACTCCATCTAGCGAAGCAAAAATGCGTGATTTTGATTACTACCTTTTATGCGTTTGTAACTCCATCTACCAGTAGCCACATAAATAGTGGTAAATCATGTATATAAAACAAAATGTACTAAAACTGTTTTTGGAAGCAATAAAGCACACTTTAAAAAAGGCTAAACAACTTTTGAACTCGATTAGTAGAGAAGTAACCCAAATTTATCGGCTTCAAAGGCCAAAACGAAAATTTCCAGGCTATTTGACAGCGCCATCTAAATATAATACAGGATTTTGAGCTTATTGCGATGCACGATTTTTTGTATGGGATTGCTATTGTATATACTGGGCCCTAATTCTACTAAAACAATTGTAATGACAATTATCAACAATTTTCGCATTTACCTCTTAAAAGTGGTAGAAGAGAAAATTATTGCAAAATTTACAAAAAAAAAATATCCAAAAAATAAAAACTCAAAATTCAAAAATTAACTCAAATTTTTTGCTTCTACTTCTTTTAGGAGGTAAAAGCGAAAATTTTGCGAAAATTGTTGATAATTGTCATTACAATTATTTTAGTAGAATTGGGGCCCTGCTCTGTGATCTCATCATCTCGAAGTCAGAGTTTGTAGGCTGTCATGCGTGTTTGCAATGTACTTAGTTGGTAGTTGCGTTTTGCCGCGCTTTTAATAATTCTATTCTTTTGAATGGGCGATTTTGGCTCGGCACTTTTATTGTGTTTTTTTATTGTGTTTTTGGTTCTATTAAAAAAATATTATATTCATTTTATTTACGTCTATAGGTAGTTTGTATATAAGGATAAAAAAAATATGTTTTTCATGTCTTTAAAAATTATGGTTTTATTGTTATACTAGCTGTTGGATATATGCTCGAAGACTAGCTGCGACCCGCGGTTTCACCCGCATGGATGATGATGATGATAAAAAATATTCTATGTGTTATTCCAGGGTATAAGCTATCTCCATTCCGAATTATATCCAAATCTGGTCAGACGTTTGAGCGTGAAGGAGTATCAAACATAAACACACGCACACACCCTCACACACATATATATATATATGTGAGGGTTGTTATACTAGCTGTTGGATATATGCTCGAAGACTAGCTGCGACCCGCGGTTTCACCCGCATGAATGATGATGATGATAAAAAATATTCTATGTGTTATTCCAGGGTATAAGCTATCTCCATTCCGAATTATATCCAAATCTGATCAGACGTTTGAGCGTGAAGGAGTATCAAATATAAACACACGCACAAACCCCCACACATATATATATACACACACACACACACACACACACATAAAAGTTTCGCCTTTATAATATTAGTGTGATTTTATTTATTTATTGTTATATAAAATTAAATAATCAAGTAATCTCTTTTGAAGCTATGTTTCCATAACACAGTTTAAGTTGACGTTACGTATCGGCATCGAGTATCGAGGTATCAAGCGAAGCAAAGCGTAAGCGACGGCCACGAGCACCTGTGGCCCAATTCCATAACTTGGCTACAATCGGATTATCACTTTTTTCATAGCAAATTCGACTCTATCGCAAGGCATTAGTGGCTGCGATACTGAGAATTCGATTGAAGCCAAGTTATGGAATCGGGCTGCTGTACTCGGCTGTTTGACAGGATCATGCATGCACCTAGTCCATGAAGTCCATCACGTACCGTATCGTACCTAATCTACAAAGTCCATGAAGTCCATCGCGTACCGTACCTAATTGACCGAGCGAGTGCGAAGCACGAGCGAAGCGTCTCCATTTCAGCTTGGGCAAAAATGCTTTCGTAGGTACGAGTCCCTCCAAATTCCTTCCGAATGTCCGGATCTCTGTTCTCCTCTACAGGTCGCATTTCTCAACCAATGTAGACGAAACTTGGTATACAGGTTAAGCGAATTTTTAGAATTTTTTCATCGTCGGGGATTTTTGATTGACCCCTCAATCAACCCCCGTACTTCCCCCAAAAAAGGGGAAAAAAGGGAGCTACTGTATATCTCCGCCTCATTAAATCCGATTTTTTATTTGAAAGGTATTAACTTTAAGTTAGTCTCATAAAAAATTGGTGAAGATCTGATGAGGATCTTCAGTGTGATGAGCAGAATAGCTCCTCAAAATGCAGTAAATTTCTCACTTTTAGGTTTCTACCAGTGGATACAGACCTTTACCTATTAGGTAGGGATTGATGGAGCACCTTGGTTATTGATGTTAGTTTTACAATAAGGAAACTAGATGGCGCTACTCTGCACCGCTAAATTGTCTGCAAAAAAAATGTACGCGCGAGGTGTACAGCTCACAGAACCACTAGTTATTATTGTCGAACTCTGTCAAAAATCGATCATAAAGAAACTCAAAAAAAAAATATGAAATATCTTCAATGTACAGAATTGGACCCGTTACAGTTTTATTATAAGTACATATAAATACCTATACATTATCTTCATTGTACATACTTTTTCGTTCATATTGCTTTATTATAAGTATAGATATATGACAATTAAGTAATTATTTTTATAATCCATATCAATATATAAAAGTGAAACGTTGTCTGTTTCTTTGTTTGTTTGGGGAGCTTTCACGCGGAACGGATTTTGATGAAATTTGGAATGGAGTTTATATCCTGGAATAAAACATAGGATACTTTTAATCCCGTTTTTTTAAGTTTCACCGGGATTACTGAAAAATGTTGATTACTCGCTGTAAGGAACGGTTGCCATGGAAACGAAATAAAAAGTCTGTCAAAACAAGAGCATTATTGTTCTACTTTTGCATTGGTTTTTAATATCCTAGATGAACGAGTCCCTTATTTTCGCGATAAACTGTAGTCCGCGCGGACGAAGTTGGGGGCGGGATATCTATCTAGTAATATTTATAAAAGGAAAATGGCTGCCTTTAATAGGGGGTGGGGTTTCAATCTTGCACTCACCTCATTTATTTTCTCATTAAGGCCAGGTGTCAGTGAATTTTATGTCCCTCTCATCCGTGATCAAGTAGAGCGGGAAAGATCATACATCTCGGGAGTCAAATTTAAGGTTTTTATTTATTTGTAGGAAAACAAAAGCTTTGAATTAAAAAGTGTCTAGCCATTTTCTCAATCATAATAAGCTCTTTCTCTTGGTATATCTTTGGTATCATTTATTGACGGGGTCTCTTTCCAATCAATTTTCTAAGCATAAAGTAATGTTACCTTTGATTTTATTTTCTAAAGAGTGAATTCATACTAATCGTGTTTCTGTGTTTACAAAGTACGAGATAATATGTAAAATTTTGATGTGATATCAATTTCATAGTTCTGGGTTACTTATAAAACAAGATACAGACGTTCAAAAATGATCTAAAATTGCTAAAAGTGCTAGAACCGGGCCTTAAATAACATTGGATATGTGTTTAACACACTGCTAAAGTCTCAGAGTCTTGTGTAATTGTGTAGAAGAGCGTATCACTAAAACTAGTCCATCAGGTTTAACTCAGCATCTATTAGCCATACATAAAAAATACTATTTAATATATTTTTAATTAAAATCAAAGCTGCTCTCGTATGACGTTATTTTGAAAAACTTATAGTTGATCAAATAAAATTAACATTTTAAGTAATTTTATTGAAATCCATCCTACATTCATCAATAATTATATTAATGATCGAGCCTCCACACATAGCGATATGAGGTGATTTTGCATAATTTTGTTGTTAGTCCGCGTTCAAGGACGCTATATGGCAAACTTGCTTATATATCTAATATACCTAATTCGGTGACAAGGTGTTTTAAAGTTAATACCTATTTAAATGAGCAGATTCTACTCTTTTAAAGTGAACTTTATTACGACATATTAAATCCTTTGTATAAGTCTGGTTCGCATTGAGTGAGCGAGAAAGTTACAATCGACACATTAATTGTCACAGAATAAATAATAGTACACAATTTTGTTAACGCGCAGCCATTTTTTTTTGCGGTGTATTATTTAATTAGTCACGTGTAGAATATACTAGAATTTTCACAGTTCATTACTTAAATGCTATTCTCTGTGTAAACACTTTAATGATAATTTTTGTGTGTACTTGGTTGTACCTACTTGGTTTCAACTAATTTTGTATAGTTTTTTTAATACCTTATTTTTAAAAGTTAGGGTTTTTTTGGTTTTGAATGTAAGCCGTACCACGGAATTAACGAAGGGAAGTGCACAAAGAGTGATGTTTGTATGGTAATGAGGTAGAAATTACTTATTTTTTATAATTATTTATTACGTAGTTATATGTACCACAAACCCACCGTTGTTTACCGAATTCCAATTGCGACATATTTAATCATACAAGTAGGTACTAACTTAGATTGTGAAAGTACCAAGTAAGCACTTTTTGTACTTATGTTGTTTTTCTATGAATAATGCGCAGTAGAGGTACTCTACATGTTGATTTGATTTAATTGCGCATAGCTGAATAAGCATTTATGTACTTAGATGTTTTTCTCGCTAAAGTATGAGAAATGTAACTACTTAGTTGTTTATTACAATGAAGAATGTACTAGAAATCGCCTACGCATTTATAAAAGTTATATAAGGAAGTTACTAAGTCCAAATTGTCATTATTTTATCTTCGCTTGAATTGTACGGTCAAAAGTAAGACCAATAAAATTAACTTCAAATTTAATTTGTTGTTTATTTTATTAAAATCTCGGCTCCGTCCAATTTGTCTGGCGCAGCCGGTTGTATTTTTTTTTAAAGTCGTGGAAATTTAATTTGTCCGGCGCTTACTTCAAAAATTGTGAAATATAATTTGTCTGGCGCAACCTACATATTTGGTGCAGCTGTCCTGAATAACTTCAGTGTGTTCCTGACAAATCCACGAAAAAAATACTCGAACCAAACAAATACGACTGTATTGAAAAAAGGAGTTGAGAAACAATTCAGCGAGTGGAATAATAACCGAGGCATGGAATCGAGCGGTTTTAAGTGAGTCAAAAATCATTCACTTTCCGTATTCTTGCCCTGCTATTCGACCCTAAGTGTTTTTGGACAAACATTGCCAATACACTTGTTATATTGCGAATTTATGATTTTAATGTGAATTTATTGATTATTTTATGCGTTATAATTGATTTTTGTGTGAATTTGTTGATTTTATGTGTCTTTATTGATTGTATTGTGAATGTATTGACGTTTTATGCGTTTTTATTGAATTTTGTGTGAATTTATTGATTTTTATGTCTTTATTGAATGTTTATGTGAATTTATTGAGTTTTAATTGATTTTTGAAGTGTTTTTATTGAACTTTTATGTGCTTTTCTTTAATTATATTTTGAATTTTTGTGTGTTTTATGTGTTATATTGTACAAACGCATACTCAATTTTGATAATTTGAATTTATTTTAAATAATAATTTAAAATGGAACCTATGAGGATTATAACAAATGAAATTGTGAAATGGGTTCCTAAATTTGATGGGAATTAAAAATATAAAATTTATTTTTTCAATATGTGAATATGTACGTAGCTTAAGTGGAAGCGACGATACAGCAGCACAATGATTATATTTATTTTGTGTAATTTTAAGTAGAATTGTAGGCTGAGCAGCCTCACTACTAAATTAATGTAGCGATGTTACGACATAGCTACAATTGTTTTTTTTTATGTTCATGTTAATAATATTATTGAAAAATGAAAACAGACGTAAATTAAATGATATAATATCTGAAAATCTACTCAAACTGTGATTAAATCATACGAATGAAGAAAAAAAATAGATATGCAATTTTTAATTTAAGCAATCAGATATGATGAATTAATTAATCAAATTAAAACTAAGCAAGATGCTATTTCAAAGAAAGTTACTTTGGTTGCAGAAATGGTTGATGGTTTTGTAAATTTTACTAATACTTCTTATTATAATTTTATACAATTTGAGAATAATTTAATTGATATAGAGAAAGCATTGAATAGAAGTAAAATAAATGATTTTGAAAATAAAGTATCTCATGCTTAGAGTTTGATAACTCATAATTTTCAAATAATTCTTTCTAAGTTAGATGAGATTGATACAGCAATCGCATTAAGTAAAAATAAGATATTACATAGATCAATAATTGATACTAATGAATTATTTGAATTGTTAAAAAATATTGAGAGAACAGATAAGTTAATTTTCCCTGTTAATTAAGAAAATTTAGTTAATATAGAGATAAAAGCTTATATTAAGGGTAGGCAAATCACATTTGTACTGGCAATTTCAATTGTACGCAAAAACACTTACAAATATTACCAGTTATTCCCCTTACCTATCCTTGATACTTTTAATAATATTACATCCTTGATATTTCCTAAATATCCTTTTATCCTCGTGAAGCATTTGAACTCTATCACATTGCTCTCCAAGCCATGCGACGAGATTGATGAGAAATTATTTATTTGTAAAGAAAGTTGTGCAGTCGTATTGGAACAAGATAAATGTATAACTGATTTAATGAAATTTACGTTGAATATTACGTCGTGTTCTCCAATTTTAATCAAAACCTCAGAGATAAAAGTTTAACAAATTGAAATGAACATATGGATAATTTTTGCAAGATACCAAACGTACTTGACAAAAACCTGTGAAAATGAGATTACTCGAGAGAAAATCCTTGGTACTTATATTTTAACCTTGGACGATAATTGTAAAATACAAGTTGAAGATATTACTCTACGGAAGAAATTGTTCAGAGGAATGAACTTACATATTCCTAAACTACCATTGATAAATTTACCAAGTGTTACAAATAATTTCAAAAGAAAACCTGTTAACTTAGATGGAGTAAATATGGAAAATCTACAAATGCTGAATTATATTTTGAAGAAAAGTGAAATCAGTGAATATAGTGAAATGAGTGAAATGGTCAATAAAGTGCAAATAAAAAGTGTTAGTTTATGGACATTAATACTTTATATTATAATGATTTTTACTATTGTATACCTTATTATAAAATATAAAAATAAGATTTTGAAATTATATAAAATTGAAAATAATCTGACTTCAAGAAATGAACTTTCAGATAATTTTCAATCTCAGGGTGGAGAAGTTATATGTACCACAAACCCACCGTTGTTTACCGAATTCCAATTACGACATATTTAATCATACAAGTAGGTACTAACTTAGATTGTGAAAGTACCAAGTAAGCACTTTTTGTACTTATGTTGTTTTTCTATGAATAATGCGCAGTAGAGGTACTCTACATGTTGATTTGATTTAATTGCGCATAGCTGAATAAGCATTTATGTACTTAGATGTTTTTCTCGCTAAAGTATGAGAAATGTAACTACTTAGTTGTTTATTACAATGAAGAATGTACTAGAAATCGCCTACGCATTTATAAAAGTTATATAAGGAAGTTACTAAGTCCAAATTGTCATTATTTTATCTTCGCTTGAATTGTACGGTCAAAAGTAAGACCAATAAAATTAACTTCAAATTTAATTTGTTGTTTATTTTATTAAAATCTCAGCTCCGTCCAATTTGTCTACGTAGGCTTGCAATTTAAAGACAAAGATTGCAAAAAATTAAAATGTAAATTTTGTTGTTTTTGAAAAAATGTTTTTTTTTTCACGGAATAACCTAAGATATATTTTTACTTTTTCAGAAAATAGCGAGTGGAATGGGAACACTTAATTAACTGAGTATGTGTCACGGACTTAAAGTGATTATCACTTAATTGCCAAAGTTCAAGTTCAAATAAAAATATGTAAATCTCATTGTATTTGTGTAAATTAAAATTAAAATTGGTCCTAACTAAAATGAGACTGGTCTACATTATTAAAAAAAAAAAGTTATCATAATTATATGATATTTAATTGAAAGTACGTTTTCTCGCGCAACTAGCTAAGAACACCCTACCAGCTTTGAATGTTAAATAAGTACATATTCGGTTCAAAAAAAATGATACACTTACTAGCTTACTTACTGGCTTTGCCCTTGTGGTCATGTTTCTGAGATAAAAGTGTGCTAATTATTATCTAGGACCAGAATGTACCTTTAGCACCTTTATGTTACAATATACCAGATTCAAAGATTTTTTTGTAAACTAGCTGTAACCGCGGCTTCGCACGCGTCGTCGTTTCTTTAGGCTAAAAGTATCATAATGTGCTATTCCAGGACCTAAAAACCAATATACCAACGTTTGATTAAAATTTCATCAGCCGTCATAAATATTTTTATCAATTGCTCAGCTTCTACTCGCCATAATGAGATACCAATTACACCAGGTTTTAAGTCAAACCCTAACAATGAAATATATATAGTTTTTACGTGATGCGCGAACAAAAATACAAATCAACAGATAGAGAGAACTGAATTTAAAAATAAGTTGTTCTGTAGCTTATTTTAAGTACCCTAGACCTTTTTTTTATTTGACTTCTTTGTACAGCCTTTTGCGTACCTATTGCTTTATTATAAGTATAGATAGACGACTGTCTACACTTATAATAAATTGTGCTACGTGTTCTTTTAAATAACTTTCAACCCCTATCCTGCGGGAACCCTTTAGTTTTTTGGGATGAAAAGTGTCCTATGTCCTACCTCCTATTATGAACTTAAATCATATCAAGTTTCATTTAAAGTCATTCAGTAGTTTCTTCGTGATGCCTAACCAAGATACAAATAGACAGACGGACAAAAAAGAAAAAAAGTTTTTGCTTCAGTATCAAACATAGAACATCCTCAAATTTTTTTTTACTAAATATCTTCAGTGTACAGAATTGGACCTGTTAGAGTTTTATTATAAGAATAAATAGGCAAAATAATAGCACTTTTACAAGTCAAAATTGACATCTCATGAACAATGAGAAATACATAAAATATTTTAAAAAGAACAAATCAATAAAATTTAGGTTAAATGGGTATGCTTTAAGTTTGAAAAGGAAATTTCCCTTTCATGTGCCAATAGAGATAAATCTCACGCTGGAAAAGGAAACACCCTTCTGACTCTACCGGAGCTTCGGAAATACGCCCGTTAGAGAAGAGAGCACCAAGAAACTACAGGGTTCTTTATTTCCATATTTGTTAATTTCATAAATTATAATGTTAATTACAAATGTAAAAGATAAAAGTGTCAATGAGATGTCCCACAATAATCAAACAATCAAAATAGGAAAAATAAAGTAAAAATTGTAACAATGTATACAGGATTTTTGGTAATTCGACGTATTCCCGTTAGGAGGTGATAAACCCTTATCACCTCCTAACCCAACTCACCCGAGTATTTGCGATAATTTTAGCCCCTCATATGCATTATGCAAAAGTGAACCATTTTTGAGTTATCGTGTTTTTTAGCTTTTTACAAAATAAGTCAAAAAGGCAACATATTTTTTTTTATTAAAAAAAGTACTTATTATGAATTGTTAATTGTTATTACTACTAAACTGTTACTGGATCTAAATTTTTAATAAATTTGTATTTTTGTTTTATTTACATTGGGTTTGGGTTTTAAGTAATGTTATGGAAATTTTAAAGAACGACCTTAAGTTTACTTCGAATACGAATTTCTGCCTGCTTCCTTTGTGATCACTTTTTTCCAGTTTCTTTGGAATAAGTTCCTAGTTGTTATGCATTGTTAGAGGGCTAAGAAAACGGTTATGTTTTTCAAATAATCTGCAAGCCAAGTTTCAAACCTTTTTTTGTTTTTGAGGCATATTAGAGGAAAACTCAAAAAAATATTGAAATAATATTGTTTTTCGTCTCGCATTTTTTAATTTAGACCAATAATTGTTGTTTTAATAATGATAAATAACCAGAGGTTAATCGTTTTTATAAATCAGAAGAAAAAATAAGATTTGAATAGATACTTTTTGTTAAATACTTTTTTTATGTTGCATTTTTTACTTATTTTGAAAAAGCTAAAAAACATAATAACTCAAAAATGGTTCACTTTTGCATAATGCATATGGGGGTTAAAATTATCGCTAATAGTCACCCCTATCGTCTCCTAGTTGAAGTTGAAGTGGCAAAGGGCAGGCCATATAGTTCGCAGAACCGACAAGCGCTGGGGAATAAAGGTTCTCGAATGGCGACTACGAACAAGCAAGCGAAGTGTGGGGAGAACCCCTACACGATGGACATTGTAGCCATCGCATGAAGTCGGTGGATGGAGGTGGCACAAGATCGCTCATCATGGCGCTCTTTGAGGGAGGCCTATGTTCAGCAGTGGACTTCTAAAGGATGGCTTTTAAAGGATGATGATGATGACTTTCTCCTACCGAAATACGTCTAATTACCAATAATCATGTAACAACGTGACATCATGTCATGATCTCATGGCATGTTGTAGTCATGAGACATCTCACAAATTCATAAACATCGAAGTTCATTTATTATTGTCATGGAGCTTGGAGACATCAGGCCCTGCATTTCTGTCTTTAATATAATCATTTACATTGCAATAATTATGCTTTCTTTATGAGATTTACTTTAACAAAAACCTATGCATTGATAATTGATTAATGCCGTCAGGTAACTTATTAAAAAAGCGTATACAGTTACACGTTATACGTTACAGTTAGTGTCGGTGGACCTATATATATGTATGTATATATATATAAATATATATATTCATATGCAGTTAAGTTTGTCTATTTTGATATATATTTAGTCTGCCGGTTGGAATTAGTATTATACATTTATTTTATTTTTATTATTTTTCTAAATTCTCATAAGAGTTATCTGTTGTTTAAGGTTCCCAAGATACAGGTCTGGCCGAGTTTGGGGCCCGCTGCTTATTCTTTTGTCTATGTCAACTACTTATTGTATAATCATTTTTGTTCTTATGTATTCATTGCTGTGTTTAGTAAATAAATATATTTCTATTCTATTTCTATTCTCTTTAACCGAAATCCAGACACTTTCAGTTTATTTTTAATTGATTCCATAAAAGGAGACGGTTATATGTTCGGCTGTATGTACGTTTTTTTTAATTGTTTTTTTATGTATGTTTGTCGATATCTCCGTCAATTGCGGACCGATTTTAAACATATTTTTTTCTGGTATTAAAATTATGAACATCCCTAATTTTAACAAAGGTATTGATATTCTTCCGAGAGTACATTATATTTTCATATATATGTATATTTATATATATATGTATATATATTGACAAGCCACTGTAAGAATATTGATCTCTTTAAAACATTCCCTGAGAGAATCGCGGGGATTCATATTGTATATGGAACGAATTGCTCTCTTCTGCAGCACAAATATTGATTGAATTTCAGCGGCCTTATCCCACAGCAAAATTCTATATGACTTATTACTGTGAAAGTAACTAAAATATACTAATCTTGCAGTGGCTATATCGGTAAACTATCTAATTTTACGTACTGCATAAGCTGCAGAGTTCAATCTACCAGCTATCAACGATATGTGAGGGCTCCACTATAATGTTGAATCTACAGTAATACCCAAAAACATTGTTGACTGCACAAGGTCTACAGGCTCACCATTTATTACGAGTAATACTTGAATTCGTTGGAACCCCTCTGACATTGGGTAGTGAGAATTTGATACATATATTTTTCTTAGGATTTGACATCAAATTATTAGTTGTAGACCAATTAAAAACTAGCGTGATTGCCTTCTTAACATCGTCAAAATTATTCAAGGTTCTTTCAATCTTAAACATTAGAAAAGTATCATCTGCAAACAAGACAATATTACATAAGTTCTCTATGAAAAAGGGAAGATCGTTAATGTAAACCAAGAATAATAATGGCCCCATTATTGAACTCTGTGGGGACCATTGTAATGAGAGATCCAGGTGACCTCGCACCATTTACATCCACTTTTTGGATTCTATTGCTAAGATACGAGGATAAAAGATCGAGAACTTTACCATGAACTCCGTAATGCTTCAATTTAGAAATTAAGGTCTCGTGGCAAACGCAGTCAAATGCTTTGGATAAATCACAGAAGGCGCCAATTGCATCCTGTGACTTCTCCCAAGCATCGAATATATCCTTTAAGAGCCTTGTGTCTGCGTCTGTAGTTGAACAGCCTTTAGTGAAGCCATATTGTTCATTATGAAACAGACCGTTGGGATTGAAGTGTGTCAATAACTGGTTTAATACTACTTTTTCAAATATTTTACTTATATAGTGTAGAAATGGGTCTGTAGTTAGTCGTATCACTTTTACAGCCAGACTTGAATCAGGAAATAAGTTAACTATTTTTCATTATGTCAGGAAAATCTCCTTCATCAACACAATTATTAAAAATAATTACTAAATATGGAGCAGTTGTACCAATAATAGAACTTTAAATTTTTGTAGACATTCCCCAGATATCCTCTGTATTTTTTATGTTAAGCAATTTAAATGTCTTAACAATCGAATTAACATTAATGTTTTTAAATTCTAATATAACACTTACAACGTTGCTTGAGAGCATACAAGAAGCCTCAACTGAGGATGATTTTAAAGACTGGGTAGTTACAATTAGTATTTTTGTAAATACATTTTTAAATGCATTGGCAACTTCGTGATCTTTGGTAATTAATTTATTGCCGATGTTTAGGATAAAATTCCGGACTCGAGGTTTAATTTTGCCGGTTTAGGTATTTATTATTTTCCATGTTGTTATGATTTTATCTACGGTTTTTTATTTACCTACTCAAATGAAGAGATTTCGCGGTATTTATTACACACGGATTTAAATGTCTTAGAATATTGTTTTAAGTATTCAAGAAATTTCGTGTCAATAGTATTCATATTTTTTTGAAAATATAAATTTGATTCTACTTTTGTAAATACCTGTCGAAGCCCAGTCATCAAATCACACACTTATATTTTTAAAATTTAAATATATCATTTAACTCTTTATCCATTATATTAAACAAGGAATTGCGAAGGTCATCAGGATTCCCATCAAACGGCAAGTGAGTAAGTTGATTATCAATGGTATCTGCAAACCGTTCCAAACGCTCGCCAGTAATAAAGTAAGTGAACTCCTGAGAGTTTTTACCTGATTTACATGGAAACACAACGCTTTGCTCACTATGATTAGAGCTAAGCTTATCACTTACAGCCATACTACGAGGTTCATAGTTACAAAAAGCATTGTCTAAACAGGTCGCAGATGTGCTAGTGATTCTGGTTGGCTGATTAAAAAGATTTTTTAAGTTAAAGAAAAAAAATATGAAATTTATCCCATAATGGACATTGAACAAGTATATCTACATTAAAATCGCCGCATACAACAAGGAATTTTGAATTTTTTGAACATTTCCTCAGAACTTCCTCCATAACAGACTCGAACACTTTGAAATCAGCAAATGGGGGTCTGTATACACATACAATTATATGATGTTTCAGCTCAATACATGATTCAATAGTATGTTCAACAGACAAAGCCACAATGTCTTTAATTATTCACTACATAAATTAAAGACCCACCATGAGATTTATCATTTTTTTCTATTGTAGGAATTACCAAATACATAGTTTCTAACTGATGGTATCAAAGTACCTATTGTGAACCAATGCCCAGTTATACACATAACATCGACTTTAGAAAAGTCTCAAAAAAGTTCTAACTCTAATGCCTTCCAAAAATATATATAAAATATATACCTTTCCATTGTTTTAGCAGTCAGTTTAAATTAACACATAAAGTTGCCTCCGCTGTACCACGTCTAATACTGCTATTAACCGTGGCACCGTCACAGTGATCCATTATATCATGTACAACTGGATCATATATATTAAATGTTAACAATTTAGCTATGGTCATCTTGTCATTTTTGCTGAGATACAAAGTATTCTTTCTCAAAATAAATTTTCTAACAAAATTGTTAGTTTTAATATACAAAACGTCACTTTGACGACAAGTCAAATTATACCATATCAAATTCAGATCTTAGGCATGATCTTTTTGCGTTTGCGCCGTTTTATAAGAGTACGGAAATGAGCAGGCAATAATCCTGCCCACACTTATATTTCCTATATCTGCGAGGGCCTCAAACGGATATCGGTTTTTTATACAAATACTGTTACCTAATTGAAATACAGTTATGATATTTTTGTCATATGTACAGTTTTTTATTTTTGACAGAACTTCTTTTAGTCGCAAACCTGAGAAGTTATTATTACAGACTGTTTGCGTAAAGTAATTTTGAAGCTGGTTGCCCATGCCTACACCTATTTGATCACTGAATACCAAAGTTCCTAGCGCACTCAGCTGGCTTCGATCATAACATAATAATTATTCTGAATTGTACCACCAACCACCAACCACCAACCAACCACCACCACGTTGTAACCACCGTCTATTTCTGCTTCCTCTGATACTGTCCATCCAAAGGTTGTCTGGAAGAGATCGCTTTAACCGGTAAGACCACCAATTGTGTTACCTTATTTAAGTTTTTATATTATTTGTTCTTTGTTTTTGGTATACAATAAAGTATTTCGTATCGTATCGTATCCCGCACAGGTGACTTGTGTTCAGGAACATCATAGGGGCTATTCTTTAATACGAGTGTATGAGGCACTGTCCTGGAGTTTTCTATGACCTGAATATTGGAGGTGCATTTATCACAGCTGCAGGGGCTTTGAGCCACCAAGCAAGCCATGACCTTTGATTTGCTTATTTGATGTCACATATTTGGCGTTTAAGTCACACAACGCCATATTGTATTTCCGACGGAACGAAAACACCATGAGGTATCAAAATTAAGGTCTTTAAAAGAACATTACAAAAATATATAATTCAGTTATTTATATAAACAGTTGCAATTGTCTTTCAAGCTTCTCACAAAAAAAACAATTTTAGACTATTCTAGTTATGTGATACTATAGTCCAATATTGCAATTACTACTATTAGAGTATATTAGAGTATTAGCAACTATTCATGTAAGTAAGTAAATAATTAAGAAACATTAACATTATTTGTTTACGTCGTGCCTCCCGTGCGTCGTGCCTCCTGCACCGTGAATCTACATCATTTTAAAATTTTATGCAATAGTTTTGTTCGCAGTCGGATTTTTTGTTTTTTGTTATTATATTTTTTACTTGTTCTAAGCGTAGGTATAGAAAGAATAAATATAGATAGATATAAGATAGAAATATAGATAAGCACATTCCACGTATAAACCTAAATAGAATAGCTACGTAGTATCACTAGCTAAAAAGAACCTTAACATTATAGTAGATTTTTATACGAGGGGTTAAAATGACCCATTAAATACTAGCAAATATAAACTGAGTTATAATTGGTTTTTGCACCGTGTTTTACACTCTATTTTTCACTACGATTATATACATATGAAATAGTTTATTTCATTAAAAATTAAATGTACTAACAATTTACTTATTTCTTTACATTGACATTAGTAGGATAATATTGGGAATTCTACTCCAGGCCTTACGTTCGCTTCGCTCACTGCAGGACGTTCGCTTACGCTCACTCCTGAGAGCTCACTCCAAAATTACCGCTGTGCGTTCAATCGACCTATGATAATATTTTGGATATAAAATATCTCGTTGAACTTGAATTTAGTCAAATAACTCTAACATGTTGTTCGTTAAACAACCTTGTACTTTGAATTTAAACCAAATCTGTACATCAATTACTACTGGAAAGACTCACAAACATAGTAAGCTTCTTCCTAATTCTATTCGCTGCATTGTCTGTGGCCCCTCAAACTGCGGCAAAACCAATTTATTGATCGGTCTTCTTTTACATGAAAACGGATTAAAATTCTTAAACGTGTACATATTCTCAAAAACTTTATTTCAACCGATTTATATATTCTTAGACAATGTTCTCAAATTAGTACCTGCGATTAATTACTATAAATTTAAAGAAAATGATGAAGTGTTGAGTCCAATAGACGCAAAGACAGACTCAGTGATAATATTTGATGACGTGGCTTGTGAAAAACAGAATAATATACGTGATTATTTTGCTACAGGGCGACACAAACAAATTGATTGTTTTTACTTAAATCAAACATATAGTAAAATACCAAAACAACTTATTAGAGACAACGCAAATGTTATTGTTCTTTTTAAGCAAGATGAAATTAACCTTAGACATGCTTATGATGAACATGTTAATACAGATATGTCATGGAATCAGTTTCGTGAGATGTGTAAAGAAATTTGGAGTGTCCCATATAATTATTTAGTAATTAATAAAGATTGTGAAAAAAACAAAGGAGGTTACAGAAAAAACTTTGACACTTTTGTTATTATAGATTAGCTGGTAGTGTATATATAAATGCGTTATATATTAATATAAACTTCATTCAACAGTCCGACATTGGAAGATATAGGTCTTATTACAGTCATTATGGAAAATTTAGAAAAGACGTTAAAACAACAAATTGTGAAATCTGCAGATATTGTTAAAAGAAAGGTAAAGTTAATGCAAAGTTTAAAATCAGATGCTGAGATGGCAATCGAATCTGCATTAAAACCAATAACAGATCCTCTTAATAAAATGGTTACAAAAAGAATTTCATTAAATGATGATCAAGAATTAAAAAAAGTTAAATACAATGATGTAGATGATGAATTAAATAATGATTTTATATTCACTGCCAAAGATAGTATGTCTGATGCAAGTGTTATTGATAAATTAACTGAAGATGAATCTGAGGGTGAAGATGAAAGTAAAACTGTTGATAAGAGTAGTTCATCCTTTCAATCTTTCGAACCGGATGATATTTCATGGAATTTATCAGAGGATGTATTTCAAGACGTTCCTTTTGGTGTTAGATTAGAAAAAGGAAAATTAAAAATGGGATCATTACATGTGTCTATAAATGAAAATGAAATTAGTATAGGAGGACGATTGTATGTTAAGACATCTGGGCTTAATGAGTTACTGTTTAAAAAAAAAACTAATTTATCTATAATAACTGAAGATGATAAGCGCAACTATAAACAAATGTTGTTAGATACAAATGTACATCGTCGTGATCATGATCCAAAAAAACCAATCAAAACGAATAAAGGCGTAAAATACTTAAATATTATAAAACCACTTTTTAAACTGGGTAAAGAAATTACAACAAGTACTGAAAGTCATGTACAAGGATCAGGATTGCCAGTCTTAAAAAAGGTAAAATCGAACGTGGACTATATTTACTGGGATGACCCCAATGAATTGGTTGAGAGATTAAAGCTATTGATCGCATCTCGTGATGCTGGAAATACTAGTTTAGATAATGAAATTATATCAATAATTGAAGAACTTCACGAATAGGGTATAATTAGTTAGATATAAACTATATTCTATCGATAGAATACTCAGTTTAATGTTGAAAGTCCATCAATCAATACCTTTGCTGCTATGAATATAGATAAGTTTGGCCATCACGTTCATAAACGCTTACGTTTACTGGATGAGTTTAATAAATCTCAAACAGAATTTAATGAGCAGCTCATTAAAAAAAGTTGCTACACCAAGCAAGAAATAGATAAAAAATTGAAAGAAATACAGAGTCAAATTGAAGCGTATATAAGTCAACACCAAAGTGAAATTAAACATCCAATAAATCACATTAATTAACCGCTCACTAAAAAATGTCAAAAGTAGAAATTGTTAATGAAATTCATAAGCAAGCACGTAGAAATTTTACTCGTCGCTGTGTTGTAATAAAAGATATCGATGAATTGTGGCAAGCTGATTTAATTGATATAAAAAACTTAAGCCAGTTTAATTCAGGTTATAAGTATATTATAGTTATAATTGATGCTTTTTCTAAATTTGGATGGACAGTTCCCGTTAAAAGTAAATCTATGTGTGAAATAGCAAATGCTTTCGAAAATGTTATAAAAAGACGAACACCTATAAATTTGCAAACAGATTTAGGAACAGAATTTTATAACATTGCTTTAAAAAAAATATTGAGTGAATATAATATTAATCATTAATCTACTTTTTCTACTAAAAAAGCATCTATAGTAGAACGGTTCATTAGAACAATAAAGAACAAACTTTATAAGTATTTTGATTTAGTTGGAAATTATGTATGGAATGGAAAGCCCTTACAAAAAATTATTAGTAAATATAATAACACTTTGCATCGTACAATTAAATTAAAACCAAAAGACGTTAATCCATCGAACAAAAGTATTGTATTAAATAATATCATAAAATCACAAAAACGTGTTTTAAGAAAAGAAGGGCATTTTCTAGTGGGAGACCAAGTTCGCATCAGTAAGTATAAGGAATGTTTTCAAAAGGGTTATACACCGAATTGGTCAACTGAGCTGTTTACAGTAGTAAAAGTAAATATCACAATCTCTGTAACGTATAATTTAGAAGATCAATACAAACAAATGATATTAGGTTCGTTTTATAAACAAGAACTTCAAAAAACTAAACATCCTGATATATATTTGGTTGAAAAAGTGTTGAAAAGAAAAGGTAACAAGTTGTTTATTAAATGGTTAGGTTTTAGTGAAAATGAAAATTCATGGATTAATAAAAATGAAATGTTATAATCTATAAAAAGTTATGGCACATAAAATATAATCATTTACATATAACCGATGGAAGGAGGTGGACTCATTAATAAAGTAATAAATAATTTACCGTTTGAGCTACATTTACCTGGTTATAATTATTGTGGACCTGGTACAAGATTACGAGAACGCTTATTACGTGGTGACCAAGGAGTTAATAAATTGGACGAAGCTTGTAAACAACACGACATTGCTTACTCGAATAATTCTAGTTTAGAAGATCGTCATAAAGCAGACGCTGAACTCTCTAACATGGCTAAAAGACGACTTAGATCAAAAGACGCTAGTATTAGAGAAAAACTTGCCTCCTGGGTAGTGAGAAAAGCTATGAAAACAAAATTAAAATTGGGTGCCGGTGTTAAAAAATTTAATACTATAATTTCTCGTATACGTGCAAAATTGAAAAAATTAAAGCCTAAAAGTAATAAATCTGCTATTAAAATTGCTTACGCTATAGCAAAAAAAATATTCATCAAAAATAAAGTTCGCATGCCGCGTGTAATACCTATACCTAAAACTGGAGGAATATTACCTTTGATACCAATATTTGCTGGGCTATCAGCATTGGGTGCTTTGGCGGGTGGTGCTGCGGGTGTTACGAAAGCTATCAATGATTATAAATCAGCAAAACAAAATCTTCATGAATCTGAACGCCATAACCAAGCAATGGAAGCTATAGCACTAGGAAAAGGATGTTATTTAAAACCATACAAAAAGGGTAGTGGTTTGTTTTTGAGATCTCAAAAAAACTAAATAAGAGGTTACCCAACCGTGCTCTAACCGATTTAGATATTATAGAGCATGCTAGTAATATACCTTATTTTAGAGGTGTTTATATGCGAGATAAATTACCAAAAAAAACAAACGTATTGAATGTGGTATTATTAATTTGGATGATCACCAAAATCCTGGAACACATTGGGTAGCCTACGTGAAAAATAATGATTATTGCGAATATTTTGATAGTTTCGGTGATTTAACACCACCATTAGAGTTAATCAAGTACCTAAATAATCATGAAGTATTTTATAATTATGTAAAGTATCAAAGTTATGATGTAATAAATTGTGGTCATTTATGTATTAAATATTTAAAAAACTATTGGAAATCTCATTTAAGATAATGAAATGTTGATTTACTATCAGTATCACTATGTCTCTTACGCTATCTATATCAACCTCCACTCCATTATCAACAATGAACTATTCACCAGCTTTAGAACTCAATGGAGAATATGAATGTGGTCTGCTGTACTTTTCAACATTTAATTCTATACCTAATATAGATAGTACCAATAACAAGTTATATTTTGGTAAAAATGAAGTCATACAAATCCCAGAAGGATCCTATGAACTTAGTGACTTAAGTGATTATTTAGAACAACATATGAATGGGTGTTCTTTAAAGTTAATATGTAATAATAATACGTTAAAAACTTCCATCACTTGTACTAAAGATATACATTTTAAAAAGAGCCCGATGCTTGCAAAAGTATTTGGTTTCAATAAAGAGACACTAAAAGCGAATATATTAAACGAATCTTCTCATCCTGTCAACATTCTTTCGACTACCGTGCTAAGGATAGAATGTGATATCATTAGCGGCTCATACACTAACGGTACACCCAGTCATATAATTCACGAATTTCCTCCAAACGTGCCGCCTGGTTATAGGATTATTGAAATACCAAAGAATATCATTTATTTTCCTATCAATCAGATCAACATCAGCTCAATAACTATTAGAATATTGGATGCAAATAATAATTTAGTAAATTTACGAGGTGAAGATATCCAATTGTATTTACATATAAGGAGAAAATGATTGACTATCATAAAAACTCACCACAAACATCGAATTGTCGCATTTCTAACCACACCATCAACAAAAGAAGACCTAAAGTAAAACTAACGAAAGAAAACAAGAAGTTTCTTAAATTAATTGGACTATTAAAATGAGTATCCTTAATATAGCAGATTCTCCTCGTGTTGATAATACCATTGAAAGTATAGAATATCATACGTATAAACCATATGTCAATAGCTTTCGTGAAAATGATGAAATACGAATACCTATTATACAACAAGATCTATACGTTTTACCTTCAGCAAGTACTCTGTACATAGAAGGTGTTCTGAATGTTATTAAGCGTGACACAAAAACAGCAGTAACCAAAGTGCACTTCACCAACAACTCTGCACTATTTTTCTTTCAAAATATCCGGTATGAGCTAAATGGTGTAGAAATAGATAAAATAAAAAATGCGGGCATTACAACCACAATGAAATCTCTAATTTCAATGAATGACAACGAATCAAAGATGTCAAAGTCGTGGGGGTGGGATATCAATGGAACAACAAATAATTGGGCAGGTAGTTTTTCACTATCCATACCTCTTAATAAAATACTTGGTTTCGCTGAAGACTATAACAAGATTATTATGAACTGCAAACATGAATTAATATTACTTAGAAGTAGCACAAATCTCAATGCAGTAAAATTAGATGCTGGTGAATATGTGGAAAGTGTTGATATTAAAAATATTAGTTGGCGCGTTCCTCATATAAAAGTGTCTGATCGCGAACGAATTAATTTGCTTAAATATCTAGAAAAAGATCGACCCATTAATATGATATTTAGAGATTGGGATCTTTATGAATATCCAGCCCTACTAAAAACTAGAAAACATACTTGGGCTATCAAAACATCTTCTCAAGTAGAAAAACCGCGATATGTAATCGTAGGCTTACAAACAAATCGTATGCGTCATGCTGATAAAGACACGTCTCAGTTTGACCACTGTAACATACAAAATCTGCGAGTGTTCCTGAACTCTTGCTACTTCCCTTATGAAAACCTAAATATTAAATTCACTGATGATAACTACTCTTTAATATACGAGCGCTATACTAGATTTCAACAGTCGTATTACGGACGTCGTCCAGAGCTTTTATTAAGTTATGCTGATTTTAAATCTAAGGCACCACTTTTTGTGATTGATTGTTCACGACAGAACGAAATTCTTAAGACAGGACTAATAGACGTACGCATCGACCTTGAAGCTGTCACAGAGTTTCCACAAGACACGTCAGCTTTCTGTTTGATTCTAAACGACTGCATTGTTGAATACAAACCTTTGAGTAGTATAGTTAAGAAGATATCATGAATCCAGGGCACATGATAGTAGATTTACAAGGATTTAAGGATTCTTATAATTTTTTTATTATAAAGGAGTTTGCACTAGCTACTAATGATTATACTCAAGTGTTCTTAATAAAACCACCATACCCATACTACAATTTGAGTGATACAGAAAAGAAAACCGTTTCTTGGATAGAAAGACGACGTGGTATATTTTGGAGTGAAGGTTATATTGACTATCGTGAATTTAAAAGAATTGTTATCCCAATTTTAACAAATAAAAACATTTTAGTCAAAGGAATGGAAAAAATCAAATGGTTAAAAAGTATTTGTAATAAGTGTAGTGTAATAGACGTTGGTGAACAGGGTTGTCCTAATTTATTGCAATTAAATAAACTTTATTGTAATGACAGAAGTGCTCTAAATTGTTTTTATCATAAAAAGCACTGTGCATTAAGAAATGTTATTTTAGTAAAGAAATGGTTCATTGAGAATAACATGCAAGTATTTAATATGTTTGACAATCGCAATTATGGGTATGTAGAGGATGGTATTGATGAGACTAGTCCACGCAATTCTCATTGTGAAAGAGAATACAAAAGACCAGAAAGCTATGATTGGATTGAAAATTGTTGTGCTTTATAAAAACCTGTGTATGTATCAATTAAGAATTTTAATATTGTATACATTTCTAATTTTAAGTTTTTTATGTCTTAGGATATTTTATTGATTTTTATTAAATTTTTAATTGCAAATAAATGTTTTTTTACTAAAATAAAACAACATAATAATTAAGTTTCCATAATTTATTTAAAAGTAAAACGCACTGTTATAAATATTTTTTACAGTACCATAATACCTATTAGGATCTCACACTTAGTTAATAATCACTTACATTTTCAGACAATTTTTTTGTTATTTTACTAATCACATTTTCAGTCATAGTTAAAACTTCATCTATACATTCCGACACTGTATATTGCACACGAGTAGTTTCACAATTTGCATTAAGTTGTTCATTATATTCGTAAACTTGTATTTTAATTACACGATGTCCTCTTCTTGGGCTCTTGTTGACAACATATGACACAGCACCTTTGATTTTGCGCTTTCTGCGTTTTTCTTCTTGCTTTTGTTCTTTGACAGCATTAGCTGCAGCAATTCGCTGCTCGTTTCTTATCTTTCTTTCGAAGTCATCCCAACCAGTAAGTGGGTCTTGTGCGTGAGGAAACCACATTGGATCAGTTTCTGATCCCATGTTCTGTAGAGGAAGAAATAAAGAAATAAGAACATAAAATATATAAAATAATAATAATAAAATTTAAAATACTACTTGATCAGATATAAAATACTTACAGATAATATGCAGTTAAAACTAAATAGTTTAAGTTGTGACAAGCGTCGCCTGCCAGTCGCAGAGATTGAATGATTTTTCAGTATAGGAATGTAAATAAAATAAACTATTGAAGTATGTTTCAAGATTTCTTAGGAAGCAGACAGTTCTTATTTCGTAAATTCAACGAAATTTCAAACTTGTAAGGACTGGTTGGTAGAAGATATACCTAATTGATAATGAAGTATAATGTTTCAAGGTTTCTTATGAAGCAGACAGTTCTTATTTCGTAAATTCATTGAAATTTAAAAGTTGTAAGGACTGATTGGTACCTGAACCTTTTTACTAATTGAAAATTTAATTAAAAGATACTGATATGCATGTTAGATATATATTGTATATTGACATATACATTATTACTATATTGGAAAGTTATTTACCTAAATTAAACTTTTATTTGGTATTATAAATAAAAAACAATAATCATAATTATAAAGTATTTTATTTTAAAGGCTTCGTTCATCTTATAATCCTCAAGATATATTTATTTTACATTTCTTTTATTATTCATAATTTAGATACATTCACATTCTTAAAATAATATTAAACATAACTTATCCAGTTTATTTTAAAGGTATTCATCTTATAATCTACGAGATATATTAATTTTATTTTTCTTTTAGTATTCATAATGTAGATACATTCACATTCTTAAAATTATATTAAACATAACTTATCCAGTTTTAAAACCTAGTATTGATACATGCCCCCAAGCTTTTGTAGCTACTTTATTTTTAGCAATCAAACGTTTATCATCATCGCTAGATAAAGCAATTTTATTAGTACTTCTTGTATATATTTCATGTTTTATTGACTTAAATAAAACATTGACTTTTCGTACAACGTTACCAGTGTATAAGGTATTCTCATAGTCAGACATTTTGAAATCACGAACAACACAACTCTTTACTCCTTTAGCTTTTTTTTAAGTTTTCTGCATAGTTTTAACACAATACAGTTTTGCTCGCAGGCCTACAAATTCTGTTATTAAATTACCATTCATTTCGTCTTTAAAAAGACCAGGTACTTTTTTATTTTTTAGTGGTAAGTTGAACATATTTTCACTATCAAAATTACTCGTGTCAAAGTAATCTAAAAATATTTCTTTAATGTCTTTATAAAAGTCTTTGGTTTCTATATGATATATAAAACTATCAGTATCAGTATAACACAACTGTAAGCGGTTATCGTAATGAGGTTGCATAACTGAGTAGTGAAAGTCATACATGTGACTTTTAGATAATTCCAAAACTGTAAACCCTATGTAAATAGGTTTATCTAAAACCACACAATCAGGTTTCAACTGAATAGCAACTAAATTTTCAGTAAAAACTGATAAACTGTGAAAATTAGGATTAGCAATTAGCTTGCAAGCACTCCGTTTCTTTTTTGTTACATTTTGTTCATCATCCCACTCTTTGACTAACTTCACATTTACTCTTTTTTCGTTGTTTTCTAACGTTTTACCGAAAATACTGTTGCTGAGTAATTTAAAAAAATCTTGCTCAAAACTAGATGTTGCTTTTTGACGCAAAGTCGTGTTAAGATCGATATATTTTTTGAGAAAAGGTCTTTGTCTGAAAGCAATTACACGGTGTATTTTTTTTAAAACCAAACCATGTTTCATACAAGTTTTTAAATGAACGTAATGTATAACGTAAAAGTATTTATCATGTAAGTTGGGTACGAGTTTTGTATGCTTTCCTCCAGGAGGAACGCATTTTTCAGGACAAAATGGTAAATCATTATGTTTATGATGCAATCCTTCAGGGTAGCATAAGTCGACTTCAAGTATAAATCCATAATCAGCATCATCAGGGATGTTTGTTATATTAAGACTGTCTATTTCAGTTGACTTTAAGAATTTGAAATCAGACATGGGTAGTGATTGGCACATACTAAATCCATATAAATTATTACAATCAATATATGCAATATACGAATCTGATTGCGATGGATCATAATCTTCTAAATACTTGTTGTTACTTTTAGCGTGCCTATGTGAACACATGCAAATGCCTCCTCTAATTCCACTTTGAATCATCCTAAGGATTTCTAAATTATTTATTAACTCTAACTCTACACCTGTTTTCAAAAGCATTGCATCAAAAGAGAGACTCGGTGCGGTAACGTAAAATGCAGGATCCAACTTATAGTGAAATTTGCATGTTTTTCTAAATTTATCAAATATATCAGTCAATAATTCCTTCCCTAGCTGGAAGGGTTGGTTCTTTGAAACGTTCCCATTTATCCATATACTCGTATGGATAAACTCCTTTCCTCGTAACCAACTTGAACTCATTTTCGTTTGGAAAATGATTGTGCATGTGCGTAAATTCATCACTACTCATAGTGCATGCTAGTTTATGCAAGCTAGTTCCCAAAAATTTGAAAGAATCCACAAAACGAAGTTGAACGAATTCATCGTATCCAACTGGAACGAATTTTGTAAAACAAATATAGTTTTCTTTTGTTTTCGGTACAATTTTAATAGGCCCTGGTGCTTCTCCTAATTGTTTTATAAACAAATGACTATCCAGATAAATTATGAAAGAAAATTGGTATGAACTTTGGTAGTTTATATTGCAAATTGCACTGCATATGTGCCGCGGAACGATACAACCCGGTAATTCCACAGTGGTCCCGGACTCTGTTACCATAAAGGAAATGTCCACATATATGACAGTTAGTTGCATTTCTAAAGTCTCTTTCGTTTTCTTCTGTTAATATGATCGGCTTCTTTTTATTTAGTACTTTATGTATCTGTAATGAATCGTGATAAATTGATTCTATAAATTTACTAACACAATCAGGACCTCGATACGAAACATATCGATTATAAGTTTCATCAACAGAACAAACTATATGATAACCAAACGCCGCGGGTACGTGTTTTTGTAACGTAGTTGTTCAATTAGATACTTTCGTTTCATCTTCATGTTTTACTAACAATGACTCGAAATCAACATATATATAACAAAAGGCATATCTTGTTTGCGTTCATAGTTCTTAAATTTTATTACTGAACCGTCCTCAGGTCAAACAGTAACAACACCTCCACAAGAATGTTTATCTAGTTGATCAGTTGTGTTAAAAAACACTAAACAAGTATCACAAAAATATAGTTTGCCGTGATGACTTGTTATTTGACTCCTGACAAGTCGTGATAAATCCTTTATTAGACAATAGTGTGAAGAAGCACCATTTTCAAGAAATAACAAATGTATAGTTTTTTTGTTGTTAGTCACATTACTTGATTTGTACAAAGGACCTACTATACTGCTTTTATTTCCCAAACCATAGATAATAAATTTTATGTTTGAATTATTTGTTTCAAACATTTCTATATCAGCAAAAGTAACAGGAAATTGCATCCCGTCGGTGTTTAGCACAGTATGAAAGTCCGGGTAAGATGACACCCTCTCAGCATGGCTTGACGATGGAAATAAAGCCGCAGTGATATACCACATAAAGCAGTAGTCGTCGTGGTTTTGTATATTTAAACATGTCTTTTTATTTCTTATTTTTTTTGGTAGTGACACATATTTTGAACCACCCAAAGGTTGGTATTTATTTATATTTATTTCTAAATGTGAGTTGTTGAGGAATGTCCAACCACTGTCACGTTCCATAAATTCTTCAATTTTTTTTTTAATTTGCTTTTTGTGTCGGACAAAAGTGTTACAAAATCGTAATTACTGTACAATACAATGTTTTTGGTACCAAATGATTTCATTTCTTGATTATTATTTTTCATCATCATGAACGAAGAAAAAAGTTCAAAATTTACTTTTAAGCATGTGTGCTTTCCAAGTGAATCGTCTAAAAGCGACTTTATTTGTTTACTAATAGAGTTTAGAAATGCTTCCACACAGCCATGTTCAAACTTATCATGTGCTTTTAATCTATATGTTACAATGCGTCCCTTAAATGCTGATGATACGATATGTACACCATCTTTATATAGCACACTAGTATCTTTTTGATTGTGCGCATTACTACGCAAGTGACCTACCCACGACGTACTTCTAACAGATATATCACAAGTCTTACAAAATCTCATTTTTATAACTACCTACTCAGATACCTTGAAACAGCTGTAATATAACTAAATATTATACTTTTTAGTTGACACTGCTCATAGACATTTCTGCTTACCTTTCTTTATACCAACCTAATGTGAATGTACCTATGAATACACCCTAGATCAAATCAAAATTTAAAATCTCATAAAGCAATGTAAAACACAATTAAAAAAATAAAATTGATACTGTTGAGTAATTTAATAAAGTAGAGCATACAACTTAAGTATAAAAATTTAAAATCTCATAAAGCAATGTAAAACACAATTAAAAAAATAAAATTGATACTGTTGAGTAATTTAATAAAGTAGAGCATACAACTTAAGTATAATGAAATAATAATAATAATAATGCCTTATTAAAAATAAAATGTAATTTCATCAGTTAACATTTTTTTATTTATAAGTCTGACTACGAATAAGAAAAAAAACCTCTCTATTATTAAGGAAAAATAATAAAGTACAACATAAATCTTAAGCACAATTAAAAAAAAATAAGTAAAAATTATATGTGTTAAGAACAATTAATTTTCCTCCGTTAAAATTATCAAAAAAGTAACTACTTTTAAACTTTACACACAGGTCTGACGAAAGCTACATCTTAAAATGATAGCAAAATTTATTTATCTTGCTCGTTCCTGTAAAATACAGGTTCACTATCTTCAAAGCGTTCGTAAGCTTGGTTTAAAAAGTTTTGTATAGTTAACCATTCAGGGCTTAACACGTCCGTCTGGAGTTTTACATATGATAATGCTTTTTTATATCGTTCTTGAGGTTTACAAGACAACCAGTCTGACACATTGTATACTTTGCAATCGATAAAGAAATTACCACCTAGCGAAGTGGTACATCTGACTTGTCCCGTTGAAACGCGGGATGTGAAGCTGGATGTCGTTGCTGTTGCTTGCCCTGTTGAAATATTCTGTTCTTCGGCTTTGAGAATACTAAACAAGTCCACGTCTTTAAGTTTGCGCTTCTTTCTGTAACAATAAACACAGACAGTATAAATATAGGTAAGCCTTAGTAATATGAACATTGGCGACTGTACGCATATACAGTGAATACACAAAAGTTTTTTTTTGTAAGAAAGTCTTTATATCACAATACAGTATACCTTTCAGTATACCTTAAGAGCGATGGTGGCCTAACGGTTCTATAGTGCAATTTAGAATCCGACGATACTGGGTTCGATCCTAGGCTCCACACCAAATGACTTTTCTGAGTTATGTGCGGCTTTCCATCGCTCCGTGCTTCGGAGGACACGTTAAGCTGTCGGTCCCGGCTGTTATTGATTCATAGCAGTCGTTAAGCCATATCAGAGACCTTCGGGCGGCTTGATAAACTCTGACACTAGAGGCTAGCACTACCTCATACGACAAACAAACATAATATAAGTATAATAACATAATATAAGTAAGTAAGAAGTATAAGTGTCTAACATAAGGACGAAATAGTAATTACGATAAATCTACAGTAGTATTATAATGAGAAAAGATTTGTTTGTATGTTTGTTAGTAATAGATAAACTCAAAAAAAATATATAAAATAGATTTTATAAATTATCATAGAGTGACATTACATCGAGAAAAATGCAAAATATATCCATCAAATTTGTCATTAAAAAAATAAATAAAATAAAAAATGTTGTGGTGAAATGCAGGTGAAACCGCGGGAGCAGCTAGAGTGTAATATAATTGAAAATAAATTATCACTTACTTATCTGAGTCTAGCGAAATTCGAGTTGGTTCATCAGGAGAAATTGGCGTGGACTTCCGCTTGCTGATCTTTCCAAGTTTTTTTTTCTGTATTGTTTCTATAGGATATCCACTCTCATATTCGTAGTCAGACCTGAGAACAAAACATGAATATATAAGAAAATTACCAAGGCTACTGGAACCACCAAGCGATGGTATCCTAACGGTTCAATAGTGCAACTTAGAATCCAACGATACTGGGTTCGATCCTAGGCTCCACACCAAATGACTTTTATAAGTTATGTGCGGCTTTCCATCACTCCCTGCATTGGAGATCATGTTAAGCAGCTACTGGTACCACCAAGCGATGGTATCCTAATGGTTCAATAGTGCAGCTTAGAATCCGACGATACTGGGTTCGATCCTAGGCTCCACACCAAAATGACTTTTATAAGTTATGTGCGGCTTTCCATTACTCCCTGCATTGGAGGGCGTGTTAAGCAGTCGGTCTCGGCTGTTATTGATTAATAGCAGTCGTTAAGCCATGTCAGAGGCCTCAGGCAGCCTGACAAACTCTGACATCAGAGGCCAGCACTACCTCATACGACAAACAAACAAACGAAGCTACTATGAGAAAAAAATATAAAGATTTATAAAAAAAAAAACATAAATACTTACTTACATATTTTTTTCGATTGAACTACGTCACTTCACTGCAGAGAATAATCACTAATAATGAGGTTATCGAAAAAAACGAGGCTTTTAAAGCAAATAAGCTGTATCGTCAGCAATAATACTTAATTAATATAATTTACTCTATATTAAAGGAATTATGACACAAAATAGCTTTGATTTCTTATGCACTTCTTACGTTTATAAACGGTCGAGGCGGCGCCTTTGACAAAATACCGACAAAGGACTATATGACTAAAACATAAATGTTGCAGTAAAACATGATCATACAGGTTTAGACCTGAATAAGTAGCTATGCCCGCGTAATATAGAGAAACAATTCACATCAATTACCTAACCCCAAACGAGGATACCCTTTGCTATGGGTACTAGATAACGTATACACATACATAAATATTAATATTACATTCATGACTCGGAAAACATTTCAGATCATCACACAAATGATTAAAATTTAAAGGATTCAACCCGGCGACCGTTCGATTGGCGTCATATTCAGAGTCACTAACCACCAAGTGTCATAGGCAATTTTTATTATATATTTTTTACCCGACTATAACAAGACAAAGGAAGGGTTGTGTTAAAACTAAAAACTTGGTGGATTGACAAGCGAAGTATCAATCGATTTGTCTTCATCGCAAGAGTGATATAAGCTATTTCTTACCCGACCGTAGTCGGGTTTTAGTTTTTTGAACTTATGTCTTGTACCTACGCGTTAGTTATATTTTATTAACACTTGTTTAATTTATATAGTTAAGTATAGTAAATACTAAAATAACATTTTTTTCTAATTGACTACAACATCGCATCTACTATTATTTATTCTGTATTTAACATTGCTGAATTGCATATATTTCAGTGTCGACCTGCATATCAACTGATTACTCAACATTTATGGTAAAATCCAGATGTATTAAACCTGTGGATAAAATCTTCATAATAGTAAGTTCTCTAAGATTTTTGAAAAACTATTTAGTATTGTGAAATATTGATTATAACGCCTCATAAACAACTACTTACTTCTACTACTTACTATTATACCAATACACATTTCTGTTTTTATTATTATTTTGAAAATACGCTCTTTACAACACTTTTTTTTACACATTCATTTTTTTGTGTGTCACTTTATTACTTACATGATTATATACATACATTTATGTAATACCACCTTTATAAGTACAAATTAAATGTCTCAAAATCATCAAAACTACAAAAAAAATAAACATTACACTACTGATAAAAATGTTACGAACCTCTATCTACACTGGTTGGTACAGTCAGACAAAAAAACATGTTTCTATAATGATTATAGTAATATAAGGTAAAAGAAAAAAAAATACAAACTTATTTTTTATTTTACATTTTATCAAAGTATCAATACATATCATTGATATCATGAGTTTTGTATACCTAACATGTTCTATTAAATTATAATCCATGTTTACATCATGGATTCAAATAAGTTTAAAACAAAATAGTTTTACCAACGCAATAAGTTTTTTGTTTACAATATACAATGGATTTCATTTATAACAACCTCGGTTGAACGAGTTTTTTGGTTATAGCGATGTAATACTTAAGTCCTGTGAATTTAATGTATACTTAAAGGGAAAAAATTAAAACTTTAGAGGGAAAATAGTTTGGCTATAGCGACTTCAAACGTAACAACAATTTTGGTTCAAGTTTTTTTTATCATCATCATCATCATCATCAGCCCGTGTCAGTCCACTGATGGACCTCTCCCAAAGCACACCACTATGGCCGATGTTCGGCTCTTCTCTTCCAACTGCTCACTTTGCATATATCGTCGTTCCACCTAGCCGGATTGCACATTACAAAGACTTTAGTATGCATACTTTTGTTGTCAACTGTACTTAGCGCTAAATTTGCTTACATCAAATTTCACGAACTGTATTCGTATTGCGTCTCAATTGACTGTGAGAAAATTTAATGTATTTCTAGTTAAAGAAGTGAGTGTACCTATGTGTGTGTGAAAAAAAAAAAATTTATGTGAATATTTATGGTAAGTTATAATTATAGTTAATTGTACCTATCGTGTATTTGGTTTAGATAACAACTAAAGCTTTCAAGGAAATTGTTAAAAATAAAAAAATGACTTTTTATTCATCTATTTCAGGAACATTTAAATTCAATAAAAGTAATTGCAGAAAAGTTTTTTTTTATATCAGTTAATCATGGTCTAATTTTAAAATTCTTTTGAGCCAAACGATTATAGCTAACATAAAATTTTAGATATAAATTAATGTTTACATATGAAAATTATAGACGGAAAAAATTTATTAATTATGTCTCGTCAAGGATATGTATCAATCTGGTTTAAATTAAATAATTTTATTTAGATATCATTCGATGCAATAATCATGGAAAACTTGAATCTATGAATTTTTGAACCGTACTTGGTCATGGTTATTAATTGAATTTGAAATTTTTTTTTTTATTTTAAGTAATTCGTGAAAAACTTGATCGAAACTAATATCAAATATAAAATACTCAGTTTTTGAGCCACTCTGGTCGCGAATTATTAATATAAAAAAAATATTAATTATGTCTCGTCAAGGATATGAATCAATCTGGTTTAAATTAAATAATTTTATTTAGATATCATTCGATGCAATAATCATGGAAAACTTGAATCTATGAATTTTTGAACCGTACTTGGTCATGGTTATTAATTGAATTTGAAAATATTTTTTTTATTTTAAGTAATTCGTGAAAAACTTGATCGAAACTAATATCAAATATAAAATACTCAGTTTTTGAGCCACTCTGGTCGCGAATTATTAATATAAAATATATTTTTTTATTTGAAGTTATTCATGAAAGACTTGAACGAAACTAATATCAAATATAAAATTCTGTCTTTGAGCCCATCTGGTCGTGAATACGAAATTAATTTAAAAGATATTTTTTTATTTTAATTTATTCATGAAAGACTTAAGTCACGAAACTAATATCAAAATAAACCCTAAGTCTTTGAACCAAACTGGTCATTGAATATTAATTGAGATTAAAAGATATTTTTTATTTTAAGTAATCCATGAAAAATTCGAACCAAACTGGTATAGAATATAAGTTTTTTGAACCAAACTGGTCATGATTATTTTATTAGTATCAACTCATTATATGTTAAATCTGAATCAGAATAAAATAGATCTTTAAATCGTGAAAAATACGAGCCAATCTAGCGATTATTAGTATCAAACTAGATTCTTTACTTTATATTAGTAAATCTGAATCAAAAGAATAAAGATCGTAGACGTTGATGTGAGTTATTATTATTATTATAAACTCATAGCGAGTAAATATTCTGCACTTATTTGAAATGATTTTATGTTCTCCAAAGAAGATCATTTCATCGCATGCGAGTCTAAATCTACAAGTCTCAAATGTAAGTACCTAAATTAAATATAATAATTATTTTGCTTAGACATATCGAGATCGATCGTTTAGAGATCGCTTTTAGCGATAAGACCGCCCATTGTGCCTATTTTTAAAACAAATTCTTCTATATGTGTTCCTTATTTCTGGTGTAATAAAGTGTTATTATTATTATTATCGATCGAAACAAACCTTACACTCATTAACTTCGCAAACGCATCGTCTCTCACGTTACGTTAGCTAACGTTTTAAACGATTGAATGTACAGCGGTAATTTTGGGAATTCTGGAGGCCGTAAGGCCTGGAGTAGAATTCCCAATATTATCCTACTGACATTATGTCTTATCTGTATAGTTTTTCGTAACATTGAATATGTACTCCAAAGGGTTAAACTTTGATATTTTTTGGAAAGTTAATCAAAATACGTAAGAAAAACTCCTTCCGTAAGCGAATCCACTCGTTTTGCTATCCTCCACTTCAATAAACTTTTCGTAAGTACCTAGATATTTAAATAAATGCTTTATAAATTTTACGGCAACAGATTTAAAATTCTTTTTTTTCCTTTTTCTTCGTCTGCAAATTAGGGTCTCCATTCTCACTCCTCCTCCTCAGTCGTTCGAGTGGTCGTGGTTGACGACGATGCATTTTCTTTGGCTACTGGTGACGCCAAAGTATTTAATATAAAATAATTATTAATATTTTGAATGGTACGATCCTTATTACCTTTTTCCATCTACCCAAAACACATGCAAGCATTACCGAATGCCGCCGGGTGCGCCACCTAGCAGCAGAATGGATGGCGGCAGTTAGCTGTCAAGATAGTTCGCGTCGTGTCATAGTTCTGAGATGACGTTGGATTCTTCGCTATATGAATCCCGCCGGAAAAACTGATTTCCTGATTGTATTTAACGCCATTGTGGTTTTGTAAAAATATTCTGTAATCGCCCAATTCGCGAGTGCGTTGAAGAGTTGGAGACGTTGCTCTGGAGAGCCGGGATTGTGCCCCTCGCACGTGGTGCGTCCGCGCGGTGCCGCCGCTGTTCGTCTGGACTGTGCTGTGCTGTGACTGTGCCCGGGCTTCGCCCTGCTCGAGGTATGTGCTGCATGTCCCGTCTTTCCCTTCCTCTCTTCTCTTTGATTGTGCGTACCGTTACATTAGAAATACGTCCACTTTTATCGAAGATTTATTAAACATAATTTTGGCGCGATCATAGGTGGTCCTTCATAGCCGGATTCGTCCAGCCGCCCTTATTAGGATACTTAAATAGGCCCTAATAAGTGATTAACTTACAGCATATTCATTGCGAATATCATTGTAATAATTTCCGCGTAGTTAGGAAGACATTGCGTCACCTACATCCCATCGCAGAAATATACTCAATCCTCGCCCGTAACATTAAGTTACGTGTTCCCCGCCTAGATACATTATATACTAATAATTATCTATGTAGTTTATGTATTAAACATTTAAGTAAATCATTAAAATCTAAAGTAATTGAAATCATTGTAATATTTATCTACCCTCAGTTCATTTTTATTACACCACCAACGCTCATGCGCGGCCCGGTTCGTTCAATATAAACCGATCGCGTAGCAAAGTCACGCGCACCGCTTATCGTGCGTGTGAAGTAACCTTCTTTACTTTGCCTTATATATTTGACTCAGAGTTATAAAGCTATTTTATTTACTTGCTATTGTTAATCATGCCTCCTAAGAAATTAGCTCAAGCTGACGCTGGCGTTGATAACGATAGCTCCGATGATTTCAAGGACGCTCAGGAATCGCAATTAACTATATTACAAGCTAAACGCGAAGCTATCTTTGAGATAGTGCAGAACATTTATGACCTATCTTCCGATATACATACAAACGCCGTGAAGAGGGAAAGTTTCCTTGCTGAATCTTCACTGATAGATACGTTACGCATTGAGTTTAAACAGAATTTAGATGACTATAATACGCTTATGTTAACTGTGAATCCTACTGCGAAACCGGACTTTAGATGTCTTGTTGCATTTGAGTCTTTGTGTAGTAGAATTAAACGACAGCAATCTCAATGTACGCAATCTGGTTCGTCGCAGGATTTAAAAGATAAGACATCACATAAGCCTAGGTCTACATTGCCGCCGATTCAGTTGATGGATTTTTCGGGTGACATTCGCTCATGGCCATTATTCTACGCCAGTTTTAAGTCTGTTGTACATGATAATCCATCTCTCAGTGATTTCGAAAAGTTATACTATTTATTAGGTAAACTTACGGGTAAGGCCCAAAATACGTGTGCAGGTATAGCACCATGCGCAGAGAATTATAACATGTTATTGCAAGCGTTAATTGATAAATATGAAGATAAGCGAATGCTCGCTTCCGCATATTTAAATCAAATGTTTGAGTTTAAACCCATGCAATTTGCTTCAACGACGGGTTTCGATTTGTTTACAGACAGCTTTATAAGTGCAGTGCGCGCCTTAAATAATCTGAAGTTAGACAATCTAACTGATTTAATTATACTTCATATTGCGTTGAAGAAGATAGACTCAGATACTGTTCGTGATTTTGAGTTAAGTTGTAGTTCTAAAATACCTACTTTCGACGACTTTGTCGATTTTATTATAGCCCGCGCTAAGGTTTTGGAACGCACTAACACAAACTCAAGTGCATTGTGCACTCGTCCTAATATTAATCGACGTTCGAATAACGTTAAAAATACTTCGCCGCCGAAGTACCAAACATACCTAAGTACAACGGTAGATCCTGGGCGCACATGTCTTTGCACTAATATTACGCATCAGCATTTATTTAAATGTGCTGAATTTAATAAGATGACGCCTCAGGAACGCTTTAGATGTGTGAAAGATAAAAATGCGTGTGTGAATTGCCTAAGTTTACAGCATCGAGTTTCTAATTGCTCGTCTGATTCCCGATGCCGTATGTGCGGATTCAGACATCACTTTCTTTTACATTTCAAGCGTGTGGAGACTTCGGGCCCCGCGGTTTCGTCAGCTGTGACCACCGATAGGGCTCCGCTGCCAGTCGCGCAGCCGCATCATACTGGCCGCGCTCCTGACGTGCCGTCGCAACCGGTTCCGAGCGCGGACCAGGCGTTGTGCACTGCTACATATACATCTATAGATAGCTCCCGCTTATCGCAACTCGATGCGCCCGCGCGTAAAGGAGAATCTACTATTTTATTATCGACCGCTCAAGTCGTCGCTTACGATATTAACGGCGATCGACATGTAATTCGCGCGTTGTTGGATTCCGCTTCACAAAGCCATTTCATTACGAAAGAGTGTTGTGATCGGTTAGGTATACATATAAAGGACACCGAACGTACTATTGTAAAGGGGTTCGGAGGAATTGAAAATATAATAAATACTAACTCGATCGATTTAAAGTTTTATTCGCGTTTTGACAACAACATTAATTTTAATATTTCACCGCTGGTCGTGGACCAAGTCACCGACTTATTGCCCACCGCTGTGGTAGATACGTCCGTCCTATCACATTTAACTGGAATACCGCTTGCAGATGAGAGCTTTGGAACACCGAATAAAATTGATGTATTGATTGGTGCTACTTTGTTTCCGCATCTGCTTCTCCCCGACGTAGTTCATGCTTCTCGAGACTCGTCGGCGCTCTCTGCTTTACGCACGGTGTTAGGCCATGTCATAATGGGGTCAGCACCCACCATACCTACACTCCATACCCACCAGGCCTTGACATGCTGCCATGTTCAAGAACCTGCCGCTATTGACTCATTGGTCAGGCGATTTTGGGAGCACGAAGAGCTACCCCCCTCTCCGCCCATTCAGCACCCAGCTGATGTTGAATGTGAAGTATTTTATAAATCGACTACAACCCGCGATCCCGTTAGTGGCAGATACATCGTTGGCCTGCCATTTAATGAGGATGTTTATACTCTCGGAAATTCTACAGAAATCGCTCGCAAAAGATTCATGTGCCTCGAAAGGAAGCTTGAAGCTTCGCCTTCATTGAGATTGGCATATGATGACGTCATTAAAGATTATCTTGCGAAAGATTATATCTCCCCTGCTCCTCCGTACGATTCTCAGGACCCTGTTCCCATTTTTGTCCTACCCCATCGCCCGGTGGTGAAGGGGGATGAGGGCGCTTCGACAAGGGTCCGCCTGGTGCTGGATGCGTCTTCACACACTAGTGTGTTGCCACTGGGCGCTCGCTGACTGAAATCCTGCACACAGGGCCGAACTTGCAAGGCGACTTATTTAACATTATATTAAATTTCCGCCTACACGCAATTGCAATGACCGCGGACTGTCGTCAGCAGTTCTTGCAAATTATCGTGCGCGAAGCTGATCGTCGTTATCAGTGCTTCTTGTACCGTTTTCGACCACAAGACCCTCTCACTTTGTACCAGTTTAATCGCGTGTGCTTCGGTTTATCATCGAGTCCATACCATGCATTGCGCACGGTGAGACAGCTCATAGATGATGACGGCACAAATTATCCGCTCGCGAGTAGTATTGCGTCTACCTCGTTGTACATGGATGATGTTGCTTTCTCGCTTCCCAGTGAACCAGAAGCAATCGCTACGTCTCAGCAACTGATTGACCTATTCAAGGGTGCACAGTGGGATCTTGTGAAGTGGAATAGCAATAGCCGATCAGTCTTAAATAATCTTCCCGATTCGCACAAACTCCCTACTGAAGTTGAGTTTGATAAGGCCTTTCATCATAAAATATTAGGCCTGCATTGGTCCACAGATAATGACACATTCTATTTTAAGATTTCTGTTTCCGAGGATGTGACGTGCACTAAGCGCTCTATCTTATCATTTGTCGCCCGCCTGTGGGATATAATGGGCTTCGTTGCTCCCACAGTTATGTACGCCAAATTGTTAATAAAACAGCTTTGGCAACTTAGTCTAGATTGGGATGAGACACCGCCGCTGTACATCATTAAGATGTGGAAACAGTTCTGTATGGAATTACCGGTACTCAATAATTTACGCATCCCGCGTCACGTGGGTGTGACCGACAACTGTGACGTCACTCTTATTGGCTATTCAGACGCCAGTGAGCTAGGTTTTGGAGCGTGCATATATTTGCACGTGAAAAAGGCCACTTGCAACACAGTCCGGCTAGTCTGCGCGAAGACTAAAGTCGCTCCTACAAAGCCACTTTCGATCGCTCGGCTTGAACTCTGTGGAGCCGTCTTGCTTGCCAAGCTACTTCGTATAGTTGTGGATAATTATTCTCGTCACTTCCCAAACCCGATCAAGACTTACGCATTTATCGACTCTAAGGTAGCTTTATATTGGATCAAGAGTTCGCCACACAGGTGGCAAACCTTTGTCGCAAACCGCGTTGTTCAGATCACGGACAATATTCCTGCTGACAACTTTTATCACGTAGCGGGTATAGAAAATCCAGCCGACATACTAAATCGTGGGATTTTGCCCCAAAAATTAATTTTGCATCCCTTATGGCTCCATGGACCTCCGTGGGCTATTCTAGATCCGTCTCAGTGGCCGCTTAAGAGCTTGGACGGACAGTCTATTACAGACATTCCTGAACATAAGGTTTTAACGCACACCGTGTGCACGCCTATGAAGCATTGCGCTTTATATGAACTCGCCCTCCGCATTTCGTCGTGGAGTAGACTTCTTCGTATAACTGCATACGTTTCGAAGTTTGCAAACTTATTGCCACGCCGCAGCACTACTGCAGTGACTGCTGACGATTGTAATTTTGCTGAAAATAGAATACTGCGCGCCTTGCAAAGTCAGCACTTTGCAGAGGAATACTCAAATATTTTTAGTAATAAATCATGCTCACCGGCTCTAAATCGGTTGAGACCTTTTATAAAGGACGGTTTGATACTCGTCGGAGGTCGTCTCGCTAATTCCGCGCTGGAATATACACATATGCATCCAGTTATCTTACCGCGTAATGGCCATGTAGTGAACATGATCATTGATTACTATCATATTAAATACTTGCACGCCGGACCAGAATTATTAATGTCGCTGCTTCGCTAAAAATTCTGGATCCTGTCCGCACGCCGCATCGTGAGGCAACGAGTTCACATGTGCAATACTTGCTTCCTATTAAAACCAAGACCAACTTATCCGCTTATGGCTGACTTGCCAGATGTACGCACACGTCAAGTCATCAAGGCGTTTACACATACGGGCTGCGATTATGCCGGTCTCATTGCTTATACGCCTGTGCGCCGCCGTGGTGTTCATAGTGAGAAGGCTTATTTGTGTATTTTCACATGCCTTACGACTCGTGCCGTGCACATTGAAGTCGCCACGGACCTCAGCACTCCCAGCTTTCTTGCAGCGTTGAAACGTTTCCTCTCTCGACGTGGTCCTGTTCAAATTTTGCACACGGACAATGGATCGAACTACAAAGGAAGTGCTTCTTACTTACGCGATCTTTACAGATTTCTTAACGAAGAGTATCGTGCAAAGCTCGAGCAGGAATGTGCTGAGAGTCGCATAACGTGGAAATTTATCTGTCCCAACTCTCCACACTTTGGAGGTGCTTGGGAGAGTATGGTTAAAGTTATAAAAAACTTTCTTTCCAAAGTGATCGGACAGCAACTACTTACTTATGAGGAACTTAGTACTGTCCTTGCTCAGATAGAATGCTTACTCAATAGTAGGCCAATGACGGTTCTGAGCAGTTCCCCGAGCGAGCTCTCCCCTCTCACACCGAGCCACTTCTTACACACTGCTCCGTTACTCTCATTACCTGCGCCTGAAGTCAAATCTGACTCTATCAATTTGCTTCATAGGCACTCTCTACTGGACAAACTAGTTCAGTCATTTTGGGATCGCTGGAGGATGGAGTATCTGCATGGTTTGCAGGTTAGACAGAAGTGGAATACTCCTTCCACACCTGTTACACCAGGAACTGTCGTTGTTGTGATGAACGACAATACTCCGACCCTAGCCTGGCCATTAGCGATTGTAGATGAAGTCCATCCCTCTAAAGACGGCATCGTGCGCGTTGCTACTGTGAGAACTGCCAGGGGAACTTACCTTCGCCCGGTCGTTCGTCTATGTCCACTCCCAAAACAATAATTTTATTATATGTATTACCGCTTAGTCTAGCTTATAATATTTTTATCTCATCTATCTATAATGTAACTTATTTTTGTATATATCCGCCGGGACTTTGTGGATTCTTACCCATACTTAACCGCGCGCATTGAGCGCTGTATCCTAGAGTCCTAGAGTGTTTTTATTTCTCACTTTATGGTTGTCTATTAATGGTGACCCATTAAGGGCGGGTGGATGGTGACGCCAAAGTATTTAATATAAAATAATTATTAATATTTTGAATGGTACGATCCTTATTACCTTTTTCCATCTACCCAAAACACATGCAAGCATTACCGAATGCCGCCGGGTGCGCCCCTTGGCAGCAGAATGGATGGCGGCAGTTAGCTGTCAAGATAGTTCGCGTCGTGTCATAGTTCTGAGACGACGTTGGATTCTTCGCTATATGAATCCCGCCGGAAAAACTGATTTCCTGATTGTATTTAACGCCTTTGTGGTTTTGTAAAAATATTCTGTGATCGCCCAATTCGCGAGTGCGTTGAAGAGTTGGAGACTTTGCTCTGGAGAGCCGGGATTGTGCCCCTCGCACGTGGTGCGTCCGCGCGGTGCCGCCGCTGTTCGTCTGGACTGTGCCGTGCTGTGACTGTGCCCGGGCTTCGCCCTGCTCGAGGTATGTGCTGCATGTCCCGTCTTTCCCTTCCTCTCTTCTCTTTGATTGTGCGTACCGTTACATTAGAAATACGTCCACTTTTATCGAAGATTTATTAAACATAATTTTGGCGCGATCAGCTACAACAGCCGCCGCGATGCGCCTCCATTTATTGCGGTCCTCAGCGTCTCGGGAACATTGGATTATGGAGGTTTGTGTTGTAGATTTTATAAGTCCTGTCCAACGCGTGGGTGATCGTCCGCGTGACCGCTTGCCTTCCATTTGTCCCTGGACAACGAGTCGTTCCATAGAGTGTTCATTTCGAACAATGTGTCCGAAGTATTTGAGGATTCGTATCTGCACAGTCGACGATAATCTCTCATTGATTTTTAGTTCCTCCAAAATCGAGACGTTAGTCCGAAACGCTGTCCAAGGGATCTGCAACAGTCGCCACCAGCACTACATTTCAAGTGCATCGATTTTGCGCCAGTCTTTCAGGCGAACTGTCCATGTTTCTGCGCCATAAAGAAATATTGGGAAGACTAAACTTCTCATCAGGGGGACTTTCGTGGCTTTGGTGATATTGCGATTACACCAGACTCTTTTTAGTCTATCAACGGCAGATCTTGTGATAGCACATCTCCTTTTAATTTCGTTCTCACACCCACCAGTGTTTGTGATCGTGGAGCCGAGGTACACGTAGCTTTGGACAACCTCACAGTTGCCAATCATGGGGATGTCAGGCTGGTTTAGTATAGTTTAATCCACAATAATCATCCTAGTTTTGTCACGGTTGATTGCAAGTCCAAAGGAGAGACCTAATGTCTCTAGGCGTGTCAGCACGTGTTCTATGTCATCTTTTGTTTAAACGAGAAGAGTAGTATCATCGGCGTATCTTAAGTTGGATATCTTCTGACCTCCCATTGAAACTCCTTTGTTCCATTCCTCCAAACAGATTCTCATAATACACTCCGTATAGATGTTGAATAGGAGTGGAGACAGTATGCACCCTTGCCGAACACCAGCATGTGTTTGAAATAATTTTGAGCCAACGTCGTCTATCCGTACAGTCGAGCTCCGTCCTCGTAGAGTCGGCAAATGAGACGAACTAGGTGGTTAGGTACTCTCATTTCAATGAGTACGTCCCATAACTTATGCCATTTCACGGTGTCGAAGCCCTTGCCTTGCCTTGACAAAGCAGATATAGAGTGGGATGTTGAACTCTCTAGACTTTTCGATTATCTGTCGAAGAATTAAAATTTTGCTTCCTAGTCCCCCGACCCTTCACGAATCCTGCTTGCTCCAAGGCTATTTCATGATTCAGAAAAGCTTGCAGTTTGATGTTAATGATATGAAGGAGCACTTTGCTGGCGTGTGGCGTGTTTCAAGGCTATAAGTCTGTAGTTGTTACACTTCTTCGTTGATCCCTTCTTGTGCAGTGGTATGAACACGGAGTGTGCACAGTCTTGGGGCTACTTTCCTCTTTCCCAGACGCGGTTGCAGATAGTATGTAGCATATCAACTCCGTATTCGCCCATTGCTGTGAATATTTCTATTTGGATTTTGTCAGCTCCTACAGCTTTATTCCTCTTCAGTAGTACGATTGCGGCTCTAACTTCACTTTTCAATATAGATGGTTCCATATCATTATGTGCAGTTTGTGAGAATGTACACGAATATTACACAATGATATTGTGCTGCTATCAGTAAACAGTTGTACGCAATATTTCCACACCAACAATATCCTCAATTTCTGTTACAGTCACTCCATTTGAGTCTTCGACAGCCCAGGTTTTGGGTTTGAATTGACGAGTTATACTACGAATCTTTATAAATAAGTCTTTTGTTTTGTTGCGCGCTGCTTTTTTTTTCAATTCTAGGCAGACGTTATTAAGATGGTTATTACTATCTCTGCGAGAAGAAGATTGAATCTGTGCACTCATCAAATTCAAATCCTGAATAGATGTACCCTTGGCCTGTCGTGGCGTACTCTAGAATTGATGCATACGGCGTGAATATATATTTATACACTAGGTACACTCGTCAAGTCTGATTACCGATCACGTTTGACTCTATAACATGACGTACGCCACCGAATAAATAATCGAAATAATTTGGGTACTCCCCCCAATGGCCTCCAACCTCCCCTTATAGCCATCCCATGCCTCGCAAATTCTGGTCTGCACCTGAAATTGATCTGTCCGAGTCTAACAGCTTAAATGCTATGATCCCAATACATACTAGTAAATCCGCATTTGATCACCTGATGAATCTCCATCTGCATCTGCTTGTTAGCAGGCCATGTCACGTCCTTGTCGTGCAATACCTAGTTCTATAGATTACCATATAAACTAACACGAGGATCTGCTCGCCATCAGGTCATGTCTCGTACTTCTCGTGCAATACCTAGTTCTATAGATTACCATATTGACTAACACGTGGATCTGCTCGCCATCAGGTCAAGTCTCGTCCTTCTCGTGCAATACCTAGTTCTGTAGATTACCATATAGACTAACACATGGATCTGCTCGCCATCAGGTCAGGTCTCGTCCTTCTCGTCCTAGTTCTGTAGATTACCATAATAATCTTATACGAGGATCTGTTCGCCATCAGGTCTTGTCTCGTCCTCTCGTGCAATACTTAGTTCTATAGCTTAACACAATAATCTTACACGAGGATCTGTTCGCCATCAGGTCTTGTCTCGTCCTCTCGTGCAATACCTAGTTCTATAGATTAACACAATTAATCTTACAAGAGGATCTTGGGTGAAATTATAAGCTGTCTTATCATTTTCATGATACATCTTTCTTGGTCTTGAAATCTATGTCTAGACTTACGGGGGCTTCTAATCTTTGCTCGAATTTGACCTCTGTCTTGAGCGTTGATCCGCACCTCGCTTGCTCCTGGGTATACTGGTACCAAACAAGGGAAATCTGACACCCATCGTGGGTACCCATGGACCGCCCACAGGGACCCCGAGTATCCGGCGATCTACTCATGCTCGGGGCCTTCCACGTGGCCCTGAATGAGACATACTCACCCAGGACGCCCTCCGTCTCCTCGCCTCTAGGATCGCTCCAGCTGGCCAGTCCGAGACGGAAGGCGTAGCACAACTTATTGGAACCGTCCACGTGGACTCTTCGAGGCCGCCAGAACCATATGGACAGGACTCCGAGCCCACTGCTCAAGGAATCAGCAAGCAGCAATCATCTTAAGCCCCGTGCTGGGTCTTACCGGAGGTTAACTTTACCGGCTTTTCTGGGTCTTATCTCTATCTGGTTCTTATCTCTTTACTGGGTCTTACTTCTTTACTGGGTCTAATCTCATCATCATTTCACCCTCGTCTTGGTCTTATATCTACTAGTGATCACTATTATCTATCTAAGCAATGGAAAGGTCTCACCCGAATTCTCGTTGCAATCCTTTCTCGAGCCTTACCACCTGGTCGATAAACTTTCATCGCAGACTCTCCGCAACGAAGCACGTTCTATTATCTATCTAAGCAATGGAAAAGTCTCACCCGAATCCTCGTTGTAATCCTTTCTCGAACCTTACCACCTGGTCAATAAACTCATCGCAGACTCTCCGCAACGAAGCAGCACGTTCTATTATCTATATTAACACTGGATAGATCTCACCCGATTCCTCGTTGCAATCCTTCCACGAACATTACTTCTCTCCGCACCGAAGCACGATTCACCAGAAAACGTAGCCACACCGGAATGTGGCCCCTCAGAACTCCTGTAGGCCGTCGTCTGATTCCGGTATTTTCCATCGGGGTACGTCCAGGTATACAGCCGTCTGGGGTGCTGCTGAAATACTGTATTCATAATGGTGAGATTATTGTCAGCTGCAAATTGGAGTAATCTCTCTTCTCGAGTATTTCTTTGCCTGAGACCATAATTGCCTACAATATTCCGCAAGCCCGCATCCATCCGTGTGGCACCCACTTTCGCGTTAAAATCGCCAAGTACGATTAGCAATTCTCTATTTGGTATTGTTGCTATTGAAGATTCAATGTCATTGTAGAAACTTTCTACGTCTTCATCTTTCGCTGCGCTGGTGCATACACCTGCTTAATATTCAACTAGGTGGGAGATGCACCGAGTTTCATTGTTATAATTCGGTTGCTGACAGGGTTATAACCTAAAACCGCTTTAGTCCATTGCTTGGGAATTGCAATTGACACTCCAGCGTAGCTACTGGAGTTGTCTCCTGAATTAGATGGTATGATTAACTAAGTTTCGGTGGCCACTATTTTTCCAGTGAGTCTCACTTAAACCGGTAATAATGGTGTCGCATCGCTGATCCTCGTGATCCAAGATGTGTAATTTACCCTCATCGAGGAGTCCTCGTACATTCCATGGGCCTATTAGGGTGTTCTTGCGCAATTGGAGTCGTCTTCCAGTAGCATCCTTTCCGGGGGATGCCTCTTTACCTACATCCCCTCGGCCAGTAGCCAATTTCCACTTTGAGTCCCGGACCCCAGAACCCAGAGCGCCGGTCGCTACGCGGATCGTCAGGCACAAGTACATTTCCATTGTCTTGCATAATCAGCGTTCAAATCTCGTGGGAATGGATAATGTAGTAGTATCCCGTTGCTTTCTACATCGCGGTGCTACAGACTCAATATCCGCAGAATTCTGTTAGTGAACCAATTCAGAACATAATATGGTTCCTGCGCTTCCCCACAGTACTGGTGGCTACCACTGCCCTCCACCAGGATCCAGGTACTACGCCCCTGTGGCTTGCCTCCACCGCTGGTTGGACCGTACCAACACTATTGTCTCCGCTCTTCTCCACCGTTGAGGTCTTCACCCGTAACCCTGGGCACGTACTCTGCGTTATACCCCGCAGAACTGGGTCCCTGAAGAACTTCGCCATCTACAAACTCCGGCTTACTGAAGTATAAGATGCCCACCCCCGGGACGTGGACGCGCCAGACAGGAATTGCCCAAGTGAAGAGTAGATAATGTGACTCTAATCCCCCAAGAACCGGGTTAATGACGTGTATGACCCCACGACCAAAGGCTCATTCTCACTAGATGATGACAATAAATAAATTACGGCCTTCAATTCATTTTTCTAAAGATTTTGCGCTAATGCCTTTTTTTAATTTCTTCTGTAGCCGCAACGCAATGCACGCATTCTACCAAAGAGATCGCCGCTTTTAGTTCCGTTTTCAAAAACAAAATTTTCTAGGAAACAGTAATAAGTCGAGTCTTTATTTATGACTAATTGTGCCCACGGCTTTGCCAGTGTGTTTTTCCGTTTTTATTCCGTTTCACGACTACACTTTTCGCTAAAATAATTTCCTATATTTTACGGGAAGAGAATAGACACGTAGCTCGATAAAATTATATTGACACACTACTACTGATACAAAAATACATATTTCCTTCCAAAAATTAGTAAACATAACTTTAAAAAGTTAGTTAAGTGGTAGTTGGCCATAATTCCAGAACCAAAAGTACATTTATATATATTACTAGCTGTACTCGCGGCTTCGCACGCGTGTTCTTTAGGTTCAAAGTAGGTACCATAATGTGCTATTCCAGGACCAATATACCAACATTTGAACAAAATTTCTTCAGCCGTCAAAAATACTTTATCAATTGCTCGGCTTCTAACTCACCGGATTGAGATACCAATTACACCAGATTTTAATAAAACCCTACGCTATCTAACAATAAAAACCGCATCGCAATCGGTTCAGTAGTTTTTACGTGATGCGTGAACAAACAAACATACAGACAAACAAACAGAAAGAAAGAAAAGTTTAACAAAAAAATATGTTCAATACCTTTTTTAAGCACCGAAGAGCATTTTTTTCATTTGAATTCATTTAGTAGTTTGGCGCGGCTAAGATACAGATTGACAGACATACAAACAAAAATGAAAAAAACATACAGTTTAGGCTTCATAATCGAATATAGAGTAATTTCCGAAAAAAACACTATATCTTTAATGTACAGAATTAGGACCCATATCCCACAGGGACCCTTTATTTTTTCGGGACAAAATGTATCCATAATTTTCATAAATATTATAAACTATGCCTGTGCCAAGTTGCATCAACATCCGTCCAATAGTTTCAACGTGCTAAGTGTTCTTTTAAATAATTTTCCACCCCTATCCAGCAGGAACACTTAATTTTTTCGTGATGAAAAGTATCCAATGTCCTACCTTGAAGCGTGAACTCAAATCATACCAAATTTCATTTGAATTCATTAAGTATTTTCGGCGTGGTGCGCTGCCAAGGTACAGACAGACAGAAGGACAGACAGACAGACACAAATTAAAAAAATACAGTTTTGGCTTAAGTATTGAATATAGAACGGCCTCCAAAAATATTTACAATATATCTTTAATTTACAGAATTTGGGACATTATCCCGCAGGAACTCTTTATTTTTTCGGGATAAAAAGTATTCTCAATTTTAATCCATCATATAAACTATAACTGTGCCAAGTTGCATCAAAATCTGTCTAGTAGTTTCAGAGTGGTAAGCGTTTTTTGAAATAACTTTAAACCCCTATCCTGTGGGGACCCTTTCATTTTTCGGGATGAAAAGTAGTCTATGTCCTACCTCGTAGTATGAACTCAAATCATACCAAGTTTCATTTAAATTCATTTAGTAGTTTCGGTGTGATGCCTAGTCAAGATACAGACAGACAGACAGACAGACAGAAAAAAATGTTAAAAAAATACAGTTTTGGCTTCAATATCGAATCTAGAGAAAGGTCAAAAAAAAAAAAAAAACTTCAATGTACAGAATTGGACCCGTTACAGTTTTATTATAAGTATAGATAGATAGTATACTACATTACTTCAAAATGTTCATAGGTTCTTTTTTGACAGGGCAGGCGTGTTTTTTTGGCTTGATTTTAATTATCTTCTTTGTACATACTAATCGATAAACAAAATTCTAAACTAAGATCCTAAAATCACTTTCGCTAAGTAGGTAACCTACTTACTTATTATTATTTTGACCAGGAAACTCTAATAATACCTACCTACTGACATCAAATAAAACAAACCCACAAACCAATTAATCTAATTAAAAACCTAAAATAGGTACTTTTGATAAATTACCCTCGCTCTGGCCTGTGCCTTGCCTGCCTGTCTAGGCTGGCTGCGTTACCAACAATTGACTACAATCGGTTCCGGGTCAACAAAATCATTGAACATAATGTTAGTCTTACCTATGTTAATTTCAAAAAAATAAATTGAGAATCAGCTTGCCTTGCAGGTCTTGCAGCGACTCCACCATGAGGATGATTATCATTGGCAAATCGTGTGAAATGTTCTCGGCATTCTCATTAATGCCCATTCGTTGCCCATCTTTTATGGAGTACTGCTGACATCTCTGGGACGGTTCTGCCAAGTATCAGCTCGAGTCTTTGGATTCAATTGAGAGACGTACTATCAGGCTCATTGGGGATGACACTCTAGTAAAGAGTAAGCTTCAAAGTCTGGCGCATCGACGTGAGGTAGCAAGCCTGTCGGTATTCTACAGATTGCACTATGGAGAGTGTGCACAAGAACTGCACAACCTGATTCCCCCATCGCCTTTCCATCACCGACGACTAGACGATCAGCAAAGCGCCACCCTTTTATGGTTGAAATACCTCACACAAGAACGAAGCGTTACGCTTCTTCATTTATTATAAGAACTGCAAAGGAGTGAAATGCCCTGCCCTTGTCAGTTTTTACGGTAAATTATAACCCAGGTGTGTTCAAGTCAAGAGTGAATAGGTATCTACTAGGCAAGCGTGCTACACCTTCGACCACATCATCGCTTTCCATCAGGTGAGATCGTGGTCAAACGATTGCCTAGTCAGTAATAAAAAAAAAAAGAAAAAAAAACATAGCTTCTTAACATATATTCCAGAGCATTAGTGAACAGTTTTGGGGATAAAACATCCCACTGTCTCACTCTCCTACGCAGTTGGATACTTTTATACGCCATCTATTTTTTTATTTTTTTTTTATAATCTTGAGTTTTTAAGGGAATTTAGTCACTTAGTGACTATGTCAGCCCCGTAAACGTCGATTTATCGCCAGTCCACTTGACAACGCTGCAAGACTCCAGAACCGCCCAGGTTTCAACAGGATCAAAGGCTTTCTCATAGTCCACAAAAGCAATGTACGGGTAGTTTATACTCTTCTGACTTCTGTATAACCTGCCTCACAGTTATTATGTAGTTAACGGTCTCAAATCGTCCACGAAACCCGGCTTGCTCCGGAGGTTGAAATTCATCGTCTTTTTGCGAGATGATTTGTGATGTTCTCGAAAACAAGTCAAAGACGTGACTCAGGAATAGGTGGTACTACCTTGCCGCATGTGCACGAGCAGTATGCGCGCAATGAGGCGTGTTGGCGATATATCGCCACCCGATCACCCACTAGAAAGAAGGTTTTGTCCCCTGTTTTTTTTTGTGTGATTATGAGATCTCAATTTCACTAGGTGGATGTCAGGCAGTTCATTGGTGTAGTGGTGGGTCAGTATTGCACGGGTATCCTCTGTAGTGGTTGGGTCTAAAAGCATGTAAGTCGTACAATTGGCCATAGAAGTCTTCGATCAAAGAGAGGATCTCCGGCTTAGAGACATAAGTAGTACCATTATTGGTCTTTAGTTTCGTCAGATGGGGTCTACTCAATTGCTGGGCGAAGAATTTGGACCCCCGATTTCGCATAGTAAGGTCACGTCGCACCAGCTTACTAATTTTTTTAAAGAGCTCCATTTTTTCTGACGGTTGTCTTGCTATTGTTCTCGACGTTTGTCCATAAACCAAAGAGTCTCATCCGAAATTTATGTTTTTTTTATTTGTATTCGTGCCCGTACGCTGCCGTTGAAAAAAATTAGTAACCTCTTTCCTAAAGATTCCCACAACTTTTTCAAGTTCCTCTTTCACAACATTTGTGATTTCCATGGCAGTGAATCGATTTTCCAAGAGTTGGAAATGGTTTGATCCGACAGCGACTCGGAGGACGTTGGATTGCAGCGTAGACCTCACCAGACGGCATCTGTCAAGCTTGTGGTCGATATTCAGGGAGCCTCGGATAAGCCTTCTGATTACAAAGACAAACTTGAATATGTGTTTTTCTCATGATGAAGTAAATCTGATTAAGCCAACTTCCTCTGCGACTGCGTTTTGAAGACGAAAAAATAACCCTTGTTTTTCAATTAATATTCTGATTCTGATTCTCAAAAGTCAACTAGCGTTTGCTCTACACCCCTAGCGGCCTTACTTTCCGTATTGTATTGTTTTTCATACAAATGAACTGGTCATACACAGGTAAGGAACCTGCATTTTAGTAATATTCATTATCCAGTAGGATTATGATCGTGTTATATTTTTGGAAGATTAGGCATGTGGAATAACCTTCCAATAATATCGCGCTCATTTAGGACCATATATTTTTAACATTATCTCACCCATAATTTAAAAAGCAAATTATACGATTTGATTAGGAAAATAACAGATTCGCTTTGTGACTTCTATTAAAAACCGGATATTGGCTAAATCTAAAGGTTGTCAAGTTCATGGTTACGTGAAGACTCATAACCGCAGAAAGCCGCGCTGCCACGCCGACCGCGCTCCGCGGCGCGCGCGCAACAAACAAGGCGTTAAATCAACGAACACAGGCAACAGTCCTGTGATTCCGGTTATGTACAATTTTATAAAATTAATTACTCTTTTTGGGAATCCTACTCAATTTAGATGAGAGTTTATGTTAATCTCCTTAGCAATGCATGAAGCCGTACCTGTGTATGAAAGCACTGCTGTAATTGTCTTTTAAAATGATCATGTGACACATTATGATAGGATTGTTTGGGGGGCAGAGGGGGCCAAATGCTCCCCTAAAATGAAACGGGGGTTGCCGTGCCCTCTCCAATTTTACTACCTGGTAAAAAAAAGGTTTCTCTGTGCTATGCTTCACAGAGCTTCGTTTTTTCTTAAATGAAAAAATGCTTGCTTAGATGTAAAAAACATTGCCGGAGAGAGCAAGAGCATTAGAATATTTTTTATAACGTTTTTGTTAGTTCCACCTGTATGTATGTTTGTTAGTAACGGAATTTATGAACGTGGTTTTCCCCCCCACCAAATTATACATAAATTATGTAAGTGAAGTTCTATTGAGGATATTTATGAGGATTTATTCATATTTTTTCTCTCAACCTGTGCATAAAGGTGAATCGCGAGTTAGGTATAACAAATTAAAGATCACGAAAACATATTTTGTGCTGATTCTGAGCGGGACACGCGCGGCTTTGTCGCGTGTTTTTTTAGCTGAGATAAAACAGCTTATGTGTCATTTCAGGACCAAAAGTACCTATAAAGTACAAAATATAAAATTTCACTCATCCGTCAAATAGTTTTTATATTAACGATTGCTCGGCTTCTATTCACTGGTTTGAGATACCAAGTACACTAGTTTTTAAACTTTTTTAAGTCAAAACTAGATCAAAAGAGAGTTTTTAAGTGATGCGCGAACATACAAACAAACAGACACGAATTAAAAATATTAAGTTTATTCTTGTTCGTTAGCTTATTTTAAGCCCCCTAGATATTTTGTTTTATTATCTTCTTTATAAGTACAGACTTTTATTACTTACTGCTTAATAAATATTTTATTTATTAACCCCCATACTCGAAAAGAGAGTTTTATAAGTTTAGGGTGTATGTATATATGTATCCGAATGTCAGTCTGTGACATCATAGTTCCCAAACGAATGGATGGAATGGATTTTGATGCATTTTTTCTGTTCGAAAGGACTTCAGCCCTTGGATGTAATAATATAGGTAGATACCTATGTCTAAGCAAGTTGCCATGAAACGGAAAGATCCAAACATAACTTCTGCCAGCGCGAAATCTCCCGTGCCTGGTTGTACGGTCACGGCGACACTTCTATATATTTCTATATAACTATATATTTTTATATAATGTAATATATATTTTATACAATTAGATCCTTCCTAGAACCCTGACGTTCGCTCTGTGCTGCAGTTTAGGGTACCGTTGTGAGCTCCAGAACTTCTTTCCTACAATGTGCCTAATCTTTATTTGAGCACGGACTTTCCAGTTGCTGCAGCCACATTTGTGATTTTTACTCTACGACACGTACAATTAGATCCGGCCCTGGAACCCGCTTGTTCGCTATGTGCTGGAGTTTAGTTTACCGCTGTGAGCTCCAGAACTTCTTCTTTCCAACAATGTGCCTAATCTTTATTTGAGCACGGACTTTCCAGTTGCTGCAGCCACATTTGTGATTTTTACTCTACGACACGTACAATTAGATCCAGCCCTGGAACCCGCTTGTTCGCTATGTGCTGGAGTTTAGTTTACCGCTGTGAGCTCCAGAACTTCTTCTTTCCAGCAATGTACCTAATCTTTATTTGAGCATGGACTTTCAGGCGCTGCAGCTAAATATCTGTTTTTTTTTTCAAATTTACTTTGTCAAGTAGACTTTTTGTAAACTTTTTCATACTGTATCAAATGTTCTTAACGAGATCTTTACAACTGCACCCAAATCAATCAACCATGTCTAAATAGCGAGTTATAACGAATTTAAGATCACTAAAACAAATATTTTTCTTATTTTGCTCTATGCATCCTCCCCCTCTGTCTTTTGATAAAAGTTAAATATTACATCATCGAGCTGATGATGTATAAGCTAAACAAGACATAAGTTCAAAAACTAAAACCCAACTATGGTCGGGTCAAAAATAGCCGATGAAGTCGAATCGATTGATAATACCTCGCTTGTCAAAATCGAACCAAAGGGGCGACGCTATGGTGGAACTTCCACATACCCACATACATAGATACATAGACACATACACACATACATAGGCTGTTAAACTCATTGCCCTTCCCTTGCTTTGCTGTAGTCGGGTAAAAATGACACTAAAAGTAGATCTCTGGAGCGTATAGTTATAAAAGAGAGCCAAATCAAATCAAATCATTTTATTTGTCGGAATGTAGGTAAACAGTTGAAGATGTTCGTTTAAATATACAATTTCCCTTATACATTCTCACCATTAGGCATGCAAATTAATAAATTGAATACAATATAATAAAATTCAAGTCAAAATAAAATACCTATTCCAAAATAATATTTACCATTGATCATTTAAATTAATTTAAATACAGTTCAAATTATTATCATTAAGAAAATCATTAATCGTATAATAACATTTGTCAACAAGAAATAACTTTAATTTATGTTTGAAGCTTACTAAATTACATTGCTTTATGCTCTTTGGCAATTTATTATATATTTTCGGAGCCATACAAAATACACTGTTATGCATTAGCGATGTATTAAACGGTCTTAAGCAGAGTCTGTCTTTGTTTCTCATATTGAACCTGTAAGCTTAATTGAATGAATGAAAATGTCCGAGGTTGTTCTTCAAACTGCTCAACCTCATATATATACATGCATGGTACCGTCAATATTTTAAATAATCTGATATGTGGTCGGCAACTATCTATGAGCTTTATATGAGCTATTGCTCTAACACACCTTTTTTTGGGCTAAGTATACGTCCTGTCTATTAGTTGAATTGTCCCAAAAAATTACTCCATACCTTAATATGGATGCAACACTTCCGTGGTATGCAGTTAATGCAGTTTCACTGTTGACTATCTTCGAATGATGATGCAAAGCGTATGTCAAACTATTAATTCTTTTAACTAAATTATTAATATGACGTTTCCATGTCAGTTGCTTATCTATATGTAATCCTAGGAATTTTGTAGTCTCAGTTTTTTTTAAATTATTATTTTTATTACGTTGAATGACGAGACTGGCAGGTCATTCGCCTGATGGTAAGCGTCACGCCTGTCCATATATGTCTGTTTCATTTATGGATTTATTATGATAGAAGATATACCACTTTTCGTTACGGTCGCTCTTTTAGTCATGGTGGGGTACCATGACTAAAAGAGCGACCGGAGTGATATCTATCGGAGTGATTTTAGAGACGTTTCAAGTCAAAATCAAAACGTAAAATATCACAATTTGTTTGGACCTGTGAGCTTTCAACAACAAGTGACATTTAATGACGAAGCGGAAATCATTATGCTTTATTTATTATGGGGGCGGTCGCCCTTCTTTGGACAATTTTGATCAAAGTTTAAATATGTACAATACAAAGGTCATTCATGGTATATAAAAATTACTCTGTAACAACCAAAATAATTACTATTCTTGAAGCTGATAGCCATAATTTAAACGGTTGTCTGTCATTATCGCTCTAATCTAAACTTAACCACAGAATAAATAATAGTACAAGTACAGAAGGCTAACTGAGTAAAGTCATTACAATAAATAGCGACTCTCGCTACAACGCTATAAAGTGCAATTTAACTCGCACGGCGCTGCCAGCTTTCAATTATATTTACCTAGAAGGCGCTCGCCCACCGCGTGCAGGCTAGAATGCACCGTATCACAACGCGCGAGAACTTCCATTGCTCTAACCGTTTCAGAATCGCTCTGTCCCGTTTTCGCTCGGTAGGGTTGTATTAAGATATGACTAGGTACTTGTACTACTAATTATTCTGTGATATGTTATGACTTAGATATTGTAACAGAATAAATAAGTAATAATGTATTATGTTATTACTTATTATTATAAATTAAAATAGTTCTATTACATACAATGACATTCTTATCAGAATAAACCGACTACCTCATTTTTACTACCTACCTATCCCGTTTTCACAACGCCGATAAGTTTAGTGAGATACCTACCTACGTGTCGTTGGTTGATTATGATTATATCCTATAGGTATTGCACTTTGATGAATAAAGGTGCCTGTCTGAATTCCATGCTTTTTAATGAGTGAAAAATAAATTTCTGCCTACGTAATAAAAGGTATTAAAAGTAGGTAGGTATTATACGAGACATATATTATATAAATTCCTAATTAGTTGTAGGATACTTACTAAGTCAGCACAGTAATTCATTTTCCGATCAACAATACCTACTATAATCAATTATAAAATTACGTTGATCGATTTAATAAACGACTTTATTTCTGCGCGGAATAACCTTAAATATGCGTAGCTTCGGTATGGAACACAAATGAAATAACATAAAACTATAGGAACCTACGTAATAAAAAAATATCAATATCTAACTACATAACTAGGACCTATTATAGGTATTACAATTTATTACCTTTCAATATCCTTTGGAAACGTAATGAATGACAATTCGTCATTTCTATCACTATTCAAACAGCCGAATGCTATGCAGTACTTTCTAACTTTCTTCTTGGTACTCATAATTAAAACACGAATAAATTTTGTTAATAACTTTACGTAAGTAGGTGCTCTATGGCTAAGTACAAGGCGCGCGACTCATCGAGCGCACGCTTGACACTCGACTGAACGGACCCGAATATTGGGTCCTCGAATTTATTTGTACTTGTTGCGGAGTGCGACCGCCCTGCTGTAACAAACGGGGTGCCTTGGGTTCGGAATGTTATTTTATTATATAGTACCAGTATTGCAATCTGATGCAATTAGATTAAGCTTGTGAAGCAATTAAATTTTAATGTTCAGTTGTAGTAGCCGGATACTATCAAATCCTTGCGTCCTGTACACTTCAGTTACAAAGCTCACGTAGCAGCGCCGAGTAAATTCCGAACTGATGGATGATTCTAAAGCTAATTAAATACAGCTTCTGGCTAACAACGGCGTGAACTTTGACTCTGACATGAACTCGTCTGTCCCGAGTATTCATGACGTCACTCCGGACGATATATATGCCGTCGGAGGACGTCCGTCTCCAGTAACGTGCTGACCCTCACCGACGAATCAAAATGAAATACTTTGTAAGTACACTTTCGTTCACTCCTCATGATTGTCCAGATTCTCACTTCATACACTACAATGCCGCGTAGAATATCACTGACCTTATAATACTCGTATCAGTGCAATATTCACTCTTCTCAGTGCGTTTGTCGACCGCCGCGCGCCAGCACCTAGTTAGTACCTACGAGATTACTTTGCCGAAGGAGCGACATTCATTTTTTTTTTAATGTAGGTACTTATAACAAAAGTTAACTGTACTTTAAACAAGGCCCTAATGTTAGTATACAGCCTTCATGTAATGAGTATTGCTTAAAAAAACGTCGTCTAAATGCCTTTTTCTATTTAAAAATATACTAGGTACGTCTTTATATTTTTACCTGACTGAGGAGGGTTATGTGCTTGAGTTGTATGTATGTTTGTTTGTTCGTTTCTTAGGCGCGTTCTACAGCCCAAACGGCGTGTGATGGATTTTGATAAATGAGGCATCATTGGATTCGTCTTAATCACGACAGTGCTATAGAATATATGAAGTGTCAAAAATAATAATATGGCGGCTTGCAATCTAGCTGCCATATTGTATTTACGATTGAACAAAAAATGACTAAAACCTATCGAGTGAGGTATCAAAATGAAGGCCTTTATAAGACATTTCAAAAATATATAATTCTTTAACCTTAATAGTAACAATTGTCTTTCAAGCTTCTTACAACATTTTCAATGTTATGTAAGTAGGTACTATAGTCCAATGTTGCAATTGCAACTATTAAAGTAATATATGTAAGTAAATAAGAAACATTAAATTTATTATTGAGCAGAAATGATTGTTTCCGAGTTATGGATGTTATATTCGTATTTATGTATATTTATCCGTTATCTAGTGCCCATAGTACAGGGTTTCCTAGTTTGGGGCTAGGTAATTGGTGTGAATTGTCTTGAATATATTATTATGATTGTTTACTATTACTTTTGAGGGCATCACACTGCGTCCGTCCGCTGTCGCGGCTGAAAAGCAAAAACCCGACATTGTACGAGAGTTGTTTAAACTTTTATTCAATAGACACACACACATTATACTCACAGTCGGCTTTTAGTATTATTATAATAATTTTTACTTGTTACCGCCGTACTTATACTTTTCATACTTTTGGGACATCAGCCTGTTTCAGAGAGCCATCCAACTAACTTTCTGTACTTCGCCCGATGTGGGATTGTTTGTGTAACACCTAATTGAATATTGTGATTTTCGGACAAGGTTTTTGTTCCGCTTACAATGTTTTTCTTCAACATTTGAGCAAACTCATCAAGTATCATTTGCGCAGGGTCAACTTTAATGTGATTTAATAGGATATTACAAGACGCAAGATTTATTGTTTATCCAGTACCGCTCAAAACATTCAATGTGTATATTTGCAGGTAGTAATCTGCGCCCTGGCGGTGGCCGCCTTCGCTGCCAAAGTCGATGAGACGCTCCCAGAAGCCCGCGGAAAGCGTAGCTTCCTTGGACTCAGTTCTCTAGGATCCGGAATCAGCAGCCATGGATCCGGTTACAGCAGCGGTCTTGGATCCGGCTATGGTAGTAACCTCGGATACTCCAGCTACAACAGCTACAACGGCGGCCTCAACACCTACTCCTCCCCCTCTGTAAGCTACGCGGCACCGTCTGTAAGCTACTCGTCTCCCTCTTACAGTACCTACTCAGCCCCTTCAACGTACACCTACTCAACCCCTTCAACATACACCTACTCAGCGCCTTCGTCATACAGCTACGCTGCCCCGTCTTCATACAGCAGCTACTCTGCCCCGGCTTCGTACAGCAGCTACTCTGCCCCGGCTTCGTACAGCAGCTACTCTGCCCCGACTTCGTACAGCAGCTACTCTGCCCCGGCTTCGTACAGCAGCTACTCTGCCCCGGCTTCGTACAGCAGCTACTCTGCCCCGGCTTCGTACAGCAGCTACTCAGCCCCATCTTCATACAGCTACTCTGCCCCATCATACAGCAGCTACTCCGCGCCTGCCGTGTCGTACGCCGCGCCCGCGGTGTCATACGCCGCGCCGGCAGCGCAGGTGGTCGACTTCAAGAAGGTCGTCAACGTGAACAAGTTCGTGGAGGTCCCGCAGGTCGTCAATGTGCGCAAGGTGGTCTCAGTGCCACAGGTCATCACTGAGCAGAAAGTCGTGTCCTCTCCCAGCTACACCACCTACAGTTCCGTTGGATCCGGATATGGCTCTGGCTACGGTTCCGGCTATGGTTCCGGTTCCCTGTACGGTTCCGGCTACGGGACCGGCTCTGTCAACTATGCCAGCAACTACAACGACTGGTGCTGAACCTCCACCACACTCTAGTCAATATCGAATTGCGATAATGTAAAAGGCTTTAATAAACGACCAATTTTAATTTTTTACCAGTTTTTAATTGGGTTTCTTAATATATAATATGCTTATAAATTTGTTTAATATGTTACTTACCTGTCAGTATTATCTAAATACACAAAAATATGAGAGATTAGCAATCTCTACGTAGGGAATAATAATTGTTTTTCATCCCATCAATTCGAAAAACGCGGATTGGTTCCTCGATAAGTGTTATATAAAAAGATCAAAACCCATTAGGTATTGCCCTCTCTGAAAGTCTTGAATTCTGTTCAATGTTCTGTTTACTGAGTTTTGAATTAGGATCGTGAATATTGTTCGTTGGCTCACTTGTCGCGCTGACTGTATTTAAAAAAAGAATCATGTGATAGTACGAAGAGGAGGAAAATGTGAAAAGCGCGCGAATTACGATATCATCGTCACGGTGACAAGGAATATTGATAGTGGAAAAGCTAAATATTACACAAAAATGCATGTGTAGTGAAAGTATGATACTTAAGGACTACTTACACCTGAAAATACTACGCAATAAATGTGATACAGAATCTATTACCAACTAAATCCCGGGAAATATATTTGGAAGCTTATAATAATTTTATCGAGTGGGAAAATGCAAAGGAAGCGAAGTCTTTATCGGAACCTATTTTCAAGAGTTGGCGGCCAGTACCAATAATGACATTCAAATCCACAAAATAACTATCTCACTGATGTAATGTGCAGTTGTCTATGGACTATCTGAAGGACCATGAATCTGTAATATTTCGCTTATATCAAAGAAGTCCAAAGGGAATAATATAAAGCAGCGGATCTTTGTGGTTGTGAAGTTTGGCTGTGAGAATGATTTTGCAGGTCACTGCTGTGAGGATAAAATAGCATAAAGTAAGAATGAGATAGAATATGCGAAAAAATAATATGCGAGGCAGTTATATTGTCTTATCTTCATGCTGTCTTCATCTTCGATTGCGCCTGAAAAATAGCAGTTTGCGCTTCGACTTGCAGACAACTTCCGAGCCACAAACTTCCGCTGTGGCTACTGTAACTAGTTTATTTAAACTGGCACAGTCAAAGTTTAAATTACTTGTTTAAATTAAGAATCCTTTTTATTCCGAAAAAATAAAGGGTGCCTGCGGGATAGGGGTTCAAAATTATGTTAATTTTAATATTTATTTATATTTATTTATTCATACAAAATCCACAACTTCCACAAGTTTTACATGTATTATCCTTAAAGCTAATACATGTAAAACTTATAACTAAACTTAAAGCCAATGAAGGATTTACCTTTTACGAATACAACTTTGTACAAAAGTTAAAATGAAACGGTACCTCAAAGAAATTAATTTAAAAATATATGTAACAATATGTATAAAATTGCTTTTAGAAGTGTGTATGTACTTGCGTGTGAAAATGTATGTCTAAGTTTGGTTACCTCCCGGCAATGCCCCCGTACTTAACCTCATCGCGATCCTTAATGACAAGGAGAACCTCCCGTTTGAATACAAATTTACTGGTGTGAAAAATAGTAAATTTTGGGCATAATTAGTGGTAGAGTGAGAGACAGAAAAAAAGGGTGTGTCTTGTTCGCTTTTTTGGCACAGAAAATCGCAAGGTTTTTGACGCTAACTCCGGACAATCTATGTAGCCGTTGCACAAACCATGAAGAAGTGACCTGTCAGCTAAACTGCGCCGATTTTCTAGGGCAGTAAGATGATGGTAATAACATGAACCCTGATAATCATAAACCTCATCACGCCCACGATAACACCGATAATTTAAGTGTTTTATAAACCTGCTTTGAATACTCTCTAGGCTATGAATATATATAAGGTACTGCGGATTCCACATCTGACTGCAGTACTCCAAGATGCTTTGAACATATGGGTAGTACAAGACCTTCAGACAAACAATATCAGAGAATAGACGACTAACTCTCAATATGAAGCCCAAGCTTTTATAAGCCTTACCAACCAATAAATCCACATGCTCAGAGAATGAAAGCGTCGTATCTAAAATTCAGTCATATCCAGATTCCTAACAGAATTTACTTTGCCTATCTTAATACCATTAATTTGGTATTCATACATCGTAGGAAGTTTTTCCGCGTAAACGAAACAAATAAGCATTTACTAATATTAATGCCTAAGCGATTCTTTGCATAATATATGGCCAATCTGTCTAGATCTGTTTGTAGGTTCAAAAAATCCAACTGATTCTGAACTTTTATGTAGATTTTGGTGTCATCAGCATACATGAGAAATCGTGCATGTTCCAAACAGTAGCTGATGTCATATAAATACAAAGCATATAAAAGAGGACCCAAAACGGAACCCTGTGGTACTCCAGAAGGGATTTCAATGAAATTCGAGCAGAAGCCACCTTCAACTACCGCCTGAGAGCGGTTGCGCAAGTAGGATTCTGTCCACCTTAACAAGTTGCCTCGAATACCAAGCTCATAAAGCTTATGCAGGAGTATGATGTGGTCTGCGCGGTCAAAAGCCTTCTTAAAGTCCGTATAAATCACATCCACCTGAGAACCTCCTTCCATACGGTTAGTAACATTATGAATAAAAACTCCCAAATTTGTAGCTGTGGATCACCCTTTCATAAAGCCATGCTGTTCTATGGGGATCGAGGTAGATAAAACGGGGTATATACGAGTATGAACCACCCTTTCAAACAATTTACTCAACACATTAAGAATGCAAATGGGACGATAATTTTCAATGGCTGTTCTTGACCCCTTTTTATGAATTGGTACTATATTATAGGCCTGCTTCCAGATGTTAGGAAAATATCCATCTTTAAGACATCGGTTAAGTATTACTGATATGGGAGGACACAACGATACAGCACACTTAACGAAAAATATTGGTGGGATATTATCACTCCCTGCTCCTTTTGTTACGTCTAGATTTTGTAAAAACTTTAAGACCTCTTCATTAAGAACTTATATTTTATGAATAATGGTACGACTAGAGTCACTTGGCTGATTGAGAAGGTCTGCTGCTGGCTTATTAAAATTATTCTCAAAAAAATTATTGAAAGTGGAGCAAATGTCAATCTGTGTATATAGTGGCACACCATCACAAGACATCCGTTGCGGGTAGTTAGAGGTATTTTTTCACTTGGATTTAACGTATGACCAGAAACATTTAGGATTGTTTTTTTTGCTGAGATAAATTAATAAATAACTTGTAGCACTCATCTTGTAGAATCTTTTGTCTTTGCCTAAGCTCAGCAAAGAATAGATAGTCATTGGGATTTATATAGCGCTTCCAATCTCTGTGGGCTTTAGATTTTTCTTTAATTAGATGTATTAGAAGTAACCCAACTATACCAGATAAGATAGACGTAAGTACCAGAACAACACACTTCTAGTATTAGATGATGCGTTATTTTAGCGATTCATTGATGCTTACAAAATCACCACGTTTAAATTGATATTTTACACAAGACTGTGGTTTCAATGGTGCTATCAAAATGTCCGTGGCCGAGATAGAAAAAGCTGGATGAGAAGTGTCCTCAATCACTAGTGGTGAATTTGATTTATGAACACTGACAGGTGTTCAATCGTGACAATCTGAAAATACCAAGTCAAGGGTATTATTACACTTATTAGTAAGCACATTGTATTGAGACAGGCCAAGCATTGAGGACTGGGCAATCAGATCGGATGCCAGGTTCTGAATTTCTGATCCCTTTTTCAATATTATCGGAGCCCCAGTATTCCAATCTATGCATGGTAAGTTAAAATCACCCACAATCATAAAATGTTTGTAATTCTATTCGAAGCTCTATTTTGATGGTCACACAGTCATATTTTCTAAACGGTATAAGATAGAAACAGTTTTTTTTTTAATTGGCAATTAAATATTTATTAGACTACAAAATAAATAAAGCTTGTCAGAATAGAAGTAAAACTAATACCAAAAATTAACACGAATGGTCAAAAACGAGGGCATTTTTCGTATTCTCATCGAGTCACACTTCCCGTTCCAGTATAACATTTGGTTACTGCTTCACCACATTGCAGTGTATTTGTATGTTACTTATACTAAAGTCATCGTAATTAAATACACTTTACACAGAATAGTCTAAAAAAAATTTTTTATATTAATTTTGAATTTATAACTACATATGCGTCAGTCACACGATTTGAGATATTTTAGATTTGCGTAATATAACGGCTGGCAGTTGAACACAACATTAGCACGGTAATGATATCTAAACAGTATTCTATATTCATACAAGCGGCCGGAAAGTGAGTTATACCTACGCGCCTCGTTTCGGTACCCACTCGGTACACAGCCAGTCGCGAATGCGCCGCAGCTCGGTAATGTCGTGGCCGTGGATTATGTAGAAAAAAATGGAGGAAATATTCCGAACGTCATTTAAAACTAAACATATTAATTGTAAAGTAGCTGCAGGTATCTATAACCAAGTGAAAGATATTCCTTTTTGTCCTCGTTGTCCATGTTGCACAAAAGTATTTTGTATTAAACTATTTATCCGAATGCGGATTTTTTATACTATTAAATTTAACAATAAAGCTTTTCGTACGTCTCAGTCGAGGCGCAAAAACTTTTCTGTATCAAATTTATAAGGGTGTATTTTTTTATTAAATCTACTAATTAAAAAAAAACATGTATTTTTATTGAACACTTCCTATTTCATTCACAACGCATTATTAAATACGAGCAAAAACAATCCAGGGGTAGTAATAAGTTCAAAATATGTAGGCAAAATCATATTTTAACAAGAACTTAATTAAAAACTACATCTCATGATCTTAAATATTATAAATAATAATAATTTAATACTATATTCCACATATTTACATTTATTTCTGGAACACAAAGTCAAGGCCATATGAACACAAAATCGAATGTATTTACTCAAAAAACTATTTATTCTCGAAAAACTGCTGAATCAATTTTGATACAATTTATATGGGAACATCCGGAGAGTAGCCACTCTGAATTTCGTCCAAATGGCCTGCACAATTAACATTTTTAGGAACTGAATGGTGGGATAAGGCTACGTGCACGGGGCTGTGGTCTAGACTACAGTTGCACCTCATACCGCCATTTGATTCCTAAATATGTTCATTGTGTAGCCATTTGCACGAAGTTCAGAATGGCCACGACTTATCGGCCGTACTGTACATATTCAGGCACAGCGACAAGCGGCTGTTCGTAAAGATGCGTAGGGGAATCAACCGTGTATCCCAAAAGGTAAAGAGTTACGAATGGTGTTATAGTTTTCAAAATGGTAATAAACGTGACTAATAGGAGAATTTTATATTTGTGCAATTTGTGAGTCAATTATGACAGATATCGTTCGAATATGCAACTAGGTTTCATACAAAATTTAGTTCGCAGTCTTTCGTTCCTTTCCTATTCGGTGTATTTGTACAATAACTGTTTCCAAAGAAAACCCCACATTTGCATGTTGCTCCTGCAGTGGCCTTAATATGTACGCAGCCAGTTTAAAGATTTCCAAAATGTACGCCAGGTAGAATATGACACCACCGGCTGGAAGCGTGCACAAAACAATGTACTTTTTGCAGGAACTTCAAAGTCAGTGGATCCTGGATGGTGCATAATATTCCAACCACGAATTGAGCATAGCCATTCTTGCATCATGACTTGATGAACATTATCTGATGACTAGACTACCTGGAAAGACTAATAGTGAAGAAAAGATTGCAGGAAAAATACATAGAGGCCGAAGTCAAAAATTGTACTGACCACAACAGTAAGGAATGTCAGTCAATGTTGCACTCCACAAAGACGAAGATCAGAAGCAAGTGGAGAACTTAGATGCATTCATTGGAAGGAGACACGATCCTCAACAACGAATGAACGACTGATGGGGAGACGTAAGGCAGTGAGCCACTGATATGGGGGGTTCAACAACAAGATCTCGTGTTAGTTCTGTCAAAATCAAAAACAATCCAGTCTTTCGTGATGATATTGTGTATCAACCACAAATCATCCACTCAAGCACACACCATTTGTTATCACTCGTTTGTTGGGCGGTGAGGACTCAGTCTTTTTTTAAGCTTTATTGTTCATACACTATATGTACCTACTCGTATTCTGCGGCGAAAGTGTTTCAATATCGGAATATTCACGAATTAGGGGAATCTAGTTATTTTCAATATTCGAGCCCACTTCTAACAAGATCAATAATTCGAAAAAACAAAATTCAACTCTGAGTCGTCCGCAACGGAAAGGAGGATGCCAGGTTTCGGCTTCCAAGACTTTTTAATATTAAATGCCACGCACACGAAATCTATTCACATTATTGATTATATAAAATAATTTAATTAATTGTTATTAAAACAATAACATTCTGGAACTGTTATTAAAATAAAAACAAATAATATGAATAGAATTGACCGGAAATAGCTGTCGAAGACTTTTAAAAGTTAAATACTGCGGTCACGAAAACTATCCATATTATTGACCATATAAAATAATGTTATTAATTCTTATTGAAATAATAACTTTCGGGAACAGTTATTAAAAAAAATAGGAATTAAATAGGATAGAAATGACCGGAAATTGCTGTGTATTGATACTAATTACGAATCATAGTCTTCACTATAACTCGTAATTAGTGCAAATAAACTATTAATAAATCGACTGAAAAATAATCTACAGGCTATCTTAGTTTATTCTAATAGAAATCATGTCAGTATATTATTTTATGATATTAGAAATAAACAACAATAGACGCATATGTATTTTTTTATCCTGCTTATACGTTAATTCATTATTTGTTGTATAAATGTTTCAGTGGTTTAGGTACCAAGCTCGTGACTAGAGCCGAGAAGGCCCAGGGTTCGATTCTCAGATTGGGTACCTAAGTGCCTACTACTATAGTAGGTATAAGTAGGTAAAAATACTTTATAAATGATATTAAACATGATCGTAAAGTGCAGGTACCTACATAATTAATTATCAGTTTAATATTAGATTTCAATAATTATCTTGGTTATATTATTTCTTCAAGTATAATACCTACTTTTATTAGTTAATTGTACTGTTATTTATTCTGTGGCTATGGTTTACATGCTTCCATATTATTGCAAATTAAGAAATACGAACTTATATAATGTAACAATTTAAATCCGTTAATGTAGATAAATATAGCTCTTCGGGTATGTAACTTTGAATAAGTTGTTAAAAGGTTGGGTATACTATATTTACTACATCAACTGTAAAGTAGAATATAAGTGACCATTGAAAATACATATGTATTATGCCTGAAGAAGTTATTTACTACAAATGTAAAGTAGAATATAAGCGACCAGTGGAAAATACAAGCATTTTATACCTGATGGACGAATTTTATTACACAGTAGTGAAAAACATCGTTAGAAACATCGTATGAACGGGATAAGTCTGTTGCATCAAAATTGGTTCAGCAGTTTTTCGGGAATAAATAGTTTTTTTGAGTAAATCCATTCGATTTTGTGTTTATATTGCCTTGATTTTGTGTTTATCTCTAAGATTTCTATACCGATTTAAATGCTTGTTTTTTTATTCAAAAGGATTTGTCCTGATGAATCCCCTCGTGTTGAGTGTTGTGTTGAATGCTGTCTTGTGCTGTGTTGTGCTGTGTTGTGCTGTGTTGTGCTGTGTTGTGCTGTGTTGTGCTGTGTTGTGCTGTGTTGTGCTGTGTTGTGCTGTGTTGTGCTGTGTTGTGCTGTGTTGTGCTGTGTTGTGCTGTGTTGTGCTGTGTTGTGCAGTATTTCTCCTTAACCTCCATATAGGTTATTTATTCCTCCTATTATCTGAGTCCTCTACACGCTAGAGACATAGATACTATTATATTTTCTTACCTCTACTTTTAAGGTGTAGTCTACACGTTAGACACTTTAATTTTAAACACCCTAAATGTAATTGACTCTTAAAGTTTTCCTAGTTCAACTCTTTATCTAGTAACTTTTAATTGTATTTGAAATATTATCTTTCTTAAATGCCCTTTATTCTCTTTGAACTACATTGACATATACTTACTACTTGACATTTTTTACATAACATTTTCATTATCCTTGACTTTAACTTACAACTTTGACTTTAACTTACTACATTGACATTAACTTAGTCAAGTCCTCATACATTAACTCTTACTAGACGCTTTATCTCTCTGTTCATAAACTTTTTATAGATGTTGAGTAAGTGTTCGTCTTTGCATACGGAGACATTGTCTATGCCCTGGCATCTAGTTATGTTACTCGGAGACTGTCTGCCCTACAAATGACCACTTCCTACTTAACAAACAAAAAGGTTATGACAAGACTATACACTTTAAAGTTTCTTAGTAATCATTTTTAAACTACAGTGTAAGCATCTTAAACTTTTTAAAGCTTCTATATAAGCATCTTAAAGCTTCCTTGTAGTATTTCACTATCACTATTCTTAAACTTGACTATTCTTGACTATTGAACTCTTCACTTGATATTCATTTTGACTTTAACATTAATCTTGACTTTAATTATGACTTTAACTATTGAATTTTAAACTTTAACATTCTTGACATTAATTAAATTTGACTTTAATCTTGACCTTAACTAATTAACTTTGATTTTAACATTTATTTTGACTTTAACTATTGAATTTTGACTTGGATACTTATTTTTTGCGTGGGCTCGATTTAAATTTAACCTAAATATTTAACTGATACACTTAACCTCTCTTTCTTCGGCAAGTTTTTCATACAACTATCTACAATTCGGTAACTTTTTGCTATAACTATCTACTTTATTTTTGAATTATTTAATCACTTTTAATTCTTAAAAACTTTAATTTTTTATAAAATTTCAAACTCTCCATTTGAACTTAAACATCTAAAGTTAATATTCAATTATTCTATTTATTTTTTAAATAATATTCAACTTTTACAATTTTTTCTTAATTTTATTGAACTCTTTAACATTTTTAAAATACTATTGCACTATATTCAATTATCTAAATTTTTCTTATTCTTAACCTCTCAACTTCTTAATCTTACCTCTCTTTTATCTCAATTTCATAATTTTTCAAAATTTTATTTAACCTTACATCTATTTAATCTCTTTTTACTTAACTCTCCAATTTTTCTAAATTTGTCTCTTATATTCTTGATAACTAATTTTAAATTTTCACTCTTTTAAATTGAAATACTACATATTGTAAATATTATTTTCTAAATAATTGTTAGGGCCTTCAAACTTAAACTTAAACCTCATGGCAATTTTTATCCATTTAACTGTAAATATTCTTAATTTTATTCAGGTGCGGGTAAAGACACCTTAAAAACAAGCCTTCGCTAGTAAATTGAGTATGCGTCATCAAATGTGAACCATATCTCATTTACTTTTAAACTTTAAACTTAAACTTTAATCGGGTTTCTTTAAACTTGAACTTGAACTTGAACCTTCATTGGGTTTTCTTTAAACTGCGCGGTACCAACTCATTAATCTAAGCCTCTAATGTACTGTATATACTGTTTTTTAATGGTTTTCACACAGGTGCGGCTAACGACACCTAATTAAATAAAAAAGCCTTCGTTAACCATATTGAATAATTCCTTGTGGAGTATGCGTCATTAAGTGTGAACCATATCCCCTCCGTATGAATATATGTGTCTGTTTATGTAAGATGAAGTGTGATTGATTGTGTGAATCGTCAAGGTCTTGTTCCTAACCACAAAATTTTCACTGGAGCGAAAAATTTCCGGGGTTTTTGGGGAAATGTAGTATTTCGTTTTATGTTTAAGTACTTACGATTCTTTTGTGGAGCTATAATCTTATCAATTATCTTTCTATCTAACTCTTCTTGACCTCCAATTATACCTTTTGAGTGGATGGTAGTGTTTTAAAGCTGTATCTGTTACGATGATTGATTAATCTTAGGTTTCTCTTCTTCAACTCTGTAAAAATATCATTTATGTTTACACAATATTATAATTTTACAGTAAAAAATATATTTTGAGATGATAGGAGTAGTTATCTGATGAATAATCCCTTATAACTCTTGTAAATGTCCTATAATCGGCCTCAAGTATTTTGCCATAATATAGTCTGACCTACTTTAGTAATGTATAATTTTTAACTAGAAATAGTATGAATATTGAATCAGAATTATCGAAATTATATATAACTACCTCCAGATATCCTCTAAAAACACGTTACGTACCTCGGTATTATGTATTTTCATAGAACAACATATTATCTGTTCATACTATTAGTTTTTGTAGGTAAAATAATTTCCAAAATTGGTTACGTTCAGAGTCAGATTTTAGATAATTTGATATATGAGGTATTATTGTCTGTAATTCTTACCTTACCTTGTTAGTTTATTGCATAAATACTGATTTACAAGTTAATTTGTTAAAATTCTTGAAAATGATATTTTTAATCATAAATGTAGCCTTGATTTTTCTTATTCTTCGGAGTTCAATATTATTGTTGAGGGACGGCTACAGGCTGACAAAATTGCATTTTTAGTTTATTTCATTTTGACAGAAGTCGTCAAATAGGCATCTGTTGTCAACTTTGTTCTCTTAAATTTTATAATTCGAATGTAAATCTTAACTGACCTCATTTAATTCTGTATCGAGTTACTGCTCATTGATAAATATGACTTTTATTACAAAGTTCTTTTTTCAAGCCTTTGAAAGTCTTCCTTTTAAATGAAAGCAGATTGGGGGTCAGAGTAGATCTAGACTTCTAGTAAAGAAGTTATAAAATAATATATAAAAGAAATTCCATTTAAGATATTTTGACCTTTTCTAAAATTCATGTTTATAGTGTTTTAATTAAATAAACCGAGTCAAAATTTTAAAAGTATTCGTTATTAAAGTGAAGAATTCTCCAGTTGATGAACTATTCTCCCTAAACACATAGATTTTAGAAGAGCTATCAGACTGCGACTCAACCACACTCCACCAGCTACAACGGCTTCACCAGGGAGGTAATATACCGTACCCTGAAGATCTTCGAAGGAGAGACGTCTACCGAACATCCAGACGGATTCAATTCGAAGGGAGCTCGTCTGATCTGGTATGGGAGTTAAACTGCCTTTAGGCACCTGCTTCATCCCACAGATCTTCGAGAATTAAGACGACTCCAGGACCAATTCTACCACATCGCCGAAATTGAAGTTGGAGACCGAAACTCCTCATCGGACCGTGAGCCTACTTCGAGGCAGTTGAAAACGAATTGCTGCCTTCCTCTCCGGGTTGCTGATCTCCTCTCCGGGTTGCTGATCTCCTCTCCGGGTTGCTGATCTCCTCTCCGGGTTGCTGAACTTCTCTCCGGGTTGCTGATCTTCTCCCCGAGTCGCCGTCCTCCTCACCGAGTTGCCGCCTTCCTCCAGTTCCTGTTACTACGATAGAAAATTTACTTCAATAACATATTAATACTTGCTTATTTAAAAAAAATAAATATAGGAAGCCTCCCCTTATAGGATAGGTAAGCCTTCAACTTAATATATTTAGGGAAATCTGATAGGAAGGCTTTAGAGTCCAAATTCTTTAACCTTTATGAGTCTGGTCTTTAAACTTTATTTCCTTTGACTGATTTGGATAATTCTATGGATTACCTCAATGATCTATAGCTTATTCAAGATAGTAGAGTACCTAGAGGTAAACCTCGCGTTTTCCCTCTGGTTAATCTATAAAGATATCTTGGAGTAATTCTTTCATTTTTAATAAACAGATCTTCAACATATCTTGAAGAACCTCGTGTCTTGTCATTAAATTTAAAATCAAAGAGTATTAGTTATTAGTATCTATTCTTTAATTTTAATTTTTGTTCGTCGTAACGTATGCAATAGCCAGGTTAATGTCTCATGTTCACGAGGTTTTATGCCCTAAAAAGCATAAATCCCCATCCATCATTTTACGGCTTCCTCTAGTGTGGCAAAACCATTGACATAGGACGATTAGGACTTCATACCCTCTAGTGGGCTTAACATAGAGGTAAGCGTAATTTACAATCTTGCAAACTGAAAGATAGCGCCTTACCTCTACGGTCCATTAGTCGTAGACTAAGGTTTAACATAACATAACATAACATACATAACACAACACAACACAACACAACACAACACGGCACGGCACGGCACGACACGGCACGACACGACACGGCACGGCACGGCACGGCACGACACGGCACGACACGGCACGGCACGACACGGCACGGCACGGCACGGCACGGCACGACACGGCACGACACGACACGACACGGCACGACACGGCACGACACGGCACGACACGACACGACACGGCACGACACGGCACGACACGGCACGACACGGCACGACACGACACGACACGACACGGCACAACGCAGCACGACGCAGCACGACACGGCACAACGCAGCACGACGCAGCACGACGCAGCACGACGAAGCACGACGAAGCACGACGAAGCACGACGAAGCACGACGAAGCACGACGAAGCACGACGAAGCACGACGAAGCACGACGAAGCACGACGAAGCACGACGAAGCACGACGAAGCACGACGAAGCACGACGAAGCACGACGAAGCACGACGAAGCACGACGAAGCACGACGAAGCACGACGAAGCACGACGAAGCACGACGAAGCACGACGAAGCACGACGAAGCACGACGAAGCACGACGAAGCACGACACAGCAAGTCACAGCACGACGAAGCACGACACAGCAAGTCACAGCACGACGAAGCACGACGAAGCACGACACAGCAAGTCACAGCACGACGAAGCACGACACAGCAAGTCACAGCACGACACAGCATGACGCAACACGACACAGCAAGGCACAGCGCGACACAGCGAGACACAGCGCGACACAGCGCGACACAGCGCGTCACAGCATGACACAGCGCGACACAGCGCGTCACAGCACGACACAGCACGACACAGCACGACACAGCACGACACAGCACAATACACAATACTTCAAGAATATTTAAAAAACATGACTACCGGAACGTCACATGAAGGTGGTGCCACCTGGCAATCGTTGCATGATTCTACTCGAAAGGGTTCCATCATTTTGTTGTTGAGTTCTTTTGACTTCTTTCCAGCTCCATCATCTGACCCTAGATAAAACATAACACCAGGGGATTCATCAGGACAAATCCTTTTGAATAAAAAAAACAAGCATTTAAATCGGTATGGAAATCTTAGAGATAAACACAAAATCAAGGCAATTTAAACACAAAATCGAATGGATTTACTCAAAAAAACTATTTATTCTCGAAAAATTGCTGGACCAATTTTGATACAACAGACTTATCCCGTTCATACGATGTTAGCACTACTGTGTAATAAAATTCGTCCACCAGGTATAAATATAAAAGAGTTAGTTATGTTAAGAGTTGAGTTATGTTGTGTTATGTTCCGGTAGTCGGTTGCTTGTATTTTCCACTGGTCGCTTATATTCTACTTTACATCACGACACAGCAAGACACAGCACGACACAGCACGACACAGCACGACACAGCACGACACAGCACGACACAGCACAACGCAGCACGACTTAGCACAACACAGCACAACACAGGACAACACAGGACAACACAGCACAACGCAGCACGACACAGCACGATACAGCACAACATAGCACCACACAGCAAGAAGGTTGGGTATACTATATTTACTACACCTATATTTACTTTTTTTAAAGTTTTATTAAAAAAAAAAAAAAAGTAAAAAATAATAGATTAAAAATTAATTCTTACATTTTCAAAATAAATAATATGTACAAGCTCATTCATTAAATTAATGATTATCTCAATATGTAATTATTAAAGAGTTAACAATAAAAAAAAAGGATAAACTTAACCTAGATACATAACTTCCGAGGAATTTCGACGCCAGCAAAGGTAATAAATTAACGTATATATATGTATAATATATATATATATATATATATACCCAAACACAACACAGGAAGAAGGTTGGGTATACTATATTTACTACACCTATATTTACTTTTTTTTAAGTTTTATTAAAAATATTATATTTTTTGTAAAAAATAATAGCAACACAACATAACATAAAAAACATTACACAAGACAGCACAGCACAACACAACACAACACAGCACGACACAGCACGACACAGCACGACACAGCACGACTCAGCACGACACAGCACGACACAACAAAACACAGCACAACACCGCATAACACAGCACAACACAGCACGACACAGCACGACACAGCACGACACAGCACGACACAGCACGACACAGCACGACACAGCACGACACAGCAAGACACAGCAAGACACAGCACGACATAGCAGGACACAGCACGACACAGCACGACACAGCACTACACAGCAAGACACAGCACAACACAGCACGACACTGCAAAACACTGCACAACACCGCACAACACCGCACTACACCGCATTACACAGCACGACACAGCACGACACAGCACGACACAGCACGACACATCACGACACAACACGACACAGCACGACACAGCACGACACAGCACGACACTGCACGACACAGCACGACACTGCACGACACAGTACGACACTGCACGACACAGCACGACTCAGCACAGCGCAGCACAACACAGCACAACACAGAACAACACAGCACAACACAGCACAACACAGCACAACACAGCAAGAAGGTTGGGTATACTATAATAACTACACCTATATTTACTTTTTTTTAAGTTTTATTAATAAGTATTATATTTTTTATAAAATATAATAGCTACACAACATAACATAACAAAACATAACACAACACAGCAAAGCACAACACAGCACAACACAGCACGACACAGCACGACTCAGCGCGAAACAGCACGGCACAGCACAACACTGCACGACACAGCATGATACAGCACGACACAGCAAAACACAGCACGATACAACACGAGTTATCAAAACACAGCACTACACCGCATAACACAGCACAACACAGCACGACACAGCACAACACATCAAGAGGCAGCACAACACTGCACGACACATCACGACACAGCGCGTCACAGCACGACAGAGCACGACACAGCACGACACAGCATGACACAGCGCGACACAGCACGACACAACGCGACACAGCACGACACAACGCGTCACAGCACGACACAGCACGACACAGCACGACACAGCACAATACAGCACAATACAGCACAATACAGCACAACACGGCACAACATAGTAGAACAAAGCACGACACAGCAAAAAGGTTGGGTATACTATATTTACTACACCTATATTTACTTTTTTTAAAGTTTTATTAAAAAATATTATATTTTTAGTAAAAAATAACAGATTAAAAATTAATTCTTACATTTTCAAAATAAATGATTGGTACAAGCTCATTAATTAAATTAATGATTATCTCAATATGTAATTATTAAAGAGTTAACAATAAAAAATAGGAGAAACATAACCTAGATACATAACTTCCGAGGAATTTCGACGCCAGCAAAGGTAATAAATTAACGTATAGTAATAAGTTCAAAATATGTAGGAAAATCCTATTTTAACAAGAACTTCATTAAAAACTACTTCTCATGATCAAATATTATAAATAATAATAATTTAATACCATATTCGGGACAATTCCACAGCAGTTACCTAGCCTTCAACAAGGATACAACACAACACAACACAACACAAAATAACATAACATAACAAAACATAACACACACAACACAACACAGCACGACACAGCACGACACAGCACGACACAGCACGACACAGCACGACACAGCATGACACAGCACGACACAGCACGACACAGCACGGCACAGCACGGCAAAGCACGACACAGCACAACACAGCACGACTCAGCAAAACACAGCACAACACAGTACGACACAACACGACACAGCACAACTCAGCACGACACAGCACGATACAGCATGACACAGCAATACACAGCACGACACAGCACGACATAGCAAAACCAGCACAACACAGCACAACACAGCACGACACAGCGCGTCACAGCATGACAGAGCACGACAGAGCACGACACAGCACGACACAGCATGACACAGCACGACACAACATGACACAACATGACACAGCAAGGCACAGCACGACACAGCACGACACAGCATGACACAGCACGACACAGCATGACACAGCATGACACAGCATGACACAGCATGACACAGCACGACACAGTATGACACAGCGAGACACAACGCGTCACAGCGCGACACAGCGCGACACAGCGCGTCACAGCTCGACACAGCATGACACAGAACGACACAGCACAATACAGCACAACACAGCACAACACAGCTGAACACAGCACGACACAGCAAAAAGATTGGGTATACTATATTTACTACACCTATACTTACTATTTTTTAAGTTTTATTAAAAAATATTATATTTTTAGTAAAAAATAATAGATTAAAAATTAATTCTTACATTTTCAAAATAAATGATTTGTGCAAGCTCATGAATTAAATTAATGATAATCTCAATATGTAATTATTAAATAGTTAACAATAAAAAAAAAAAACATAACCTAGATACATAACTTCAGAGGAATTTCGACGCCAGCAAAGGAAATAAATTAACGTCTAGTAATAAGTTCAAAATATGTAGGCAAAATCATATTTTAACATGAAATTAATTAAAAACTACATCTCATGATCTTAAATATTATAAATAATAATAATTTGATATTATATTTGGGATAATTCCACAGCAGTTACCTAGCCTTAAACTAGGATACAACACAACACAACACAACATAACATAACATAACATAACATAACAAAACATAACACACACAACACAACACAGCACGACACAGCACGACACAGCACTACACAGCACGACACAGCAAAACACACCACAACACTGCACAACACAGCAAAACACAGCACGACACAGCACGACACATCACGACACTACACGACACAGCACGGCACAGCACGACACAGTACGACACTGCACGACACAGCATGACACAGCACGACACAGCAGAACGCAGCACGACACAGCACGACACAGTACAACACAGCACAACACAGCACAACACAGCACAACACAGCACAACACAGCACAACACAGCACAACACAGCACAACACAGCACAACACAGCACAACACAGCAAGAAGGTTGGGTATACTATATTTACTACACCTATATTTACTTTTTTTTAAGTTTTATTAAAAAATATTATATTTTTAGTAAAAAATAATAGATTAAAATTTAATTCTTACATTTTCAAAATAAATGATTTGTTCAAGCTCATTAATTAAATTAATGATTATCTCAATATGTAATTATTAAAGAGTTAACAATAAAAAAAAGGAGAAACATAACCTAGATACATAACTTCCGAGGAATATTCGACGCCAGCAAAGGTAATAAATTAACGTATAGTAATAAGTTTAAAATATGTAGGCAAAATGATATTTTGACAAGAACTTAATTAAAAACTACATCTCATGATCATAAATATTATAAATAATAAAAATTTAATACTATATTCGGGACAATTCCACAGCAGTTACCTAGCCTTCAACTAGGATACAACACAACACAACATAACATAACAAAACATAACACGACACAGCATGACACAGCACGATACAGCACAACACAGCACGAAACAGCACGACACAGCACGACACAGCACGACACAGAATGACACAGCACGACAAAGCACGACAAAGCACGACACAGCACGACACAGCAGGACACAGCACGACACAGCAAAACACAGCACAACACCGCACAACACAGCACAACACAGCACGACACATCACGACACAGCACGACGCAGCACGACACAGCACGAATAAATTTAAAAATGATATTTTAACAAGAACTTAATTAAATAATACATCTCATGATCTTAAATATAATTAATAATAATAATTTAATACTATATTCGGGACAATTCCAAAGCAGTTACCTAGCCTTCAACTAGGATACAACACAACAAAACATAACATAACAAAACAAAACACAACACAGCACAGCACAACACAGCACAACACGGCACGACACAGCACGACACGTTACGACACAGCACGACACAGCACGACACAGCACGAAACAGCACGAAACAGCACAACACAGCACAACACAGCACAACACAGCACAACACAGCGAGACACAGCGCGTCACAGCGCGACACAGCGCGTCACAGCACGACACAGCACGATACAGCATGACACAGCACAATACAGCAGAACACAGCACGACACAGCAAAAAGGTTGGGTATACTATATTTACTACACCTAAACTTACTTTTTTTATAGTTTTATTAAAAAATATTATATTTTTAGTAAAAAATAATAGATTAAAAATTTATTCTTACATTTTCAAATTAAATGATTTGTACAAGCTCATGAATTAAATTAATGATTATCTCAATATGTAATTATTAAAGAGTTAGCAATAAAAAAAAAAGAAACATAACTTAGATACATAACTTCCGAGGAATTTCGGCACCAGCAAAGGAAATAAATTAACGTCTAGTAATAAGTTCAAAATATGTAGGCAAAATCATATTTTAACAAGAACTTAATTAAAAACTACATCTCATGATCTTAAATATTATAAATAATAATAATTTAATATTATATTCGGGACAATTCCACAGCAGTTACCTAGCCTTAAACTAGGATACAACACAACAAATTACAACGAAATTTATTTCATCTTGTGAAATTTGTCTTACTTATAAACATTTTGATTTTTGATTTTGTGTTTATCTCTAAAGATAAACACAAAATCAAGGCAATATAAACACAAAATCGAATGGATTTACTCAAAAAACTATTTATTCTCGAAAAACTGCTGAACCAATTTTGATACAATTTATATGGGACCACCCGGAGAGTAGCCACTCTGAATTTCATGCACATGCTGTGTTGTGCTGTGTTGTACTGTGTTGTGCTGTGTTGTGTTGTGTTGTGTTGTGTTGTGTTGTGTTGTGCTGTGTTGTACTGTGTTGTGCTGTGTTGTAATGTGCTGTGTTGTGCTGTGTTGTGCTGTGTTGTACTGTGTTGTGCTGTGCTGTGTTGTGTTGTGTTGTGTTGTGTTTTGTTATGTTATGCGTAGGGGAATCATCCGTGAATCCCATAAGGTAAAGAGTTACTTGAGAGGGAGTAATGGTGTTATAGTTTTCAAAATGGTAATAAACGTGACTAATAGGAGAATTTTATATTTGTGCAATTTGTGAGTCAATTATGACAGATATCGTTTGAATATGCAACTAGGTTTCATGCAAAATTTAGTTCGCAGTCTTTCGTTCCTTTCCCATTCGGTGTATTTGTACAATAACTGTTTCCAAGGGAAACCCCACATTTGCATGTTGCTCCTGCAGTGGCCTTAATATGTACGCAGCCAGTTTAAAGATTTCCAAAATGTACTCCAGGTAGAATGTGACACCACCGGCTGGAAGCGTGCACAAAAGAATGTACTTTTTGCAGGAACTTCAAAGTCAGTGGATCCTGGATGGTGCATAATATTCCAACCACGACTTGAGCATAGCCTTTCTTGCATCATGACTTGATGAACATTATCTGATGACTAGACGTAAGGCCGACTACCTGGAAAGACTAATAGTGAAGAAAAGATTGCAGGAAAAATACACAGAGGCCGAAGCCAAAAATTGTACTGACCACAACAGTAAGGAATGTCAGTCAATGTTGCACTTCACAAAGACGAAGATCGGAAGCAAGTGGAGAACTTGGATGCATTTATTGGAAGGAGACACGAGCCTCAACAACGAATGAACGACTGATGGGGAGACGTAAGGCAGTGAGCCACTGATATAGGGGGTTCAACAACAAGATCTCGTGTTAGTTCTGTCAAAATCTATTAAAAGGATCGGTCGCAGAGAAATTTGCCTGCTCTATGAGAATTTTAAAGACGTTCAAACAAACCCCGCGGTTCAACATCCCCTTCTAATCCTGCCATATCATTACGGCGATGACTCGCCAAATATTACCAATTACAAGGGACACAACGCAGACTACGCCGTGCACCACAATAAGTAACAATTTTACGCGCCATTTGCCGCCCGGCTCGGCAAAAGCCCTGCATCCCTGCATAATTATTCATTACTTGGTCTGGGGGCTTAGTTAAATCTTGTATGTACATACTTACATAAATACAAGATTTCTAGTTTCTATCTACCTACGCTACACACTTCTTTTCGTGTCGGTTTTCAGTAAAAAAATCCAGACTTTCGTAAAGATAAGTAGTAGGTCCCCAAATCAAAGGGCATCAACAAGTAAAATTATTAATTAAGCCACTCTGAATTTCGTGCAAATGGCTGCACAATTAACATTTTTAGTAGCTAGTAGGTGTTAAGCTCACAAGATTGTTGCGTGGATATGTTTTCCAGAACAGTATCACTTTTTCGAAATTACCAATGTTATAATAATGCAAAAATACAACATAAGGAAAGAGTGTTTTGAAAGTGGTGCCAAACCGAGCCATAATTATTAATATGGTTAAGCTTATTCAAAAAGATGATGTCTGAAACGGCTTCCACCTACCTACGTACTAAATTTCATCCAAATCCGTTCAGCCGTTTAAGCGTGAAGAAGTAACAAACGTATATACACACATACACACACACACAAACACACACATACACACACACACACAAACATACACACCCTATTACATACAAACTTTCGCCTTTATAACATTAGCGTGATTATTTTTGCGGGCGGTCAGCTCGTATTCAATAATTTTGTGTTTGTGTGTGTGTATATATGTTTGTTACTTCTTCACGCTTAATCACCAGACCCTGGATACCCGATAAAACTAGAGAACTCATCAAGATAAACCAACAACGTTTTTTTAAGTGTCTGTGGTGGATATACGAGTATAGTCCCGTAAGCATTCTTTTTGAGCCTTTGTTTCCACTTTTATTACACTTTTCCTGATATTTAATTTTAACCTGGAAGCATGTAAACCATAGCCACAGAATAAATAACAGTACAAGTAACTAATAACAGTAGGTATTATACTTGAAAGAGCTAGATATTGTTTAAGAAGCAACTCTGGGGAACTTAGCCGTACTTGGTACGATTCTGCAAATTAAGAAATACGAACTTATATAAAGTAACAATTTAAATTTAAATCCGTTAATGTAGATAAATATACCTCTTCGGGTATGTTACTTTGAATAAGTTATTAAAAGGTTGGGTATACTATATTTACTACACCTATATTTACTTTTTTTAAGTTTTATTAAAAAATATTATATTTTTAGTAAAAATTAATGGATTAAAAATTTATTCTTACATTTTCAAAATTAATGATTTGTACAAGCTCATTAATTAAATTAATGATTATCTCAATATGTAATTATTAAAGAGTTAACAATAAAAAAAAAGTAGAAACATAACCTAGATACATAACTTCCGAGGAATTTCGACGCCAGCAAATGTAATAAATTATCGTATAGTAATAAGTTCAAAATATGTAGGCAAAATCATATTTTAACAAGAACTTAATTAAAAACTACATATTATGATTTTAAATATGATAAATAATAATAATTTAATACTATATTCCACATATTTACATTTATTTCTGGAACACAAAGTCAAGGCCATATAAACACAAAATCGAATGGATTTACTCAAAAAACTATTTATTCTTGAAAAACTGCTGAACCAATTTTGATACAATTTATAATGGGAACACCCGGAGAGTAGCCACTCTGAATTTCGTCCCAATGGCCTGCACAATTAACATTTTTAGGAACTGAATGGTGGGATAAGGCTACGTACACGGGGCTGTGGTCTAGACTAGAGACGCACTTCATACCGCCATTTGATTCCTAAAAATGTTCATTGTGCAGCCATTTGCACGAAGTTCAGAATGGCCACGACTTATCGGCCGTACTGTACATATTCAGGCACAGCGACAAGCAGCTGTTCGTAAAGATGCGTAGGGGAATCAACCGTGTATCCCATAAGGTAAAGAGTTACTTGAGAGTGAGTAATGGTGTTATAGTTTTCAAAGTGGTAATAAAAGTGACTAATAGGAGAATTTTATATTTGTGCAATTTGTGAGTCAATTATGACAGATATCGTTCGAATATGCAACTAGGTTTCATACAAAATTTAGTTCGCAGTCTTTCGTTCCTTTCCCATTCGGTGTATTTGTACAATAACTGTTTCCAAGGGAAACCCCACATTTGCATGTTGCTCCTGCAGTGGCCTTAATATGTACGCAGCCAGTTTAAAGATTTCCAAAATGTACGCCAGGTAGAATGTGACACCACCGGCTGGAAGCGTGCACAAAACAATGTACTTTTTGCAGGAACTTCAAAGTCAGTGGATCCTGAATGGTGCATAATATTCCAACCACGACTTGAGCATAGTCTTTCTTGCATAATGACTTGATGAACATTATCTGATGACTAGACGTAAGGCCGACTACCTGGAAAGATTAATAGTGAAGAAAAGATTGCAGGAAAAATATACAGAGGCCGAAGCCAAAAATTGTATTGACCACAACAGTAAGGAATGTCAGTCAATGTTGCACTCCACAAAGACGAAGATCGGAAGCAAGTGGAGACCTTAGATGCATTTATTGGAAGGAGACACGATCCTCAACAACGAATGAACGACTGATGGGGAGACGTAAGGCAGTGAGCCACTGATATATGGGGGGTTCAACAATAACAAGATCTCGTGTTAGTTCTGTCAAAATCAAAAACAATCCAGTCTTTTGTGATGATATTGTGTATCAACCACAAATCGTCTACTCAAGCACACACCATTTGTTATCGTTTGTTGGGCGGTGAGGACTCAGTATTTTTTTAAGCTTTATTGTTCATACATTATACGTACCTATTCGTATGCTGCGGCGAAAGTGTTTCAATATCGGAATATTCACGAATTAGGGGAATATAGTTATTTTCAGTATTCGAGCCCACTTCTAACAAGATCAATAATTCGAAAAAACAAAATTCAACTCTAAGTCATCCGAAACGGAAATTCCATTGGTCACCTAAATTCTACTTTACAGTTGACTTCTCCGTTCCGATGCTCAACAAGAATTGGTTATTTAGAGTTTAAATACCTAATGGTGCAGTTGAAAAATGATACAGATACATAAACTGAAAGTTAAATGATAGTTTAAGTAATAGTTCAAATTACAGAGTTTAAGTCATACTTTAATCGTTGCGTTGCGTTGCGTTGCGTTGGTTTGCGTGGCGTTGCGTTGCGTCGTGTTGCGTTGCGTCACGTGAGCCGTGTTGAGCCATGTTGTGCTGTGTTGTGCTGTGTTGTGCTGTGTTTTACTGGGTTGTGCTGTGTTGAGACGTAAGGCAGTGAGCCACTGATATGGGGGATTCAACAACAAGATCTCGTGTTAGTTCTGTCAAAATCTATTAAAAGGATCGGTCGCAGAGAAATTTGCCTGCTCTATGAGAATTTTAAAGACGTTCAAACAAACCCCGCGGTTCAACATCCCCTTCTAATCCTGCCATATCATTACGGCGATGACTCGCCAAATATTACCAATTACAAGGGACACAACGCAGACTACGCCGTGCACCACAATAAGTAACAATTTTACGCGCCATTTGCCGCCCGGCTCGGCAAAAGCCCTGCATCCCTGCATAATTATTCATTACTTGGTCTGGGGGCTTAGTTAAATCTTGTATGTACATACTTACATAAATACAAGATTTCTAGTTTCTATCTACCTACGCTACACACTTCTTTTCGTGTCGGTTTTCAGTAAAAAAATCCAGACTTTCGTAAAGATAAGTAGTAGGTCCCCAAATCAAAGGGCATCAACAAGTAAAATTATTAATTAAGCCACTCTGAATTTCGTGCAAATGGCTGCACAATTAACATTTTTAGTAGCTAGTAGGTGTTAAGCTCACAAGATTGTTGCGTGGATATGTTTTCCAGAACAGTATCACTTTTTCAAAATTACCAATGTTATAATAATGCAAAAATACAACATAAGGAAAGAGTGTTTTGAAGGTGGTGCCAAACCGAGCCATAATTATTAATATGGTTAAGCTTATTCAAAAAGATGATGTCTGAAACGGCTTCCACCTACCTACGTACTAAATTTCATCCAAATCCGTTCAGCCGTTTAAGCGTGAAGAAGTAACAAACGTATATACACACATACACACACACACAAACACACATACACACACACACACACACAAACATACACACCCTATTACATACAAACTTTCGCCTTTATAACATTAGCGTGATTATTTTTGCGGGCGGTCAGCTCGTATTCAATAATTTTGTGTTTGTGTGTGTGTATATATGTTTGTTACTTCTTCACGCTTAATCACCAGACCCTGGATACCCGATAAAACTAGAGAACTCATCAAGATAAACCAACAACGTTTTTTTAAGTGTCCGTGGTGGATATACGAGTATAGTCCCGTAAGCATTCTTTTTGAGCCTTTGTTTCCACTTTTATTACACTTTTCCTGATATTTAATTTTAACCTGGAAGCATGTAAACCATAGCCACAGAATAAATAACAGTACAAGTAACTAATAACAGTAGGTATTATACTTGAAAGAGTTATATATTGTTTAAGAAGCAACTCTGGGGAACTTAGCCGTACTTGGTACGATTCTGCAAATTAAGAAATACGAACTTATATAAAGTAACAATTTAAATTTAAATCCGTTAATGTAGATAAATATACCTCTTCGGGTATGTAACTTTGAATAAGTTATTAAAAGGTTGGGTATACTATATTTACTACACCTATATTTACTTTTTTTAAGTTTTATTAAAAAATATTATATTTTTAGTAAAAATTAATGGATTAAAAATTTATTCTTACATTTTCAAAATTAATGATTTGTACAAGCTCATTAATTAAATTAATGATTATCTCAATATGTAATTATTAAAGAGTTAACAATAAAAAAAAAGTAGAAACATAACCTAGATACATAACTTCCGAGGAATTTCGACGCCAGCAAATGTAATAAATTATCGTATAGTAATAAGTTCAAAATATGTAGGCAAAATCATATTTTAATAAGAACTTAATTAAAAACTACATATTATGATTTTAAATATGATAAATAATAATAATTTAATACTATATTCCACATATTTACATTTATTTCTGGAACACAAAGTCAAGGCCATATAAACACAAAATCGAATGGATTTACTCAAAAAACTATTTATTCTCGAAAAACTGCTGAACCAATTTTGATACAATTTATAATGGGAACACCCGGAGAGTAGCCACTCTGAATTTCGTCCCAATGGCCTGCACAATTAACATTTTTAGGAACTGAATGGTGGGATAAGGCTACGTACACGGGGCTGTGGTCTAGACTAGAGACGCACTTCATACCGCCATTTGATTCCTAAAAATGTTCATTGTGCAGCCATTTGCACGAAGTTCAGAATGGCCACGACTTATCGGCCGTACTGTACATATTCAGGCACAGCGACAAGCGGCTGTTCGTAAAGATGCGTAGGGGAATCAACCGTGTATCCCATAAGGTAAAGAGTTACTTGAGAGTGAGTAATGGTGTTATAGTTTTCAAAGTGGTAATAAAAGTGACTAATAGGAGAATTTTATATTTGTGCAATTTGTGAGTCAATTATGACAGATATCGTTCGAATATGCAACTAGGTTTCATACAAAATTTAGTTCGCAGTCTTTCGTTCCTTTCCCATTCGGTGTATTTGTACAATAACTGTTTCCAAGGGAAACCCCACATTTGCATGTTGCTCCTGCAGTGGCCTTAATATGAACGCAGCCAGTTTAAAGATTTCCAAAATGTACGCCAGGTAGAATGTGACACCACCGGCTAGAAGCGTGCACAAAACAATGTACTTTTTGCAGGAACTTCTAAGTCAGTGGATCCTGGATGGTGCATAATATTCCAACCACGACTTGAGCATAGTCTTTCTTGCATAATGACTTGATGAACATTATCTGATGACTAGACGTAAGGCCGACTACCTGGAAAGATTAATAGTGAAGAAAAGATTGCAGGAAAAATATACAGAGGCCGAAGCCAAAAATTGTACTGACCACAACAGTAACGAATGTCAGTCAATGTTGCACTCCACAAAGACGAAGATCGGAAGCAAGTGGAGACCTTAGATGCATTTATTGGAAGGAGACACGATCCTCAACAACGAATGAACGACTGATGGGGAGACGTAAGGCAGTGAGCCACTGATATATGGGGGGTTCAACAATAACAAGATCTCGTGTTAGTTCTGTCAAAATCAAGAACAATCCAGTCTTTTGTGATGATATTGTGTATCAACCACAAATCATCTACTCAAGCACACACCATTTGTTATCGTTTGTTGGGCGGTGAGGACTCAGTATTTTTTTAAGCTTTATTGTTCATACATTATACGTACCTATTCGTATGCTGCGGCGAAAGTGTTGCGGCGTTGAGCCGCGTTGAGCCGTGTTGAGCCGTGTTGTGCCGTGTTGAGCCGTGTTGTGCCGTGTTGTGCCGTGTTGTGCCGTGTTGAGCCATGTTGAGTGCTGTGTTGAGTGCTGTGTTAAGTGCTGTGTTGTTCTGTGTTGTGCTGTGTTGTGCTGTGTTCTGCTGTGTCGTGCTGTGTCGTGCTGTTTCATGCTGTGTCGTGCTGTGTCGTGCTGTTACGTGCTGTGTCGCGCTGTGTCGCGCTGTGTCGCGCTGTGTCGCGCTGTGCCGCGCTGTGTCGCGCTGTGTCGCGCTGTGCCGCGCTGTGTCGCGCTGTGCCGCGCTGTGTCGTGCTGTGCCGCGTTGTGTCGCACTGTGTCGAGCTGTGTCGTGCTGTGTCGTGCTGTGTCGTGCTGTGTCGTGCGGTGTCGTGCTGTGTCGTGCTGTGTAGTGCTGTGTCGTGCTGTGTCGTGCTGTGTCGTGCTGTGTCGTGCTGTCTCGTGCTGTGTCGTGCTGTGTCGTGCTGTGATGTGCTGTGTTGTGTTGTGCTGTGTTGTGTTATGTTATGTTATGTTGTGTTGTGTTGTATCCTAGTTGAAGGCTAGGTAATTGCTGTGGAATTGTCCCGAATATAGTATTAAATTATTATTATTTATATCATTTAAGATTATGAGATGTAGTTTTTTATTAAGTGCTTGTTAAAATATGATTTTGCCTACATATTTTGAACTTATTACTACGTTAATTTATTACTTTTGCTGGCGTCGAAATTCCTCGGAAGTTATGTATTTAGGTTATGTATCTACTTTTTTTGATTGTTAACTCTTTAATAATTACATATTGAGATAATCATTAATTTAATTAATGTGCTTGTACAAATCATTTATTTTGAAGATGTAAGAATTAATCTTCAATCTATTAATTTTTTCTAAAAATATAATATTTTTTAATAAAACTTAAAAAAAAGTAAATATTGGTATAGTAAATATAGTATACCCAACCAAAAATATTCAAAGTTACATACCCGAAGAGCTATATTTATCTACATTAACGGATTTAAATTGTTACATTATATAAGTTCGTATTTCTTAATTTGCAGAATCGTACCAAGTCAATCTATGGCTAAGTTCTCCAGAGGTGCTTCTTAAACAATATATAACTATTTCAAGTATAACACCTACAGTTATTAGTTAAATGTACTGTTATTTATTCTGTGGCTATGGTTTACATTCTTCCAGGTTAAAATTAAATATTAGGAAAAGTGTAATAAAAGAGGAAGCAAAGGCTCAAAAAAAGTGCTTACGGGACTATACTCGTATAACCACCACAGACACTAAAAAAAAACGTTGTTGAACCCTCCATATCAGTGGCTCACTGCTTTACGTCTCCCCATCAGTCGTTCATTCGTTGTTGAGGATCGTGTCTCCTTCCAATAAATGCATCTAAGTTCTCCACTTGCTTCCGATTTTCGTCTTTGTGGAGTACAACATTGACTGACATGCCTTACTGTTGTGGTCAGTACAATTTTGCAAAAATTCAGCATCATTGGAAAATTGTTCAAAATTTGACTTGTAATCCAGTCCTTAACATTATAACACAGTAAATTTAATTAAAGCTTGTTTAATCATATTTAACCAATTTTGATGAAATTTATACAGTACCACACTAGAGGTCTTCTTACTCAAGTAAAAACAATCATCTAATTCGGATCAGAAATCCCAAGATATTAGAGAACATAAACTATAAAACAAATAGATTTTCTTATAAAACGACTGAACCAATTTTGATGAAGTTTATATGGGACTACACAGAAAGTTTATCCTTTTGAATAAAAAAACAAGCATTTAAATCGGTATAGAAATCTTAGAGATAAACACAAAGTCAAGGCCATATAAACACAAAATCGAATGGATTTACTCAAAAAACTATTTATTCTCGAAAAACTGCTGAACCAATTTTGATACAATTTATATGGGAACACCCGGAGACTCTGAAATTCGTCCAAATGGCCTGCACAATTAACATTTTTAGGAACTGAATGGTGGGATAAGGCTACGTGCACGGGGCTGTGGTCTAGACTAGAGATGCACCTCATACCGCCATCTGATTCCTAAAAATGTTCATTGTGCAGCCATTTGCACGAAATTCAGAATGGCCACGACTTATTGGCCGTACTGTACAAATTCAGGCACAGCGACAAGCGGCTGTTCGTAAAGATGCGTAGGGGAATCAACCGTGTATCCCATAAGGTAAAGAGTTACTTGAGAGTGAGTAATGGTGTTGTAACATGTTAAATCATGACTCCAAGTTAGATTTTGTTATAGATCTCGATAATAGAATATATTGTACAACGCCATCTGACGAGGAGCAGCGTCTTTTCTATTAGATCAAGTTGTGTTTTCTCCGTATCTGAAAACCAGACGCCGAGTTTGTAAAAAACGCCGAACTCCACCACGCGTGCGCCACTTTCTTCGTTAAAGGAATAATGAAAGCTTTTCTTGTTGAAGACAGATTGATAATTTCGCCTATCTAAGAATCAAGAAATAATGGTTGAATTTGCCTCTGCGAGTGAAAGGGAAAAGTTTTCATCTACTGTCTCAAAATAGATAAAATGGTTAATCCACGCAGCGACAGCTAGCTACAAGTGGCGTGAACTAGAAGAAAGGTGGAACTAAGTGGAGGTCTCTGTCGGCAAGTAGCGAGCTTCTTAGTGTTGCTGTTAATAATTGACGTTCCAGGAATATTTCGGGCTCTGAATAACTTTGGAAGAGGAACGGCTTGTTTAAAAATCCAGAATAGGTCGCATCTTTAAGTTGGCTAACAAATAATAATTACAGAATGGAGCGTTTGATATGTCGAAAATTATTTAAATCTAGAAATCGCTTGCGATGGTCACACCATGGAAGGTTTTGACATAATGCAAAAATCACGTCAAAGTTCCAGAGAAATTCTTTTTTTTGTATGGACTTGTTCGAGTAAACACCGGATGCTGGCTGATATGTACCAAATCTGGCTGGAGGACAGTGACCAGTATTACTAGGCCGACAAGGTCTACTTTACGAAGCAAATGGCAGAGTTAGTTCTGGATCTTTCGAGATAACCGGAAGTTCAAAGTCTCAGTAGAACGCTACTCGAAGATGCAAAACAAGATAGTATATAAACAAGTGAGAAGCCTGTGGATTGGATTTTGATTTCGGACGTAAAAATTGAATTGTGCATTCATAGTTGGCACGTAATTAAGATCGACGCAGGCGGCAGAAAAATACGCAGTTACTCTTGTGTGAACAAAACGACCGAGGCACGCTGTCCAGAACGAAGCTGCCCTGTTACAGGCGAAATAAGTATACCAGTGCAAAAGCCAGGTTAGTGTGTTTACCCGTGACTTCAGTTTTGATCCAACGAAATATCTGTTTTGATTTTGCACCGCGTCTATCTAAGGCGGGCATCTCGAGACACATTTGAACACGAAGGAACGTGGGTTTCAGGTTATATCGTGCATCTACGGTCGGCTATTGTCGTCACCACTGCGAGCTGCTGTGCGCGATCACCCGGGGCTCACCACCGTTCGTGGAAGAAGCCGGTCTACGAGGGACTCCAGAAGGACTCCAACACACCACCTGTCCAGTAGAAGATATCACCACCGTTCGTGGTCAAGCAGTAAGAGCTGATCGAGTGGAGTAAGGAGGCGTTCCGCGGCGGTACGCGAGACGACCGTACGGCGTCCCAGGAAGCTTCCAGGTTGGTACACTCCAAATCATTTTGAGTCAGCGAGCTACAGTGTTGAGGGAAGCCTTCACCTTCTAACGTGTTAATATTGTTGAAAGATATTTTCTGTTATTATCAAGATTACTTTCTGTTATTATCTAGATACTTTCTGTTACTTTCTATATACTTTCTGTCTAATTTCTGTTATTATCTAGATACTTTCTGTTTACTTTCTATATACTTTCTGTCTTAGTTTTTCTTCTTTCTTTTGCATTAATTCAGTTTGTCCAAATTCTATCGCTATACTATTACACACAGTCTGTTGTCGGTAGATGGTATCAGAGCTGAGGACAGCTCCATATTTTCAGAGGAGGGGTAGGGCCGCTTGTGCTTTCTCTCGCTCACCTCTCATTGTCAGCGTACGATACACATATTTTGCGTATATACATGAAGAATGACTAATCAGAGAGTATTTTTGTTTTGGTGATCGTATATTATGAGATACATAATGATCGTTTTTTATAGATTCAGTCGTGTTCGGAAAATCGGTGGGGTGGTGCCGGTTACGACGGATCTGGTTTTGTTTTGGTGATCGTATATTATGGGATACATAATGATCGTTTTTTTATAGATTCAGTCGTGTTCGGAAAATCGGTGGGGTGGTGCCGGTTACGACGGATCTGGTTTTTTTTTTTTTGGCACGCCCTAGTGGTGTGACAAATTTTGTAGCACATATGTCTATGCGCGAATTTCAGGCAAGAATAACCTTAGCCGGGTTAGACTGATGGCCGGATACACGGGTGCGGATGACAACACCTGAACTAAAGAAGCCTGGGTCAAAAACATGGATTTTCATGAAGGTTTTTTGTGGAGAGTATAGGAACCCTGGACCGCATGAGGTTGCGTGAACATCTGTCCTGGGGAAGGCTCATTACTACGAGATGAATACTGGAGTAATAAAGAAAGAAAGATTTTATGGGTAATCCAATTATTATTTTTTAGGTATATTTTTGGTGATTTTTTTTTGTTGTATTGTTATTAGCTGGCGAGTTTTGCAGGGTAAATTTGGTTTAGATTCTCAGGTTTTGGTTTCTTGTTTTAGGTTTAGCTCTGCCAACTGAGAATTTATATATTAGGATATAAGATAGCCCGGACGAGACAGGTTTTTTTTTTGATGTGTAGAACATTGGTCCTGGCAGTTGGAATAAAAAAGGAATGGCAATCTCGATAAGGTAAAAATGTATAGAATTGGGGTAATCACTCATGTGACATTTACTAAACGATTTAAAGTACATTATTTGTGTCAATGTTTGGCATGTTACTTTGATCGAAATTTAACAGTAAACTTTAGTGACTGGCTAGGTAGTTGGATATTTTTGTTCAGGCATATTATGTTATTTTATTTAGAAACATATTTGATCCTAGTCCAGCATGTTATTTTTTTTTAGTTTTTATCAAACGAGCGCAGAGGCGGTTTAGACTGGTGACCTCTTTAAACTCAAGCCTAGAAACTAGTTAACCAAACAGAGGCGGTTTTTTCTGGTGACCTCTATAAATGAAAAGCCTAAAACCAGTAAAAGCGCGAAGAGGCGGATTTCCTGGTAACCTCTATAATAAAAAGCCTAATTACCAGTAACAGAAATTCTAAAGCGGGTTTTCCACTCGATACTTTTCTTTACAAGGGGATAGGGGGTATGAATGTTTTACCAAATGTAGCATAAGTCCCAACAGCTAAATGTTCGGTACTGTGTCTATATAGGTTGTTTAAAAGGAAAGTGAATGCTCACAATTAGGTGTGTAGCAGGACTTATGGTATGAAAGAAGGATATATAGCGACTTACTTACTGACTATACCGGATTTGTAGTGATTGATTTTTGTCAGAGATTTTGTAAATAAAAGGAGTGCAATGTAAATGTATAAATTTTTTGTTTCCACAAATAGATTCACCCGAATAGATTGGCATTATAACAAAATGATTAGGAAACATATAAGAGGAAATATGCTAAATTAGAGATCTTGATAAATATATTGTACCCGGTTGAAATGTCACATGAATGAAGGAGACAGGAGGAGAAGGGACTTAGTGCATAGGTTAATTTCTTTTTTTTATTTTATTTTTTTAGAAAGGTTTGTTGGTAAAATTTTAGTTCCAGGATTGAAATTATTGTTAACTTTCGGCCTGCGCCTGCAGCAGTGAACTTAGAACTGCGATATTCTGTTGGGGAATTTGGTCATATTTTTTTTGTTTTCATTCTTCGTTAAAGTTTGCGTTTCAGAGTTTGTTTGATTCAATATATTTTGTTTGGGGATTTACAATATACCCAAAAAGGTCCAGGAAGTTTTTTTTTGGTTTCCACATTGTCAATGAGTTTTTTTTTTTAGTCTGGTTCTGTTTGCTTTTAAATCTCTTATTGAAATAGTTCCAGTGACTGTTATCGCTGAGGGCAGCGAGTGTTTCACATTGGCATGTGAAACTTTGGTAGGAGAGGGTGTATTGTAACATGTTAAATCATGACTCCAAGTTAGATTTTGTTATAGATCTCGATAATAGAATATATTGTACAACGCCATCTGACGAGGAGCAGCGTCTTTTCTATTAGATCAAGTTGTGTTTTCTCCGTATCTGAAAACCAGACGCCGAGTTTGTAAAAAACGCCGAACTCCACCACGCGTGCGCCACTTTCTTCGTTAAAGGAATAATGAAAGCTTTTCTTGTTGAAGACAGATTGATAATTTCGCCTATCTAAGAATCAAGAAATAATGGTTGAATTTGCCTCTGCGAGTGAAAGGGAAAAGTTTTCATCTACTGTCTCAAAATAGATAAAATGGTTAATCCACGCAGCGACAGCTAGCTACAAGTGGCGTGAACTAGAAGAAAGGTGGAACTAAGTGGAGGTCTCTGTCGGCAAGTAGCGAGCTTCTTAGTGTTGCTGTTAATAATTGACGTTCCAGGAATATTTCGGGCTCTGAATAACTTTGGAAGAGGAACGGCTTGTTTAAAAATCCAGAATAGGTCGCATCTTTAAGTTGGCTAACAAATAATAATTACAGAATGGAGCGTTTGATATGTCGAAAATTATTTAAATCTAGAAATCGCTTGCGATGGTCACACCATGGAAGGTTTTGACATAATGCAAAAATCACGTCAAAGTTCCAGAGAAATTCTTTTTTTTGTATGGACTTGTTCGAGTAAACACCGGATGCTGGCTGATATGTACCAAATCTGGCTGGAGGACAGTGACCAGTATTACTAGGCCGACAAGGTCTACTTTACGAAGCAAATGGCAGAGTTAGTTCTGGATCTTTCGAGATAACCGGAAGTTCAAAGTCTCAGTAGAACGCTACTCGAAGATGCAAAACAAGATAGTATATAAACAAGTGAGAAGCCTGTGGATTGGATTTTGATTTCGGACGTAAAAATTGAATTGTGCATTCATAGTTGGCACGTAATTAAGATCGACGCAGGCGGCAGAAAAATACGCAGTTACTCTTGTGTGAACAAAACGACCGAGGCACGCTGTCCAGAACGAAGCTGCCCTGTTACAGGCGAAATAAGTATACCAGTGCAAAAGCCAGGTTAGTGTGTTTACCCGTGACTTCAGTTTTGATCCAACGAAATATCTGTTTTGATTTTGCACCGCGTCTATCTAAGGCGGGCATCTCGAGACACATTTGAACACGAAGGAACGTGGGTTTCAGGTTATATCGTGCATCTACGGTCGGCTATTGTCGTCACCACTGCGAGCTGCTGTGCGCGATCACCCGGGGCTCACCACCGTTCGTGGAAGAAGCCGGTCTACGAGGGACTCCAGAAGGACTCCAACACACCACCTGTCCAGTAGAAGATATCACCACCGTTCGTGGTCAAGCAGTAAGAGCTGATCGAGTGGAGTAAGGAGGCGTTCCGCGGCGGTACGCGAGACGACCGTACGGCGTCCCAGGAAGCTTCCAGGTTGGTACACTCCAAATCATTTTGAGTCAGCGAGCTACAGTGTTGAGGGAAGCCTTCACCTTCTAACGTGTTAATATTGTTGAAAGATATTTTCTGTTATTATCAAGATTACTTTCTGTTATTATCTAGATACTTTCTGTTACTTTCTATATACTTTCTGTCTAATTTCTGTTATTATCTAGATACTTTCTGTTTACTTTCTATATACTTTCTGTCTTAGTTTCTGTTTTACTTTCTGTTTTTAGAGTTTGATTTCCCTCTGGGAAACACAATCATACACACACACACTCTGTTTGCACTAGTTCTCTTTTAATTTAAAACATTCTATGGCAAAGACAAGAATATTCCGTTGCGTTGTGACCATGTTAATCTGCTGAGCACAGACTCTCTAAGTTTTATTGGCCTAGGATTCTCCAGTACTATAGTAAATTCATATCTTACAGGCCGGAGTTATATACTAAAATTTATATGTTAGAGGAAATTGTAATCATTATATATTTGAGAATTTTGAGTTTTGAGTATTAAGTTAGTAATATTTCCTATTATAAGATCTTGCTGTTTATAATTATTTTGATGCAGAACAAACTAAATTAAGTGTAAAATATTTCTTTTTAAATTCCTCAGTAAAGGGGAGAGTACCATTATTCGATAACTCATGTGTGCTTTTTCCATTTTTTGTAATAAAGCCCTTTGTTATTGAATTTACCATCTTGTTTTAATTCCTCGCCTTTACCTGAGAAGGAGGTCCGTTTCCTTAGCCGGGCAACGGTCTTTTCAGTGTTATAGTTTTCAAAGTGGTAATAAAAGTGACTAATAGGAGAATTTTATATTTGTGCAATTTGTGAGTCAATTATGACAGATATCGTTCGAATATGCAACTAGGTTTCATACAAAATTTAGTTCGCAGTCTTTCGTTCCTTTCCCATTCGGTGTATTTGTACAATAACTGTTTCCAAGGAAAACCCCACATTTGCATGTTGCTCCTGCAGTGGCCGTAATATGTACGCAGCCAGTTTAAAGATTTCCAAAATATACGCCAGGTAGAATGTAACACCACCGGCTGGAAGCGTGCACAAAACAATGTACTTTTTGCAGGAACTTCAA